>VZRZ01001071.1:13020-72221 GCA_013398175.1 Climacteris rufus
GGGCCGGTGCGGCCCGTGCGGGCGCCATGGGGCGGGCCGCGCTCACCGCGCCGCTCCCGTCCCGCAGGCATGGACGATGGGTTCCTCATGGAGGTGTGCGTGGACTCGGTGGAGTCCGCCGTCAACGCGGAGCGCGGAGGTAAGGCCCGGGGGCCTCGCGGGAGGGGGCGGCCGCGCGGCGGGGCCGGTTCTGACGCGCCTCTCCGCAGGTGCCGGGCGGATCGAGCTGTGCGCGGGTCTCGTGGAAGGAGGGACCACCCCGAGCATGGGTGAGCCGCGCCCGCCCCTGGGCCACCTTCCCTGTCTGTCTCCCGTCGCTCCCCTCTGCGGCGCCCGGTGCCGTCCTGCCCGCCCCGGGCCGCGCGGCGCTGAGCGCCCCGTCCCGCCCGCAGGGCTGCTGCAGGTGGTGAAGCAGTGCGTGCGCGTCCCGGTGTTCGTCATGATCCGACCCCGCGGCGGCGATTTCCTGTACTCGGACCGGGAGGTGGAGGTGATGAAAGCCGACATCCGCTTGGCCAAGCTGCACGGCGCTGACGGGCTGGTGTTCGGGGCCCTCACCGAGGACGGGCGCATCGACACGGAGCTCTGCACGGCGCTGCTGGGTGAGGCCGGCTCCAGGCAGAGCTCTGTGCTGTGACAGGGTTGCAGCGATGCTCTGGCTGGTGCCGTAGAACTGTACAGAGGGCTTTGCTCTGCACATCCTGGCCGGCGTCTCGCAGTCTCTTTCCACCTTCTCCAGTTTCATTTACTGCCATATCTGTGAGACTTTAAGTAGGTAAACTTTGCAGACCAGGGGCCACAGCCCCAAGCCGTTCACACAGAATTTGAGGCCACCTGGAACATAATAGCAAAGTGTAAGAAGACTTAGATGAGCTGCTTTGGGGACATTAAACTCTTGTATTCTCTCCCTTGTTCATTTCCTTTGCCCTATGTTCTTTTCCTTATGTCCTTGCTACAGGTGCGTAGGGTATCTGTTTCCTGGACTTTGACCTTGTGTGTAGCTGGCAATTCGTCTTCATTCTTTTTCTCTTTACACACACAATGAGAAAAGATAATGAGAGAGAGGTGCACATAAAAAGCTACTGAAGCTGCAGTGGGAAGTTGTTAGTCCAGACCACAAACACATGGAAACAAATTCTCTTTGAATCTTTTCTGGGAGCTATAGCCAAAGCTAAAGAGGGCTGAGCCTTTCTCTGGTGATGTGGTGCTGAGGTTCTCATATGAAGGTGAATGTGCTGTAAGCAGTGCAGCAAAAGACAAAGGGTTTTGCCAGGACTTAGCTCCACTAGGCCAGTGGGGTGCTCTGCTATTTCCAGGGCAGGGAGCAGGTGGATATCTTTTTGTAGAATTAAATAAGCTTTGCACAGTAAATAGAGCACCACTGGTGAAGTTTGCTGTGGTCTGAGAGCAGAAATTGTAAGTAGCGAAAGAAATCACAAAAATCAGCTCTCCTGCTTTCAAAGAGCAGTGGTTCTGTCCTTCCCCCAGGTAGATGATACAACTTCCCTGCTTCCTTCCTGCAGAGGAGGACATCCCTGGTGGGAGTGAGGGTTCTGCATGTTCCAGATGAGATGGGGGATTTTTGTGTTATGAATAAAAATAAAAGTTTGTCGCTGTCTTAACGGGCAAAAGAACTGCCCCACCAAAGAGCCTGGATGAACAGCAGCCACTGCATTCTTCCCAGCTAGTACTGCACCTCTTCTGAGCTCCCCAGGAATGGCTTGAGAAGCCTTTACCCTCTTCCATGTCATGTCCATTTCTGGTTCTAGCACCAGGGACTCTGTACCAGCCCTGACTGACCATATGTCTTCTCTCTGCAGCCGTGTGCCGTCCCCTGCCAGTCACGTTTCACCGCGGTGAGTTGCCAGGGACAGGGCCCTGGGCTGGGACCAGCCTGTGCCCTGCTGCTGGGGAAAGGTGGCGCTGGGAAGGAGCTGAGCTTAGTGCTCTTTGGAGGGAGAAAGCTCTGCAGGCTTTGCTGTTCCCCAGGAGGGGAAGGGTCCAGGAGGTTCAGGTCTGGGGGCTGTGTCATTGCTCTGTGAGACAGGAGGTGTCTGAGGAGCTGAGTGTGGTGGCCCTGGCACTGCTGCGAGGGGAGTGTTACAGTCAGGAGCTCTGACTCCAGTGGAGGGGCCATCTGTGAGCAGAACCTTCCTATTGCTGCATTTGCTCCTGAGGTGGCTGAGGGACAGGGCTTGAGCATGATGAACTGAGTGATTTCTGAGCTGTTGTTCTGGTTCCTCAGCCTTTGACATGGTGCACGACCCTCTGGTGGCACTGGAGACCCTGATTTCCCTGGGGTTTGAGCGGGTGTTGACGAGTGGCTGTGACAGCTCAGCGCTGGAAGGATTGTCCTTGATTAAGAGGCTTGCAGAGCAGGTGAGTGTTTGCTGTGCTCCCCTGGTTCCTGTGGCTGCTCCCTGGACATTGCCTGCTGGTAGCTCCTTTGGGTATCCCTCATTTTTGGAAGGGAACTTCTGTCAAGGAGTGCTTGTCTTCCTTCTCTTGTTTGGCTTTAATCTTTTCCCAAGTCTGTGTGGGCTGGGCCCCGAAGTCTCCCACAGCAGAGACTGGTTGGGTTGTTCTTGCCTGCAGACTGGGGGAGGGTGGTGGGAGTTGCTTTCAACAGCTGGTGTGATGAGCCCATGCAAACAGCAGAGGGAGGTCCCTGCTGGGTGTCTCACAGTTCCTATTAGGAAAATGCAACAGGTGGGATAGAGAGATAGGAGGAAATGGTGACAGGTTGTCTTAGCTGTAATTGCAAGCTATTTTCTGCTTTTCCTTATAAAACATGAGTAGTACAAAAAAGATGGGTGAATTGCACGAATCGTAGAGCATGGTGCCATCCATGAGCTTATGGAAGGTGCTGCATGTGAGGTTTCTTTGCTGCCTCACAAACACACACGTGAACGTAGTGCTGAGTAGTGTCACTAACAGGTTATTCTTCTTTCAGGCGAAGGGCAGAATTGTGGTGGTGCCAGGTAATGTTTTTTTGTCATCTGTACCAGGTCCTGCAGTCCCTAGCCCTTCCTTCCTAGCCTCCTACCCTGGGATCCACTCTCTGATCTGGCTTTCTGAGCCAGCTGCCCAGGAGGAGCAGCTCCTGCCCTGGTGTGAGTAAAGGCCATGCAGCCCGTTGGAGGGGGCAGAGCCCTGCAGCTGCTGCTCACTGCAGGATGCGTGGACAGCTCTAGATCTGTGGGAGAACGTGAGCCAGAGCTTGTCCCATCTCTTTTTGTGTGCCCAGGTCTCTTGTCCCAAGGGCTGCTTTTTCCCTTCACTGAGTAGGGCACTTGTCCCTTAGGGGTGCGGTCCCGGGGTGCTGCCGGGTGTGGGACAGTGTCGTCTGCTCTGTGTGTGATATCGGCCTTGCTCTCACCAGGAGGTGGCATCACGGAGCGCAACCTGCAGAGGATTTTGGAAGGCTCCACTGCTTCGGAGTTTCACTGCTCTGCTCGCTCAGCTCGGGACTCAGGGATGAAGTTCAGGTAGCTGATTATTTATGTTTATTTTTTAGCAGAACTGTGCCAGGGGAAGGCTGGATGAATGTGGGCATGAGTTTGTAGAACTGGCATAAATTTCAAACACCTTCCTGCGTGCTAGGTGTGCTCTTGTGGTTTGGATCATGATGCCTGACACTGTATTCTGCAGTGTATGAATGCAGTACTGCTCCTCATCTGGACATGAGTTCCATGCAGAACCACATCCTTGGGGCATTCCTTTTGCTACTGTTGCCTTAGGATTTGTGAGAGCACTTATGTGGCATTTGGGAAGGCAGGTTCTGGTGTAGCTGCCTTCTAACACAAGCGGGTAGGATTTGGGAAGCCACTGGGATGTGCCTCCGAGGAATGAGCAAGGACTGGGTTATATTTGTCCATAGGTCTGCACTGGGTTTCTGCTATGCTGTTGTTTCCTGCCTTTGGATTACTGTTCTTTCTATTGCTGTCCCATCATTGGTTTGGGTGGCACCATTAGGTTCCTTGGCTAGTGCTGAGACTGGGGGAGATGATAGGGTTTTTTCCTTGGTGGTTCTTACTGATCTGTATCCCCAGCAGATCACCACTAATCACTGGTTTTCCTGACAGAAATCCCAACGTTGCCATGGGAGCGTCCTTCTCTGCCCCCGAGTACTCCATAAAGGTGGCAGATGTGGCCAAAGTGAGGACCCTGAACGCCATTGCCAAGAACATTCTGTAGGGGACGGCGCTGCTGGGACAAGAACGCTGAGACTGCAGGGCCTGCCCTGGCACACGGACAGATGGGTACTGCTTCCGTCCTCAGGCTGCAGAGGATGTGCACTGGGTGATGAAGCCTGACACCTCTTCCCTTGGCTTCCCCTGAATGACCACTCCCGGGCCTGGAAACTTATGTTGGCCGTTTTAAATAAAAGGACTCATTCCCAGATGTTTCAGCAACAGCTGTTTGGGAGGAAGGGAGCTGAGCAAGTAGGGGGACTGAATTGTGTAGCACTGCATGTGATTGTCAAATAAACACTGCAGCTGCCCCCCCCTCTTGCTGTGCTTTTCTAAAGTTTATTTATATTTTCGGGTAAGACTGTGACTTGCGTTACATAGTCTGAATTAATCAGGCCTCTGCTGTGCCAGAGAATACAATCACATCCAGGATGCCAGGGCAGGAAACATCACAGCCACAGCTGGGAAACAGGGCCTGCTGTGGTCAGCCAGTAGGATAGGTGTGGGATCAGCAATGCAGCAGGTGTAAGTGGAGAGAAGCATCTGACTGGTTAGGTGAGGTGACTGTGAGAAATCCTGGACTGTGGGCCCTCAGTGCTCAAGGTGGGGAGGGTGTATATGAGATCTCTTGGGCAGACAAGGTACTTTTTCTAAGGCATTTTTCAGGTCCTTATCCCAACATGAAGCACAAACTGCTTGTTCTCCAGACAGTGTTTGGGGAATATGCCTGTTGGGTCATCGCTATCTACTCAGGATTGAAGACTCAGACTAATTTTAGGTACCCTGTAAAATACCCAATGAAAGATCTGAATGGCATCAGAGTGATCCATCAGAAGAGTAGAGACCCAGAGGTAAAACACCTTTATCCTTGCTGCCTGCTCTTTTGTAAACCATCACAAAGCTGAAGAGACTGCATAGGGCTGGTGTCAGAGCCTGCTTCAGCACTGACAGATGTGCAGGCAGTAGGCAGGATCCAAACTTGGAAGGAGTGATTAGATTTGTGGTTATAGTGGTTATAGTTAATATAATTTATTTACAAGACTGCTTTAAGAGTTCATGGTTTATACTGTGAGAGTTCATGAGTCATGGTCACGATTACGATACCAGTAGCTCAATTAAGATGAATATTCTGCTGACCCAGCCCCCTCAGGCTTTTGAGCTCACATGGGGTTACAGCATGACAAGGTAGAGAAACAAACCCTTCAGAGAAGAGATGAGCAGTGTTGATTGCCTGGCAAAGGCCTCTGGACCAGACCCTGTGTGAGACAGGTCTAAATCAGTGCCTAGTTTTGAAAAGTTCTAACATGCTGAACAACAGGTGGATAAAGACAGGAGCACAGGGAAACTGATACTGTTGGCCAAAGAACTGCTGCTGCTATGATTTTCTTGGTCCCAGTGAACGTTTTCTAGATATTTCAGTGAAGGAAGCTTTATGGAAGGAGCTAAAGGACAGTAAGGTGGCTTTGTGGGTTTTTAGGAGGAGCATGTCCCAGCTATGTGGGTAAAGTGGGGGTGTACTTGCTTTGAACACTAAAGAGAGCTGGTATCCTGTGCTGAGGGCAAGACATGAAGTCTGAGTGAGAGACCACAGACAGGGTGAGGATGAGCTGTGACCTGTACTGAATTGAAACAAGCAATGGGACAGGGCATTACTTAGGAAGGTGTCACAAGCAAGTGGTCCCCTTGGCAGCAATGCTCCAGGTGGGTTTGAGCAAGGCTAGAGGACACCTGTGCCAGCATCAGAAAAAAGAATCACATCAGCAGTCTGGATGGAGAAGGGCTGAGGAAGTGACTGCTCCATTCACTTCTGTCTTTCCCATTTCATCAGTTTGCAGCTCTCATGGCCCTCATGTTGGTTCTGGCCTGAAGGACCCAGCACTTGGGGTAGCTTTATTTTCAAAAACATGGATTTAATCAGACAAACCACTAATAATTAACCACTGAGTTGGACATTGAGCCTTTCTCTGGTATTGATAGTTCTTGAGCAATTACTCATTGTGTCACCCTTGACTCCTGAGTTACTTGCTGAGTTAACTCCATGTACAATGAGACAACAGAATCGTTGCAGTCACCCTGCTGTTCCCTTTATCTGCTCTTCCTCAGGAGCACACATGATAAAGTGAATCCAGTTCCAGCCTTAGAGCAGAGCTCTCCACACGTGTCCCTGTCACACCTCAACCTTTCTAAGCAGCAGGGTGATGATTCAGTGGCAATAATTCTCCTCAGGAATGGTCCTCTTTCTGTCTCAGATGGGTGGGGGGGGTTACCCTTTGAATGGAGATTCAAATTTTCTTTGGGGTTTTGTGGCCAGGCAACAGCCATACCACACAGACAACATGGAAAGGTGGGAAAGAAGCAAAAGGAAGAGCCTGGAAAATCTTGAGGCTCTGCAGGTCAGAAATTGGTAAAAGGAGCCCGGATTCCAAGGACTTAGAAAGATCAATGCAGCATGTGGTCAGCTCAGCTGCCAGTCACTGCAGATTCCCAGGCCTGGGGCACTGCTGGTGTCATGTGCCTCCTTGCTGAGTGGCACATGAGAAAAAGGGTTGTCTGTGGCTTCTGTGGGACCAGCTATTGCTGGACTTCTTGTCATTCAGCAGGCTTGCTCTCACAGGAGAGGTCGGTTGCACCAAAGTAGTGTTTTTAGTGGGTCCATGCGAGTTTGTGTCTGTTGGTGTGCACTGATCAAGGCTGTGGTTTCTGACCAATGGCTGTGGTGTCCTGCAGTGACTCCGGGACTTCCCTGTATCTCCCTTTTGTCCTCTTTCATTGGTCTTCCTCTCCTCCCTTCCCCTGAGTCCATGCAGTTTCCCAAGCCCTTTTGGTCGCTGCTTTGGTTTGTGGTGTTGTGCAATAGCATCGAGTTAATCAATAACCATGTGTCATCAGGGATTTTGTCCCAAGACCGCTTGAGGGAAACTTTTATCCCAAGCATCCACCCAGGACTCTCGGCCAGGCAGGGCGAGGGGAAGGAGCTGCCGTTTCTTCTCCCCTGAGCTATGTCAGCAGCCCTGGATGAGTTCTGCGGCTCTGTCTTCTGGGTGAGTGGCTGTACCATCCCCATGGCCTGTTCTCAGGGTGGGACTCTCAGAGGAGGGGGAGAGCAGAGCATTCCAAGGCTGGCAGCTTGTCCTGCCAGTGGGACCCAGCTGGCAGCGGTTGGCAGAGGCTCTGGTATTTATCCAGGACTGCCATGGCACTGAGCACTGTGCCCTGCCTGCCTGGTGTTCATGAGACAAGGAGGCAATGGCACCTCCCTGAGTGAGCTTTGTCCTGTTTTAGCCCAGCTGCGAACAGAGGACACCCTGTATGGACCTCCTGAGGAATGGTTTGGGTTCAGCTACTTCAGCTGGCTTGGCTCCAGCAAGGGATGGTTGTGGGGGAGGCCATCCCATGTTCAGGCAGATAGATGGGGAATGGGCTATCAGTGGGACCTTGGCTGAGTGCTGAAATGCTCAGCCAGGAGGGTGGGCGTTGGGGGGGAGTGCAATGGGGTGGATCAAGGTGGGCAGGACCTATTGGAGTGTTGGCTCTTGTCCTGTGTGACAGGTGAGAGCCAAGCCACTGCCAGTGACCTGGTTTTCTGTCTTGCTGCCCCCAGAATGATTCCTACCTTGCTCGTCCGGATGCCGACCTGCCTGTGTGCTTCCAGCAGACTGTGCTGGTCTGGGTTCCCCTTGGCTTCTTCTGGATTTTGGCTCCATGGCAGCTCCTGCCCATGTGCAAATCCAGAGCCAAGAAATCCTCTGTGACCAAGCTCTACATCATCAAACAGGTAGAGTGGAGCTGAGGGGGCACAGATGACAGGCTGGAGCAGCCTGGGGTGTCGGTGGTGTGAATGGAAAAACTGTGCTGCGGTCAGGTGTGGGATGGAAAGATGAGAAACGTAGGAGGGAAGGAGCAATGGGATAGGGCACCATCTGGGACAAGAATGTAAAGGGGAGTCCAGCACAAGGCATATCTGGGACAGAGGGGATGGGATGCTCTGGGAGGGAGGCAGAGTGTGTACTGAGGCCTCTCATCTTGTGGGCTGTTACCCTCCAAGCTTAAAATGATGGCGGTGCTCCTGTGGAACTGTTGCAGCTTCACAGATTTGAAAGCTCTGCCAGGCCACCTTTGGGTTGAGAAGGGTGTAAGGGTGTATGGGTGTATTTTATGCCAAGCTCTGTTGTTTCCCAGTGGCTCCCATGTCCACAATGTGCTGGGTCTGCCCTCACGGCTGTCCCCTCTCCCCACAGGTGCTGGCTGCTCTGCTGGTGCTGGCGGCGGTGGCGCAGTTGGCCCTGGCATTTGTGGACGCTGAGCAGGACGCTGTGCCAGCTGTCCAGTACACCAACCCTGGCCTGTACATCGCCACCTGGGTAAGGGCTCAGCCCGTGAATGTGCTCTGTGCCACCACAGACAGGGTTTGAGAGTGCAGGGCCAAGCAGCACAAAATTCCCCTAGCACAGAGATCAGTGGGAAGCTGTGTCCATGAGGGATGGCTAGCCTGGCAATTGGGTAGGGATGAGGCCTGAACACGTGTGGGTGGTGCATGAGGGCGATATGTTGAGGGCAGGTGTCTGGTTGTACAGTGCTCCCTGCTTTTATCCTTAAAACCGGGATGCCTGCGAGTGTAGCTGAGCTGTCTGACAGAAGCTTTACGAGGAGCACTGTGGGTTTTGCAGGACTGATTTCGCAGTGTGAACATCAGACCATGGCCTGCTGCTCTGATGTCTCACAGCTTCCCATCCATTGCTGCTCAGTTTTGTGCAGAGAGCCAGGAAGTACCACAGGATGCCCACGCAGAGGATAAAGCTGAGGACCTAGGGGCTATTAGCTTGATGGAATATGTGCATGGAAGTTACAGATACCTTGTGCGAGACATGGGATATTCTCACAGTCTTAAGAAATGCTCAGGAGCTGTGCTTAAAAGCAAAAGTAACACCCTCCTTTGTTATCCTTCAAATTTGGTCATGTCATTTAGTTTCACATGCAGAGTCCATGATAAGGCAAGGGGATTGCCCAGAGAGGCTGCACTGCTGGAACGTGATTTGGGTGCAGTTCCAGGTCTGGAGATGTGCAGGAGACAGGGTGTGACCCCTCATGGCTGGGCATGTCTGAGAATCTGGAGTGAGGACAGCTAAAAAGAGAAATAGTGCCCTGCTATAATGTCAGGGTATCTTCAGACCTGATCTTATCTCTTCCTGAAATAAACCTTTGCCCTATGCAATTAACTCTGAAGCTTATGAAGGGTTGGCAGTGTGTTCAGGCACTCAGGGTATCCAAGGCAGTGAATCCCAGCAGATCACGTGTGCTGGCATCCTGGGACACATGCTTCAAAGGCACTTTTAGAGCCAGACCTAGTCCTGCAGCTCTACCTGAACCTCTCTGACTGATTTTCCTTCCCCCAGTTCATGGTCCTGCTGATCCATGATGCACGACGCTTCTGTTTGTGCCGAGATTCGGGGGTGCTTTTCTGCTTCTGGATACTGTCCCTGCTCTGTGGGATACTGCAGTTCCAGTCGCTCGTCCGGAAAGCCCTGCAGGTTGGATTTGGCAGGAAGCTCCGTGCTTCCCCTTGTTCTGTTCCCAAAGAAAGTTTCTTCATACTCTTCTCTTGACAACCTCTCTGTGGTATCACTGAGGTCCCAGCTGCCGAGGGGACCTTGGGGAACCAGAAAAGACCTGAGAAGGAATTGCTGTTTGAATTCATCCTGTCTCTTTGGGGAGGTATAAGGACTAACTTCTCCCCTTAAAGATCTATGGGAGGGGGTCAGGGAGAAGAAGGGAGAGGTGGCAAAGGGAAGCTGATCCAGGATTCAAAGCGAGTTTTGCACTGCTGTGTTGGGCTCAGCCAGGGAATCTTGTCTCTGAGTACCAGGTGGCCTTGAGACAACCCTCAGCAATAACCCCAGGCTTTCCATTCCTGCAGGAACCAATCTCTGACCTGCCACGGTTTATCCTTTTCTTCATCTCCTACGGACTCCAGCTGCTGCTCTTCCTTGTCTCAGCCTTCTCAGATATTGCCCCAGAAGCAAAGGAAATTGGGAAGAAGGTGGGAGAACCGTGTGGGAGTGGGCTTGGGGTACCACATCACAAGCATTTTGTGGGGCAGGCTCCAGGCTGCTTGGGAAGGGAAGACCTGAGGACTTCGGCACAGGGCTCAGCAAGAGCTGGAGCCTGCAGCCTGGGGCATCTGCAGGTGTGCCCAAGGGTCGCTGCTGCTGGCTGTGAGATGGGGTTTCTGGGGCTGGAGCTGGCACAGTTTGAAACCTGTGGGGCTCCTTAATGGCTGGGAGTACTGATTCAACTCCTGTCAACACCATCCCCCAGCATCAACAATCTCTCAGTAACCACTTTGCTTTGTACCATAGAACCCAGAGGTGACAGCCTCCTTCCTGAGCTCCATCACCTTTGAATGGTACAGCAGGTGAGCAGGGCTCTGTGGGAGTTTGGACTGGCAGAATGCAGGGGTGCTTCAGGGCTGGCCTGAAGGGGGATCCTGCAGCACAGGCTGCTTGGAATTAGCTGGGAGAGGCAGCACACTGGGTGCAGCCTGTGCAGCCTGAGCCTGGGGCCAGGCTGAGTGTGAAGGCTGCGCCTTTGCAGCAAGGAGTCTCCAACAAGTGTCATGTGGGAAACTTGCTGAGAGATCTCTCTGTCCCACAGGATGGTTTTCAAGGGCTATCGCAAGCCTTTGGAGATAGAGGATATCTGGGAATTGAAAGATAAAGACAAGACAAAGGCTCTTTCCACTGCTTTTGAGAAGAACATGAACACTGAGATGCGGAAGGCCCAAGCAGCACTGGAGAAACGGAAACGCAAGAAAAGACGCCGGGAAGGTGACCCAGACCACGGCATCAACATGAGCAAGTCCCAGAGCCAAGACATCCTGGTCCTGGTAAATACTTTCTTACTCTTGGCCTTGTATGAGCCTGACACATCCAGGTCCAAACACAAGGAGTAGGGTCACCTCACCTCCCTGCAGTCCTCTTTGCTGGGATTTCCCTTCTTTGATCCTGCAAGACCATGGGCAACAATGGGGGAACCCATGACAGGGTCTTCCTGTCATGTACTTGGCAGATCCCCGTGTTTTGAGAGACCAAGAAAGTCTCCATCCTTCTGCCTCACATAAAGACAGGAACCACCCTCAAGTCTGCAGTACAAGCAGTTCCCTTATGTCTGTCTTCCCCTACCTCAGACACCTCCCAGCAATGAGGTCAGAGTGAACATCACTCCATGATCACCCCAGCCTCAGATTCTTCCCGATTTTTCCCTCATTTTTGGCCTGAGGCTGGTTTGGGTTTTAACAATTGTCTTTGGTACAAAAGAGAAGGTGTTAGTCCTGGCTGTGTATGACACAAGCAGAGATCCATGAAAGGGAATGTAACAGGAGCTAAAGCTAAGGCTTAATTCAGAGAACCTGATCTGGGGTCTGTGTCTGTGGTGCTGCCCTGGAAACATCCTTCCAGATATAGGAAGCTTGCACAGACAGCTCCTTCACTTCTATGTGGGCTTCCCTCTAGGAGGAGAAGCAGCCAAAGAAGAAGAAGAAGAAGAAGGACAACAAGGACTCTGGCCCTCCCAAGGATTACCCCAAGGGTTGGTTGATGAAAGCCCTGGGCAAGACCTTCTGGCAGAACCTCCTGCTAGCGGTGGCATTCAAGGTGGTGCACGATGCACTTGTGTTTGTCAACCCCCAGGTGCTGAAGTGAGTTCTTTCTCTCTCTCCCTATCCTGACTTTGCACCCAGCCCCACCATCTCCATATGTGTGCCTCTCCAGCCACAGACCCTGGGGACATTGTGCCCTCACCAAAAGTGGGGGAATGTGTTAGGTTACAGTTTAATGCAGAACTGATCTGAGCTGGCTGCCAGCTCTTATACGTAACATCTGGCTCCCTGCATCCTCTGTTATGCAGTCCTGCTCCCTCCCTGGAGAAAGTCCTGGCTCTCCTTTGGGGCCCTTCATGAGTCAGTCCAGCTCAGCCCAACAGGGCCTCCCTGGTTTGTTTTGCAGGGTGGCACAGTCTCTGTGGATCATCTGACTTTAGTGACCCACTGCTGTGTCCCTGGCAGAGCAGGGTCCCCAGCTTGCTGAGCATCAAGCCAGCTCTCTGGGGCAGGGTCTCACTCACTCGCGAGGATGCTCTCCCTGCATTCATTTGGAGATTCCTGCTCAGGTCTGCCTTAGTAGGGTGTGGGTCTCATGAGCTTCTTTCCCCTCCAGACTGCTGATTGCCTTTGTGTCAGATGAGGATTCCTTTGCCTGGAGAGGCTATTTATATGCCGTCCTGCTCTTCCTGACGGCGCTGCTCCAGTCCCTCTGCCTGCAGCAGCACTTCAACTTGTGCTTCCAGCTCGGCATAAACGTGCGTGCCAGTCTCATCGCTGCCATCTACAAGAAGGTCTGTATGGTGCTGTCATCAGCCCTGTTGGCTTCCTCCAAGCTGGGCTGTGGATAAAATCCTCCATTGCCTGCCCTATCAACCTGGGGTGACTGGGGTCTGTGCACTGTACTCCTCAGAAGGCACAGGGAGAGCTTGGGGGACACCCATCCAGCACTGGGGACACCGTGGGCCCTAGTTCTGCTTGGGATCTGGGTGCTGCAGCCATGTGTTTGAAGCTACCAGAGGCTGGGGGAGGTTTCTCTTTAGAGCAGGGCAACACCTGGGGCAGGTGCCACTAGGATTCCTGTACAGGGATGTGTTTCTTTTCACCCAGCATCCAGTGGCTCCAGGTGTGCAGGCCGTGAGGAGAGAAATTGTGGCCAGCACAGAGGCACCGGGAGCAAATCCAGAGGCAGCTTCAGCCTGGCCTGCTCATTCCCTGCTCTGTGCATGCTGCTGGCAGCAGGGCTGCTCCCAGACTGGTTGGTGGTGACTGTGCTTTCTCTTTCCAGTCGCTCACCATGTCCGGAGCCACCCGCCAGGAGTCCACGGTGGGAGAGACTGTGAATCTGATGTCAGCTGATGCCCAGAGGTTCATGGACATGGCCAACTTTATTCACCAGCTGTGGTCAAACCCCCTGCAAATTATCCTGTCCATTGTCTTCCTCTGGGGAGAGTTGGGCCCTTCTGTCTTGGCTGGCATTGCAGTCATGGTGCTGCTCATCCCCATAAATGCATTCCTGGTTGCCAAGGCCAAAACCATTCAGGTCAGTGGTGGGTGTAATATCCTTCCTGGTCTCCCACGCCCTAAGGCCCACTGATGCTCCCCTCCCTCATTTTCCACACTCCCTACCCTTTGCTGTTATGCTGTGGATAACATCAATTTCCAGCCTAGGAAATTGATCTCACTTGGGCTGGGGATGTCTCTAGCCTGAGCCAGAGATGCTCAGCTGCCATGAGCAGGAGACAGGTGAGATCTGTTCTACCATCACAGTTAAACTTGAACCACATTGGGTGCAGCCTTGAGGGCTGAAAATAAGATATTGCCAACCATCAGATAAAGCTTTAGCTTCTACTTGACAGCAGGGTGTTGTTTTTCCCCAGCTTGTCCAGAACCACAGGGAGCCAAGGTTCAACTTTGTGGGATGACTTCTCTGGGCTGTGGAGCCCATCCTTCCCTTCTCTGTGGCAGCCCAGATATATTTCCAAGGGTGAGCTGCTGTCTGGTTTAGGTGATGTCTGGCTCTTCTGTTTGTAGGAGAGGAACATGAAGAACAAGGATGAACGCATGAAAATAATGACTGAAGTCCTCAATGGAATCAAGGTGAGCAGTGGAGTGGAGACTCTCCAGGCAGCTGCTGCACCTCTCTTCTTGGTGCACTGTACCTGGAGGGAGCACACCTGTATTACCCTACAGCACCTGTGTCTGGGTGCCCTGTGTCTGGGCCTCTGCAATTCCCTTGGCTTCCTCATCTTTTGGAAAGTTGGCTGGGGAGGAGCTCTGGATACCCAGACCAAGACTTGGAGCCAAGTGTTTCCTGGATGACTGTGGTAGTGGCATGGTGGCAGAGGGGCTGGCAGTGACCTGTGAGCTGAGACTGAGGCAGTGGGAGTGCTGTGGGGAAATGCTAGAAGCCATGGGCAGGACGGGAGAGGGGAGATGTAGTGGCCAAGAAGGCTTCTGAGCAAGCCAAGAGCTGGTGATGGAGGTGCTGGCCACCAGTGTGGAGCGTGGAGGTGAGCATTCCCATGAGGCCAGCATCTGCTCACCCTGCAGATCCTGAAGCTTTTTGCCTGGGAGCCCTCATTTGAGAAGCGAGTTAATGAGATCCGGGGACGTGAGCTCAAGAACTTGGTGAACTTCAGTTACCTGCAATCAGTCTCTATCTTCGTGTTCACGTGTGCCCCCGTCCTGGTGAGTGACAACAGCCCTGGGGAGGGGTGCACCTTCCTCTGAGCCAGGGCTGGGCTGTGTCCAAGGGGATGGGAAATATTTGGAATTGCAGCTGGAGTGCTCCTGCAGTGAGGAAGGGGCTGGCTGGTGGATGCCTGGGATGCAGATTATGGTTCTGGCTGCTGGCAGGAGAGCTCTGGTGGAAAGGGGTCCCATTGGGGTGGTGACATGGGGCCCAAAGGAGAAGGGAAGCAGGAGAGGAACAGCAGGAAGGCACTGCTGAGGTCTCACAGCAGCATGAGGGTCTGGGCTGCACACAGCGACACTGACAGTGGCTTTCCCTGCTGTCTGTCCTAGGTCTCCTTGGCGAGCTTTGCTGTCTACGTGCTGGTGGATGAGAACAACATCTTGGATGCACAGAAGGCCTTTACTTCCATCTCCCTTTTCAATGTGCTGCGCTTCCCCATGGCCATGTTCCCCATGGTCCTCTCTTCCCTGGTGCAGGTCAGGCCTCACAGAGGACAGGGTGTGTAGGGGGATCCTATGGTACCTCTGTCCAAACCAGTACATGGGGCTCAGGTGTGTGATGGACACCCAGGAGTCAGTGCACAGGACTCTGCTGGCAGTGGGGTGGGGCAGGACTCACATGCATTACACATTTGGGGCTCAGAGGTTGGGTGGGAACTGTGTGATGTGGTGCTCTGCTTCTGGGGCTCCTACCAGCCCACCCAGGTGTGCCCCATGCCCCTGTGCCATCCTCATCCTCTTTCCACCATGGCAGACCAGGGTGTCGACTGTGAGGCTGGAGCGCTACCTGAGTGGAGAAGACCTGGACACCTCAGCTATCCACCACAACCCCATTGCAGGCAGGTGAACCTCCAGGTTACTCCCTGTGGGTCTCAGGCTGGCCCAGCCCTGGGCTTTCCCCTCTCTGAGGGACGTCTCTCTCTGGCAGGCAGTGCTGTGCGTTTCTCGGAGGCCACCTTTGCCTGGGAGCGGGACGGCAATGCTGCCGTAAGAGAGTGAGTGCTGTGTGCCATAGCAGGGGCAGAGGGCTGGGGAGGGGGAGGCTTTCTGTGTTATTAGTTGGGGAAGGCAATCACCTCTCACAGTGCTGCTAGACACAAGTGTCCCAGAGGAGCTGTTGAGTGACCTGGCAGTGCTGCTTCCTCAGCCCTTATGTCTTTGCAGTGTCACCTTGGACATCGCACCTGGGAGCCTGGTGGCCGTGGTGGGGCCTGTGGGCTCAGGCAAATCTTCGTTGGTGTCAGCCATGCTTGGGGAGATGGAGAATATCAAGGGACACATCAACATCCAGGTGAGAGGAGCCAGCCAGTGCAGGGGGCTTTGGGGCTGCCTGGGAGCTCAGTGGGGAAGTAGCAGAGCAGGACTGCCCTGGAGTGATGGCTCAGGGCAAGAGCAGGCTGCACGAGAGGTGTCAGTGCTCAGGCTGATGCTCTGACAGGTAGCCGTTTTTGTGTCTCTTCTTCCAGGGCTCCCTGGCCTATGTCCCCCAGCAGGCCTGGATCCAGAATGCCACACTGAAGGACAACATAATTTTTGGGTCAGAAGTGGATGAAGCCAGGTATCAGCAAGTCCTCAAGGCCTGTGCCCTCCTTCCAGACCTGGAGTTGCTGCCTGCAGGTGACCAGACAGAGATTGGAGAGAAGGTATCAGCCCTGGGCACTGTGGGTTTCCAATAGCACCTGCAGCAGAGGACACAGCTGTTGCCCTGTGCCAGCTCCGTGCCCAGGGAGGTCCTTCTTTTCCAGGGAATCAACCTGAGTGGGGGCCAGAAGCAGCGGGTCAGCCTGGCCCGGGCAGTGTACAGCAACGCAGACATCTACATCCTGGATGATCCCCTGTCTGCTGTGGATGCCCATGTGGGCAAATACCTCTTCGAGCACGTGCTGGGGCCAAAAGGGCTGCTGCAAAAGAAGGTGAGCACCCATACCCCCCTACCCACCACCCAGCCAGGCAGGAGTGGTGCTGGCATGGTGTTGACTGTCCAGGGAAGTCTGAGGTTGCTTGCTTGGGACAGAGAGGGATCCTGTGGCTTCACATGGGGCTGCAACAGGCAGGAGAGGCCTCATGGGTCCCCAGAGGGGTGCACTGTGTCCCCATCCTCATAGCATGGATAGGCAGACAAGTCCCCAGGCAGGAGATGGAGAGCCTGCAGACCATGGCTGGGGGTGAGGGGTGCTCTGTCGATCACTACCCTGCGACCACTTTGTTGCAGACACGGATCTTGGTGACACACAGCATCAGTTTCCTGCCCCAGGTCGACCACATCGTGGTGCTGGCAGCAGGAGCAGTGTCTGAGCATGGCTCCTACAGCACCCTGCTTGCAAACAAGGGGGCCTTTGCCCAGTTCCTGAACTTGTATGGCAACCAGGAGGACGAAGTTTCAGAAAAAAATACTGCAGGTACTGGGAACACAGTGGGGCTGTGGCAGTTAGAGGGGCTGTGCATATATCTTGAGGATATGAAGATCTGATCTGTCAGCCTGATCTGGCCCTATCCAGCCCAGGCACCAATGGTGGCTGCTGTGAATCCTTCTCAGCTTCTGGCAGTCAGAAGGACTTCCTGACTAGATTTGCATTCAGGCATTATGTTGAACATCCAGCAAAGGACCTGTTTAAATTTTTTACTCCCTTTTTAGTTCCTTTATTATGGGTCCCAAAATGTTATGTGGCAACAGGATCCATATTTTTGTGATGCTGGGGTCAGAAAGATCCTTTGGTTTGTCCTAAATGTCCTGCTGGATTTCACCTTCATCATGTCCCCTGCTGCTGTGGGGAGGAGTGGTGTCAGGTCAGGTGGATGCTTACGCTGGCAGGGCTCTGCCCAGTTGTCCAGCTGCAGCCAGGCTATTCCCAGCATGTTTTCACAGGGCCCATCTCCACCTGCTCAAGGAGATGCTTCTGAACTGGAAGGATATGACCTATCGGATCTTGCACCTACTAACCTAGCAAAAATCTTTGCTTGAGTCTGACTGGTGGTACTGTGAAAAGTCAGCAGGAGGGATTGCCTCCATACAGGCTTTTAGCCCTATGCCCACTGTCAGTTCTCCCTCCAGCACAATGGATTTCTTCCTCCTCCTGCTGTACTGGGCTTGCAGCAGGGTTGGAGAAGGTGTGATATGTGGTGGGACACAGCCTGGGCCTAGGGTGCAGCGTGGCGCTGAGTGCAGCAGAGGTGTGGTGTAAGGGTCTGCTCTTTCCTCAGTGCCTGACCCTACCTTCCCTCTTCCCTGTGCTTATAGCTGTTGCTTTAGTTGGGGATGAAGAGGAGCCTGATGAGGGTGTCGATCCTTGCATGGAGGAGGGCTCTGATGATGTGGTGACTATGACCCTGAAGCGAGAGGCCAGCATCCATCGAAGAAAATTGAGTCGCAGGTGGGATGTGCCCCGAGCTCTCAGCTCTTTCTCCTGCCACATGCACTGCTCCTTTGAAGACAGGGATCTGGGGGCTTCCTGGGGAGTTCCTGCTGGGAGCCTCCCTGCTGCTCCTAACACAAGCTGGTCTGGGTCAGGAGCATCTGATTTTGCCTTTACTCACATTAGTGTGTCGCAGCCTTGCTCTGTGGTCTTCACTGCAAATTGTGCTGCTGGCTGGTTCTGGTTTTGGGAATGAGGCTGTAATTTCACGGTTTTACATGCCTTGTGCTTCCAAAAGGCTCATTCAAAGCTGTCCTAGTTAGGACATTATTTTCCAGAGGACTTCACCACTGTAGACACAATGCAGCACAGGGATGGGACCTCCAGGAGATTAGAACCAATCCAACACCCTGTTACTAATGGTACTCATCACCTCCCTGCAGCCTTAGTAAAAGGAGCACCAGGTCCTGGAAGAAGGCCCAGGAGGAACCCCCAAAGAAGCTGAAGGGACAGCAACTGATTGAGAAAGAAGCTGTGGAAACTGGCAGGGTGAGGAGGACGGAGGGATGAAGCACTGTGCTGCCCTGGCTCAGCGCTGCCAGACCCTGACTGTGGCTCAGAGAGGCTGGTGTGGACTGGCTGTGGCCCCACCACAGCCAAGAGAAGTGAAGGGGACGGAGCTGCCTGGGACTGGTGGGCAGGGTGGTGGAGGGGAGCACTCTGGGCAGCAAGGTGGAGGCCTGAGGCTGTGCTGGGTGTCACTGCCTGCAGTTTGATGGGCTCAATTGGTCCACAGGTGAAGTTCTCCATGTACCTGCGGTACCTGCGCGCTGTTGGCTTGTGCTATTCCTGCTGGATTGTCATGGGCTATGTGGGACAATACGTGGCCACCGTGGGGAGCAACCTGTGGCTCAGTGCCTGGACCGACGACGCGCAGCACTACGTGAACCAGACCTACCCCACGGGCCAGCGGGACCTGCGCATCGGCGTCTTCGGGGCCCTGGGGGTGTCACAGGGTCAGTGCGGAAGGGACAGGGCTTCCCGCTCACCTCATCTGTGTGATCCGGGAGGGATGTGACTTGCAAGGCCTGCAAGGAACAGGGGACCCAGCAGTGTGTTCATCTGCCTGCTGCTGCCTTCCTTCCAGCTCCTGGCTGAACTGGGGACACATGCCAGTCTGAAGGCAGCATAAATTGTCCCAGGAAGTCTGTGTTGCCCCCTTGGGTTGAAGATCACTGTCCTTAATCAGACTGGACATAGTGGTAGGGCCCAAGGCTTTCCAAAAGTGTTAGTGTTCCTCCCCTGTGCTGGAATACAGTTGGTGGGGCCTCCCAAGGAAGTGGGATGCAGGATTATCCCGGTGGCTCTCTGGAGAGCTGCTGGCTTGGCACTGCTTGGTCTGTCCATCAAGCCAAAGGGTGCCTGGGGCCAGTGTCACACTGGAGCTGGTGACAGCCCCGTGCTCTCCTTGCAGCTATCTTCCTGCTCTTCGCAACCACGCTGTCTGCCCGGGGCTCCGTGCGGGCCTCGCGGGTCATGCACCAGCAGCTGCTCAGCAACATCCTGCGCGCGCCCATGAGCTTCTTCGACACCACCCCCACCGGCCGCATCGTCAACAGGTTTGCCAAGGTGAGACAACACCCCCAACACGGAGAAGGTGTTTGTTCCTGCAGGTCTGGAGGGCGTTGGGTATAACGCCCTGGGCATAACCCTGCTCCTGTTGAGCTCTGCACAGCTGGGCCCAGATAGGGGCCAGGAAGGGATCAGAAGGACGTGGTGGAGGCAAGGCTGACTGTGGGGCAAGCCATGTCCTGGACTATGCTAGAAAGACAGTGTGGCAAATCACAGGAAGTTGTTACCTCCTCTGCTCAGTGCTAAGGAAATTACATCTGGATACCAAGTCCTGTTTTAGGGTCACCTGGGCAAGAAGGATGTGGAGAAACTGAAGCGGGTCCACAGTAGATTACCAAGAGTGGTAGAAGCCTAGAGCTTGTGTCCCATGATGAGAAGTCCTTCTGGTTACAGACTTTCAACAAAATATGCAGTCTTTTCTATGTAAAGGAAAGTCATAAAACAAAGAGAAAATGAGAAAGGAGGGAAAATACAGACAGGTAGTTTTAAGTGTGCTGCTACTCCACTTCCTTTCGTTCCATCTCTTGATTTTTGGGAATAAAAATTTATCTTGAAATTGAGCCTATGAGCTTGCTGGGTTTACTCTGAGTTGAGGGAGTATGTGCTGCCCAGCCAGCAGATGGATGAGGACCAGCTGGAGACCTGGGTGCACCTGCGTGGACCTGGAGTTCACCTTGTCCCTCTTTTCGCTTCAATTAGTGCTCCTGCATCCTAGATCCTGATGAAGATGCAGTTCCTAAAGCTGTTCTGTATAAGAGGGGAATATTATAGGAAGTTTCTCTTTAAATCAGCTGTTCCCAAGATAAGAACTGTGGCCCTAAATGGGGTTGTGACCATAACACCAGTTCAGGGTCATCCAATACTTTTACAAGTGTGTGGCACTGTGTTATCACATGAGCGAATCACCCCATATGTACGGGGCCTCTGGGCTTCTCCCTCTCCCTGGAGTCACTGATTGCTTCTCCATGCTTCTCTTTATGTGCTCCAGGACATCTTCACAGTAGACGAGACCATTCCCCAGTCCTTCCGCAGCTGGCTCTCCTGTTTCATGGCCATCATTAGCACACTGCTCATGATCTGCCTGGCCACTCCATTCTTTGCTCTCATTATCATTCCCTTGAGCATCTTCTACTATTTTGTGCTGGTAAGTAACTGGGCCTTGGGTGAAACTTCTGCCCTACTGAGAGCAGTGTCTTTGGGGCTGCTGGGCTTTGTGTTGGTAACCAAGCTGTGTCCTTCATTTCAGCGCTTCTACATCTCCACATCACGCCAGCTAAGGCGTCTGGACTCTGTCACCAGGTCCCCCATCTACTCCCACTTTGGTGAGACAGTGTCAGGCCTTTCAGTGATCCGGGCCTATGGACACCAAGAACGGTTCCTGAAGCAAAATGAGACCACCATGGACATAAATCAGAAAAGTGTTTATTCCTGGATAGTCTCAAATAGGTGAGTTTTACCCCTTATGCCACAGCACAGTCTGCAGCACCTCTCCCCAGGATCCTCAGAGAGGTCCCTGAGATGCTGCAGTCTTCCCTCTTGATCTCAGCATTGAGGCTCTGTGTAGGTACTGTGGGAGTTTAGGATAGGAGCACCATCTGTGGCAACAAGACATTTTAGAGTGATTTTGAAAGCCAGAGTGTGCCCCTCTACAAAGTGTCCAGAGCCTGGGCAGGATGAGCTGTGCAGTCAAGGGCTCAGATGCTCTTGCTGGGTTCTGGGATGAGGGTGATGCTCTAGGCTGGGTGGGAGTGCAACATGAGCACTCTCTGGTGTTGAATCCTACTGGTAGATGCTTTGGGGGTGTGAAGGTTGTACAGCTGGGGCTCTTCTGCTACATGGCATTACTAGTGCGGGAGGTTATGTGTGAGACATGGACTGACAAAATCAACCTGCTGGCAGAACTGGCCACAAATGATCTGCTGTGTAGGTGCATGTGCCAGTGTGTACCATGTGTACAGCACTGGGCTCAGAGCTGGGTGTGAGGGATGATGGTGGGGTGCTGCTCTTACTGGTGGGCTCTGTGTTGGGCACAGGCAGATGCCTCCCTGCCTCACTCACTGCCCTTCATCTGTCTTCTCCTGGTGCAGGTGGCTGGCCATCCGTCTGGAGTTCGTTGGGAGCCTGGTGGTCTTCTTCTCTGCACTTCTAGCAGTGATTGCAAAGGGCACTTTGGAGGGTGGCATCGTGGGTCTTTCTGTCTCCTCCGCTCTCAATGTGAGTCAATGAAAGCATCTTCTCCTACCAGGGCAGGGTTGTCTCTGGGAGCCCTGGGCTGGCTGTGGGATGCTGCCCTGCCATCAGCTCTGACCCATGCAGAGGGGTTTATCTGGGGTGTTCCATCACGTGGGGAGTGGCTATAGAGCCAGGCAAGCACATACCCATCCCAGTGTGAGTTGGATACCTGCTGCCATGGGGAGAAATAGGGTCCTGCTGTGGATCAGAGATGCTGCAGAAAAGTTTTTGAAGGGCTGGAGAGAGGTGGGCTGTGTCTGGGCAATGGAGAGTTAGGGGCCAGGCCAGGGATGCTTGTGCCCAGGCTGAGTCCCTGAGCTGCAGTGGGAAGTGGTTGTTCCTGGGTGCCACTGACTCTGTATCCTGTGATTCTGCCACGCAGGTGACCCAGACACTGAACTGGCTGGTGCGGACATCATCGGAGCTGGAGACGAACATTGTGGCCGTGGAGCGGGTCCATGAGTACACGAAGGTGAAGAATGAGGTGAGGAAACCAGGGTCCAGGCAAGCACCTGCTGCACAACTTGCTGCTAGTCAGCATCACAGAGTGAACCCTCCCTAATGCTCCTGCCCTCCCCCAGGCTCCATGGGTGACAAATAAGCGTCCGCCACGTGGCTGGCCCAGCAAAGGAGAGATCCAGTTTGTTGACTACCAAGTTCGTTACCGACCTGAACTGGACCTGGTTCTTCAGGGGATCACCTGCAATATAGGGAGCACTGAGAAGGTGCCTCTGCCCTCACTATACTCTTTACAGAGACTCTGTTAAACTTGTTTCTTCCTCTTGGCTTCTGTCTGTGCACTGGGGTGGAATGGTGAGGGATGTGGCTCCTGGGGCCTTGAGCTGGAGGAAAGGGACCAAAGCAGGCAGTCTGGGTGAGGGTGAGGGTGAGGGCAGGAAGGCCCACCAGCCAAGATGGAGGGCATCTGCCTGTTTTCTTCAGCCCTGTCAGCTCGTCTAAAAAGCTGCTTCCACAGGTTGGGGTTGTGGGCCGGACCGGGGCTGGAAAATCCTCCCTCACCAACTGCCTCTTCCGGGTGCTGGAGGCGGCTGGAGGGAAGATCATCATCGATGACGTGGACATAGCAACGATTGGCCTCCACGACCTGCGCAAGAGCCTCACCATCATCCCCCAGGTGAGCTGATCCCCACCTTTCCACATCCCACTACTGCATGGCCCCTCTGCAGGCAAAGCACTGCCCTCAGTGCATCCCTGGGTGCTGTGGAGATGCCAAAAGCCTGTGAGCAGGCTGTTGCCACCTCCCCTGCCAGCTGCAGGCAGAGCCATGGGCAGGATGTGGCCACAGCTGGAGGCCTGGAGCCATTGCCCCTGCTGAATGGCTGTGGCGTGGCTGAACAGAGCGCTGTCCCTGGCAGGACCCTGTGCTCTTTACTGGAACCTTGCGGATGAACCTGGATCCCTTTGATGAGTACTCAGATGAGGAGGTCTGGAAGGCCCTTGAGCTGGCTCACCTGAAGACATATGTGCAAGACCTTCCTGAGAGGCTGCTGCATCTTGTGAGCGAGGGAGGAGAGAACCTGAGGTAAGCAGAGGAGCAGATGCAGTCCCAGTTCCCCTCCCTTCTCTTGGTCCCAGGGACCAGCCTGCAGCAGCAGATTCCCACAAAGTGGCTGTCTAGGGATGAAGGCATAGAAGCTTCTGGAAAGTGGAGATGGCAGAAAATGGTCTGGGAGTCAGAGGTCTTAGGGAGCTGGTGTGAGCAGACCCTTCTGTGGTGGCCCAGAGAGCAAGATGCTGAGGGATGTGGTGCTCAGGGTAGCGGGAGGAAGGCCAGGCACGGTGTTGGTGTCAGGGCAGCACATGGCCCTAGGCTTGCAGAAGCTCTGCCGGTGTCTGTCTAGTAACTCCTGTTCCCCGTCTCATCCCAGTGTTGGGCAGAGGCAGCTGGTGTGCCTGGCTCGGGCCCTTCTCCGCAAAGCCAAGATCCTCATCCTGGATGAAGCAACAGCAGCCGTAGATCTGGAGACTGATCACTTAATCCAGACAACGATCCGCAGCGAGTTTGCTGACTGCACTGTCCTCACTATCGCCCACCGCCTCAACACCATCATGGACAGCCACAGGTACTGGGGGCCAAGGGGACGGGCATCTGGGCTCCTAGCGTGGGGCGAGAGGTGGACAGCAGCAGAAGCAAGAATGCAGCCAGAGGGGCAGGGGTGGGTGCAGTAATGTACAGTGGAGCTAGAAGAGAACAGAGGGATAGGAAGGATGGCCATACAGTAGTTATGCCTTTGTGGGAGAGACATCTTTTGGGATCCTTCTTTACAGCAACAGACCATAGAGGCATTTGCTGTTGGCACCTTGTGTGTGTTACCCGCCCGGCGAGGGCTGTGCCCTCACCCCTGCTGAGAGATGAACCACATACAGTGGCTGTAGGAGGAGTGGGGGTCGGTGGGGCTGCAGCGCTGGTGCCAGCAGCGCTATCAGCTCTGATCCTGCGAGTTCAGGCCGCCTTGTTCCCTTCTGCCAGGGTGATGGTGCTGCAGGCTGGGCGGATTGTGGAATTCGACAGCCCCGAGGAGCTGCTGACGAAGCAGGGCATCTTCTCCGCGATGGCGAAGGACGCCGGCATTGCAGCTGCGGAAACCACGGCCCTGTAGGCGGAGCGCTGCAGCGCCCGGGCTGTGCAGGCAGCTCCCTCCTGCCGGCACTCACCAAGCGGGCGCTGCTGTCTCCCACAGCCAAGCTGCCCAGGAATTTGCCTGTCTGCAGCTGGGAAGCAGAGAGGGTGCCTTCTCGGGTTGTCCAGGGACAGAGGATCTGCACTCGACTGAGCTGTTAACCTTGCTGCCACATCCTGTTGCTGAGCACACAAGGGTCTGGAGCTGCATATTTATTCCAGTATAGAGGGGGAAAGCTATCTGCCAGGGAGGAGATCATGACCTCCACTGGGGGTGGTCTTAGTTTTTGTACTTCACCATGCCAGGTGAACCTACCTTAGAGATGCTTTAGCACTGTGGAATGAAATTTATAGTTTAATCTAAGAATAATATTATAAATTATTTACTTTTTGTAACTGTTTCTAGTCTTCCAATTAAAAGGCTAATGTCAAGGCATGCTAAGTAAGCCTCGGTTTAGCTTTAAACCTGGTTAGTGCTTGGGGGAAGTTGCCAACAGAGGTTACACAGTGCTAGGCAGTCCACAGTGTGTGGCACAGCTCTAGCCAGTCAAGAACACTACTCTAGCAAAACCAGGGCTGCCAGCCTGCCTTCCGTGTGGCTACTGCTCCCGTTGAGTGTACTGCAAATAAATGAGACCCTCCCTGAGGCTACTGTAACCACTTGTGGGTTGGATGTGGGGCTGTGGCTCCAGCCTGCAACCCCGATTGTGGTGCAGACAAGCTGGAGAGCAGCAGGCACATGCCTGCGTTACAGCCATGCACACACACAAACTATGGTGGTTACTGTTGACACTCTTGAGTCCTCTTTGTTCTTGGGCCTGGAGGGCAGGGAGCACGTGACCACCTAGAGCAGGGCAAACACTCACCCCACCAGCCCCTACTGCCCCATAGCCCCAGCTGAGTCACGCAATCCAGAGCTGGGAGAAGAGGGCAGTGCCCCCACTTCATCTGAATGAAAAAGGTTCCCATAAGGGTTTCCTGGTGCCTGAGCTGCAGCTGGCACAAACACCAAGACAGCAGAATGCTGGACCTCTCCAAAAGGGAAATGCTGCATGAAGTCTGTGGTCTTTCCCTCCAGCCCCGCACCGGCCAGACACTCCTCCCAGTTCTCCCAACACTTGCAAAGGCACCTTCTATACACAAAGGCAAATCTTTATTCACAGAGCAGCAGTACAGGGGATACAAACATTGCCCCATGAAGGGAACTTCTTCCCTTCAGGACATGGCAGCAGCAGTATCACACACCAACCCAGCAAAAGGCACCACGCCCCTCCCAGGGAGGCTCTTGCCCTTCCCGAATGTCAGCACCCCCTCCCGTGCCTTGCAGGAAAGCACGGGTGAGGCAGTTCTGGTCAGAGTCCCCAGAAACCAGGCTGGAGGACAGCTTGTGCTTTGCCTTCTGCACTGCCCCAGCCCAGAGCAGCCAGGTGGGAATGTCAGTGCAAAGGGGTCTTGGGCACAGCCAATCCTGTGCTGACAAGGGTAGGGTGTTCTGGGCTTCCGGCTCACCTGAAGAGAATCTGATGGCTGCTGGTAGCAGCAGAGCTTGGAGAGACCGAGGACCTGGGAGACCAAGCAAGGGATAAATAAGGCACCTGCTGGGGGTTTTGTTGAGGGGCTTTCAGAGGCCACACCCATCCCAGGCTTGGAGCTCAACTACTCCCAGCGAACCTCAGACCTGCTTCCCCAGGCAGTGTGTAAACCTCCCTGCTGCATAGAGAGCACATTCACAAGGTCTCGGCTGCTTTTGATACTACTTGACTAAAGACAGTCTCCAGAAACTCGGCATTAACCTTCCACAATTTAAATCCACAGCAGCTCCTCAGCCTTAGTGAAGCCTGACTCCTGGGAAGGCCACAGCCCCAGGCTGCCCTGCTCCGGGATGGACACAGGAGGCTCAAACAGCACAGGCGACCTCACCTCTGCCCTCACAAAAGCTGCCTGCTCCTGCCTACCTGGCCAGCCCACCCTTCTTTCTCCCCTGAAGGGGTGATGGCAGCCAGTCTGTTAGGGGCCAGGAGCACTGCACAGGAGAGAGGCACAGCCTCAGGGTGAGCAGTGGGGGCTGCAGGGCTGGCCAGCCTCCCCCAGACCTCCAGCAGTCCTAGCAGGAACAAGGCATGGGGTGCAGACTCCTGTCCACTGCCTCACGTGTACTCTGTCTTGCGGATGTAACTTGAGGGCACGTAGCCCTGCTTCCCATGGGCCTCGGCCAGCCACCACTCCTGATTGCCTGTGATGTCCTCAAACTGCAGGATCCTGAGTCTCTGGTTAGCTGACACGCTCAGCTCGTTGGTGTTTCGGCCTTTGAAGGTGTAGAGAGCGTAGTAGACCTGCCAGATGAGGGGACAGCATCAATTGGATGGTCACACCACACAGCCTTGCTGTCATTTCTCCCCCAAACATTGACAGCCCCATCCTGGCCTCTGCCAGAGCTGAATCCACCTGCCCACCCCCATTTGCAGCCTGGTTCTGTCTCCACACCTCTGCTGCTGGAAGAAAAGGTCCCATACTGCAGCTCCCGCATCTCCCTGGTCACTGCCAGGGAGGAGGAGGATGCAGTCCCCAGTCAAGCAATGGGGTCAGCCCTTAGCATCCCCAGCCCCAAGGGTGTGGCTGAGGACTCACCTGGTTGCCTTCCGACTCGCTGTTCTCCAGCCCAGAGTCTCTGTCCTCCACCGAGGGTGTGGGCCTGGGATGTGCTTTGGTGGGGTGGCCGTTGCGAGCACTGGGGCTGCAGCCCAGCTCGGGGCGGCTGTAGCGGCGCTGAGATGTCACTGTACCAGCCAGCGGGGCTGTCCTGTCACCAGAGCCAAGCTGGGACATAGAGGGGGAGTCCACCTCCAGCGGGGGCTGGGGGGACTGGTAGGCATCTGCTGGGGAGACAGAGTCCTGCAGGGGCTTCTGAGTGAAGGTGACGGCCGCCCCACTGGGGCTGAAGGTCAGGGTGGTGTTGCTCTGGGGGGAGGAGCTGCTGTGCTCTGACTCGTTGGAAGAGTGGCTGCCCACAGACACGTCCGACTGGCTGCGGCGGGGGTTGTAGGGCTTCAGAAAGGAGCTGTACACAAAGCCTTTCGTCACTGCAGAGAGGGAAGGGAGGGAGCTCAGACTGGGGTGCAGGGAGACCACAGGAGGGGACTCAGCAAGGGCAGGGGACAGCCACCTACCCCCATTGTCTATGAGCCAGCGATTCTGGCTGCCCATGGGGTCTTTCTTCTTGATGACACCCACAATGTCTCCTTCCAACAGTGAGACATCCAGGTCTTGGGCAGCATTGAAATTGCGTTCTGCCTGGAAGAGACTTTCTGGGGGATAGCGGGCCAGGAGGGCAGCTCGGATGTCATCCGACTGCAGGAGGTAGGTGGGCTGCAGAGGAACAAGGCAGGTGTGAGTGGCTGACCTGGGCTCTGCCAGCCCTGGCAGTGGCAGAGGGAACTCACCAAGCCGACAAGGGGCTGCCGCCGGGCAGACTGCCGCTCCATGCTCTTCCTTTCAAAGGTCTTCTTGGGAGCTGCCTGCGACTCTGGGAAGAAGGTGAAGGCCTGGAGCTGCTGGAGGACTCGACTGTGCTCATCCTGGAAGATGGCAATGAGGTTCCCCTCCCTGCCAGATACCTTCAGCAACTGGAACCAGAGCAGAGTTGGGGATCCCGGTTAGGTGACAGCTTCTGGGAAAAGTAGCCAAGAGCTACAGCAGAGACCATGGCGAGGGTCTGAGTCCAGCCTGTGACTTGCATCAGACCCAGGTTTCCAGTCCTGTCTGGACTCAACTCTCAGTGGTCCTCAAACTCATGACCCTATTCTCCCAGGTGAATGTTCTCCTGCCACTGCTCCAGGAGCAGCCAGAGGCTTTACCATATCTCCACACAATTGCATCATGACCCTGCAGTCCCTGCCCTGACAGCATCCCGCAAGGCTGGAACCCTCCACAAGTCACTTGCGGCCTGAAACTGCAGTAGCAGCTTCCCCCACAGTGTGACAGGTCCCAGAGAGGCTCAGGGACAAGGCCTGCCAAGAGGTGAGTGCTGCACTGAGCCCAGGGCTGTATCTGCACTCCGGGAACCCACCGACAGCAGGGGCCTGAGCTCCTCCAGGGCCAGGCGCACGAAGTCGCAGTGTGCCTCGGCATAGCCCCGCACGCAGCTGGCAAACAGCTCCTTGGCGAAGCGCAGGAACTGGGGCAGCTCGTCCAGCAGCTGCGCATTGAGCGCCTCGTAGTTGTTGCGGGCCGACTGCAGCTCCTCCAGCGTTCGCTTGTCCTTCAGCTTCTCTGCTCGCTCAGTGCAGTTGTGGAAGTCGAGGAGTTTGTCGAAGCGTTTCTGCACCAGCTTGTGGGGCCCCGCGAACATGCTCAGCAGCTGGCTCAGCGGTGAGCTCACCAGCCGCTCCGTCCGCTCTTTCTGTGGGCAGAGGCAGGGGGAAGGTGAGACACGGGGCTCTTTCCCACTGTGCAGACACCACCAGCAGCTCGTTCTCCAGCACACAACCCCCCCAGCACAGTACAGTGACAGTCTCCTGATGGCACCCACTGCAGCTCCAGAGGTCCCTTCCAACAGCAATTATTTTATCATCTTACCTAAGTGTGCCAGTATGGGTAACACTATGGGAAGTACTCACCTGAAGAGCTGTAGCATTTTAGGTAGGGCTGAAAAAAACGTGTATCTAACAGGCACATTCACAAACTCCCAGGCATCAAAGCTCTCAGGAGGGTAGAGCTAAGCAGAATGCCCACACCTCTCCCAGGTTACCCTCCCTGCAGCAGACCCCCAGGCTGGGCCCCAAAGGGGTATCCCCACCACACCAGAGCACAGCCTCACTCACGAAGCTGGAGAAGAGCTGGTCGCTGATGAGACGATTCACTTTCTGGAACTGGTCCAAGTCCCCACTACCCTTCTCCGTGCACAGGTCCCACATGCTCCCTGCTGCCAGTGCCTTCATACAAGCTGACTCCTGCACCAGGGAGACACCAGGAGACACAGTCAGCTAAGCCATGCTTGCTGCCCAGAAGAAGCTCTCAGGGCAGCCCAGACCACCCGGCCCCAGCAGGGCAGGGGCAGGAGCAGTGGCCAGAGGCACTGCAGGGACACAGCATGCAGACAGGAGGGGCAGTGCATGGTGAGCCCCGCGGGCTCAGCACCACCCAGACTGACTCACCCGGACGTGCTGCAGGTACAGGGAAAGGTCCCGGATGAAGGACTTGATCAGGCGCTCCTGCATCCGGAAGTTTTTCTCTGTCTCTTCAAAGGCTTCATCCTTCAGCTGTGAGAGAAAGTGTTTCAAGGGAGGCAATGCAGGACTCCAGCACCTCCCAGAGTGCAAAATATGGGGCCTCCTGCCCACAAGGTGGACAGCAGAGATGGGTGGTTCAGACCTTAAGCTCACTCTGCCTCACTGGCCTGGATCAGGGAGGGGGGTGTGGAGGGACAGCAGATACCTCTGGAGAAGCACTGCAGGGTGTAAGTGCACCTGGCACCTGATGCACAGTACCTGGGGTGCGAAGCCTGTGAGGTGCTTCAGGTGGCTGCTCACACGGTTGGACTTCTTGATGATAGAGTGGAAGTTGAGTTTGGAGATCTTCTCCATGAGGCTATCCTCATCCCCTTTCCTGTACTTTAGCACTAAAGAGATTGATATAGAAATGAAAACCCTTGTAAGTACAACACCCATGTCTTACACTGCCTCATTAACAATTACCCTGTTAGCTGTCCTCTTCCCAAGCCTCTGCAGTCCTCTGGAAGGGACCTAAAAATCATCTAGTTCTAAACCCCCTACCATGGGGCATCCTACTAAACCAAGTTGCTCAAAGGCCCATCCAACCTGGTCTTGAACACTTCCAGGGGTGGGGCACCCACAACTTTTGCAGGCAACCTGACCCAGTACCTCACCACCCTCATTGCAAAGATCTTCTGCCTTACATCTGATCTAAATCTACCCTCTCTCCGTTTAAAGCCATTATCCAGCCATATCACTACGTGCCCTTGTAAAATACCATGTATCATAACCTCCCATCCCATCCTTCATCTGAAATTCAGCACTGAGCCACCTGTAATCCCTTATCTGGCTCTTGAGATGCCCTACAGTTTGTAGAAACCCCATTCAAGCTCTTCCACAGGATCATGCATAGTGTCAGCAAAAGATGACATAGGATCACTGGACATAGAGAAGGTATTTGTATTACTTCTTCAGCAAATACAGGCAGCCTATGTCACCTCAGTTTCAGTGGGCTGTTAGGAAAGACTAAAGTGTAAGACTTGCGTGAACCAAGGGCTTCCAAGGGAAAACAAGGAGGGTGGCCAGCAAGTATCAAAGGGAGCAACTTTTTCCCTCTGTTCAGTCCCAGGGGGGCTGCACTTGGGTACTGTGTCTAGTTTTGGTGCCCCAAGGCCATGAGAAGTGTGGGAGAACCACAGTTCCTGATCCACAAGGAGAGCTGGGGGAGACAGGCAGACAGGACAGGAGGAGGCAGAGGGGATCTGCTCACAATCAGCAGTTACTTGAAGGGCTTCTACAAAGGTAACGAGGCCAAACTCCTCTGAGCAGCGAGATTTCCCCCATGACCATGGCTGCCAGCAGATGCCAAGCTCAGCACAGCCACTGTCTCTCTGTGCCCAGCTCCTCACCCAGGTCCTTGCGGCGCTTGTACTCGTTGATGTTGACGTTGATCTCCTTGACGGCGAGGACGGCAGCTGTGAGCGGCGCCTGATCGGGGTGAGCCTCGGGGGTGGCACTCAGCAGCTCCATCAGCAGCAGCGGGTACCGCATCACCCTCTGCACCGGCTTGATGAGGAAGGAGCCCAGGTTAATGTAGTTTGTGCAGCCCCTGGCAAGTCAGGACAGAGGAGATTCACCAGGTGTCAGTCCAGTTCTGCCACATGAATTCTGCCCCCTCGAACCAACACCAACCAGACCCAGAACTCCAATGCCTCTAAGCCCACTGCAGACCCTAAGTCATGCCACCCTCATGTCCAAACTCACTGCACTTCTGAACTCCTGGTGCTCTCAAATCAACCCCAGGTTTTTAGTCCTCACACACACCAGGTGATCCTTCCCAGCCAGAATCCTCTCCATCACCAGACCCACCATGAAATCCCACACAGACACAGCCTCACATTTGCCAGAGAGCCGCTTGTTTCAGACCCTGTTCCACCACCCAGCTGCCCAGATCTGTCCCTGGGTGCAGGGCAGACTGACTGCAGGACTGCTGTCACTGCAGGGCTCTCCTGGCTCCTTGGGGCTGAGGGCTCCCTAAGACTGTTTCCTGCCCAAGACCTCCCCTTGCCTCATCACCTGTGCTGTCTACCCGTGCAGCCCACCCACCGCCTCTGCTACAATCATGCCACAGACACCCCTCTCCTCCCAGGTGTGCCTCCACAAAGCACTGTTAGGGCCCCCCGAGCATGCACCCAGCCTGTGGCAGGTTAGTTAAAGGGAATGACCAGAACAATACAGACAGACAAGTAGGGACTAAGAGTGAGGATGCACTTACCACTCACTGTACAGGCTCCTGCTGGCCCACAGAGTGCCAAAAAGCAAAGAAAAGCCAGGGTTAATGGGGTGGCAGGTATGCAATGCCACAGCCAGTGCCTGTGCCCTGCCAGTGAGGCAGCCCCGTCCTCCCAGAGCAGCTGTTGGCATTGCCAACTCCTGGGGCCTTTACCCCCCAAGCTGGAGCCCTGACACCCACTGAGCCCAGCAAAGCAGCTCCTTCCTCACCAGCCACGGTGGGTCAGGGTTTGGGGAACAGGAGCCCTCAGTCCAGGACATGTCACTTTCTCTGAGCCTTGGTGGCTTCTATGTACATTTTAAGGGCTTCTACAGGTTTCCCAGCACCTGTGTGTTGGGGCAGAGGGCCATTTGAATCCAGAGCCTGGTCAGCTATGCAGTGCCACCATCAGACTCTCTCCAGTCACCACCTGAACTGCCCAAACACTGCTGACAGAGGGGCAGGGATGTTGGAAACTGATCTCCCTATCCCAGCCTGGTGGCTGCCAGAGCCAGAAGCTCAAACCTGAGGCTATCCAGCAGGTCCAGAAGTAGTTTCTGCATCTTCTCATCCTTCTCATAGGTTTCCAGCAGTGCGATGGCCTCATCGTGGTTCTGGCAATACACCCTGTAGACACTCTCCAGCTCTGCACGCTGTGCCAGGAACACTGGCCCTGCAGACAGCAGCAAAGCAGGGCTTCAGTGTCTCCTGGTCCCCAGGAGGGGAAAAAAATGCTGGTGTGCCTCATGGTGAGACATCCAGTGTTCCCATTCCACAAACACAGGTCAAGAAGACAGTGCTACTACAGCAGGCAGGACATCTCCTCATCACCCACCAGCACAGAGAGCTCAACCCATCCAGCTCTCCTGGGGGTGAGAAGTGGAGACATTGGTCACTGGAGCCACAGAGCAAATGCACAGGCAGCCCAAAGCCTGAATGGCACAAGCTGGCAGCACAGGAGTAAGGAGTGGGAGTCACTTTTGGGCAAAGGGTCACAGACGGCTACAGACACCGTATTTCTCAGCATAGTGACCCCTCGGGCAACAAAGATCTCCTTGGCTTCACTGCTGGACTGATGAGCAGCAATGGGGACCAGCAGGGAGAAAGCCCAGTTCCAATGATCCTCTCCCACCATTTAAACTGTGATGCCCTGCCACCAGGAAAGCCCATCCCAGTCTTCTGAGAAAAGGTAACAGCAGGTTTCATACCGATGGCATCTGAAGCCTCCAAGGTGGACAGCAGCTGCTTGGAGAAGTTAATTACCATGTGGATGTTTCCAAAAAGGCCCTCAAAGTCTATGTTCTGCATCTAGTGAATGGGAAAAGAGATGTCCTAGATGGGGAACATGTACCACTCAGACCCAGCAACCCCCCTTGTCCTCCTGCAACCCATCAGTCCTCAGCTTCACAGCAGGCACCTGGTGGGACCTCATCTCAACACAGTGACTCCTGTGCACACTCCTTTGTCTTCCAATGCACTGAAACTCTCACTCCTTATATGTTCTACCAGTGTACTCTTTCCCAGCAATTCCATCCCTGCCTCTGTTCACCTGTTTTTCTCCCTCTGCTCCCACTGACTCTGTCCCCATGCCAAGACCCCGTATTTTATTTCTCCTGATAATGAATTTAACCTACAAACCAAATGAAGAGAACATTTTCCACCCCAGGAAATCAATCTGTGATACTTGTTGCCAGGTCTCTTGCTCCCAACAAGGATGAGAGCTCAGCAGGATCTCAAAACTGAGGGGTTACTGCTAAGAGCACGGGGAGCTGTGGGAACCATCCTGCTCCCCTCGGCATAGCTTGAATTTTCTCTATGGGTTCCCGTGCTGCTTGGTTGCCTCCAAGAACAAAAAGGACTCAGTATCCTCACCCCAATCCACCAGTGCTGCACCACAGCTTCCCCTCCCTTCCCAGTTCCTACCTGTGCCTGCTGCAAGGGCACCATGATCCTCTCCACACACATCTCCAGGTCTCTGATATAGTCTCGCTCTGTCTGGAGCAGTTCCTCAATAACCTTGGACCTCTTCTCCAGCATCCTTTGCTCTGCACTCTCAGTGGTGGCCGAGGACGGCTCCAGCGATGGTGTCTGGGAGGACAGGAGAGTCATCTCTGCAAGACACACAAGCGAGGTCAGCACATTCCAGCAAGGATGCAAGGGCAGGAGACAATCAGCACCTGAACCGCGACACGTGCAACCTATGAGACAGAGAAACAACACTACTGAGAGCGCAAGACTGTCCAAGGGCCTTTCCAGACGTGCCATCCCCAGGGCTCGCAGAACCAGGGACGCCGGAAAACCCCGCACCGGGGCGGCGGACAACCAACCTGCCGCGGGCGGTCTGCCCTGCTGCCGGCCGCCCCAGGGACCTCGCCCACGCCGCTCTCCAACTGCGCGGGGCAGGAGGCAGCAGACACGGAGGCAGCAGACACGGAGGCTGCACACACGGAGGCAGCAGACACGGAGGCTGCACACACGGAGGCTGCACACACGGAGGCAGCACACACGGAGGCTGCACACACGGAGGCAGCACACACGGAGGCTGCACACACGGAGGCAGCCCCGCTCCCCGCCGGGCAATGGCGGCCGCCCCCCCCCAGGCTGGGCACGGGGTCTCCGCGCTGCGGCCGCGGGGCATTCCCCTCTCAATGGCCGCGCAGGGCCCCGCGCACCGCCAAACCCTGGAGCTGGATCCCGGCCAGCGGCGCGGGGCCGCGCAGGGCCCGGGGCTGCGGGCCGCCCTCCTCGGCCCCGTCCAGACCCCCCGGCCGCGGGTATTCCTGGTTTTCTGTCCCACCTGCGGCCCGGCCCGAGGCGCTCTCACTGAGACATTTTATCCGCCGCGGGTTCCCGGGCCCCGCCGCTCCCTGCCCCACCTGCCTGCGCGGAAAGGCTGTGCCCTCTGGCCGAAACCGCGGCCTCAGCCTTCCCCCCGCGCCTCCTGGCCACCCCTCTGAGGCCGGGAACACTCAGGTCTCCCCCTTTTCACGGCAGCACGGAGCCCCTTGCAGTGCCCAGCCTGCTCAGGTGCCCCATTTCATGTCAACGGCTGATTCTACAAAAGCGCCGTCTCCCACAGAGCCCCAGATGCTTTCTCTCAATGGATTTTTTTTTTAGAATTGCAGACGTGCCCCAGCTCAGACATTTCTAAGAATGTTTTTGCAGGACAGGCACTTCCAGATCTCCACCTCCCTGAGCCCTTCTGTGACAACCTCAGGCAACAGGGGCTCAGCCCTGCTTAATCTCAGGGACACCCAGCAGGGCTTGGGACTTATCCTGGTACTACAGCACTGTCTGTGCCCAGCCCCAGGAGACCCCCATGCTCCCAGCCTTCTGCCCAGGTGCGGGGCAGGCTGCCCAGCCGTGCCCTGCAGGGTTATGTCAGTAACCAGCACGGCAGCTTGGAACACGGGATGGGAATATTGCTGCCTCAGCCCAAGCAACCTGTCTGCTGCTCTGCCAGGCTGGAGTTTGCACACTGAAACAACCAGAGAAAGAAGAGAACCAAGCTGAGATGAGACACTGACTCAGTCCATAATTATCTGAAACCATGCCAGCCCTTTCAGTCCTTCCCATTGCAGAGCAGCAGTCGGAAACCAGAGCATCAGCACCAAACAGCAACTTCTCACAGCTGCCTGGGCTCAGGATGAACCATTGCACCTCTCTGCAGAAAGAACAACTTTGAAATAATTCCCACTGCCAGCCTGGCAAATGAAAAATGCAGCTGAAACACTCAGATGCCCTGGATGTGGGAGGGAAGATACTTGTCTCTCTAAGCTGGCATCTCTGCTGCCTTGCCTTGAAATCTAGCCTGGGGAGAGGCAAAACGACCAGCTCCACCGAGGAGGATTTAGTGACACAACCAGCGCTACATTTAGTAAGGAATCATTAGGAAGAGAATGCCTCACTGATTCCTACTGTCAAGTATCCTTCAGACTACCCCCATCAGAGCCTGTCTTGGGCTTTCCACTGGTCCCTGATGATGAACTTTATCAACTCAAATACAGCAGGAATTTGTGAGGAGGGCCTGGGAGCAGACACTGGGTTTAACTGGCTTTGCTTTTTGCATTTCCACAGCATCTGCAAAGCCTCAGCAGCAGACCAGGCTCTGCCTTGCAAGGTCCTCCACAAACACCCACAAGGATATCCTGCCCTAGACATAGCACCTGGAGCCTGAGCAGGATGCGAGCAGAAAACTACAGGAGGGACAACTAAACACCAAGACAGTACAGTCAGCAGGTCTTTGCGGTTCAGAGAGTTAATGAAATAACAACAAATGAGTTATTTTAAAGAAGGCATGGCATTTGTTTTGCAGGAGGGCAAGATCAGGGAAAGCAACCTGGGAGAAACAGGAAGGTGTTAATTTGCAATGCAAACAGGTGTGTGAAACCCAGAGGGGGTGGGTGGGTGAGATGATACTACTGCATGAAGTGGGCTGGGAAGAATCTTGAAAATGAAGACAAGCCAAATTCACAGCCAGAAATGACCCATGCAGCAGCAGCATTTGAGAAGACAAATGGAAAAGATTACATTTGCTTTGGTCAAAGAGTTGGATTTTATATTTATCCCCAGGCAAAATGCCACCACACTAAGTTTTGTACAGGACACCTCGGGAGTTTACAGCACCACCAAACAACCCTGCTGTGCTCCCAGCCTTAGCCATAGCTAAATTGCAGTCACACCATGTGTTTGGCTCCAGATCACCAAAACAAAGCTGGGGATGCCCAGTGCTGCTGGCAAATGTAGCAGCTCCCCACGCTCCACCAAGCAAACCCCAGGCAAGTAAATCTAGGTCAGGCCCTTACAGAAAGTGCCCTGTGGTCAGGATTCAACCCACACTTGTGAGATTGCCAGCTCCACAACAGCCTTCTTCGGCAAGTCTAAAGTCACTGCCTATGGAAGGGAAATTAAAACCTTCCCTGCACAGACTTTGAGCCCACAGTAGTCATCAGCTCAGCTTGGCTGAGCTGGCACTATGCTGGGCACCAGTTCTACCCATTTACACTGTATCAGTATTTGTATTATTTTGAAAACTCATACAAATGAATTCTCCTGTGGCCTTCTTGCTCCTTCTGAACATTTCAAGATTCCTTCAAAAACAAGGTTACATTGCAGTCAAGTCTCTTAGGACTCTTGTTGTTTATCACTAGTCGAGCATCCTCCTTCAGCAATGAACACAAAAGTCATCCTGCTTCTTTCCAAACACTTGCAGCTCAAAATATTCAATTACAGAATTTATTTTTAATATTTGGCTCTTATATCTGACCAATATGTCTAATACTTAGTATTTGTTTCTGATGCGTTTTAAAACTCTCACTTTTTGTATTTTATACTCTGTTAATTGTCATCAATTTATTTTTTCCTGTTTGTCACACATTCTTGTATGTCTAATAGCGGCTTTCCCCAAATGAGGCTTACTAGGCATTTAACCAAACCCACCAATTTCACAACTGTGGGTACTGGTCATCTAGTAAGTATTTTTTTAGCAGGTCTCCATTTTACTCCACAGAACTTCTATTTAAAGGCTACTTTTTAATTTGATTCACCATGCCCATCAACTTTGAAGACATTGAGACATACACACAGCTAAAATGGGCTCTGTTAGCCTGCAGGAATACAACTGGTATTTCTAATGAAGCCACCAAATTCCAATCCAGTGACAAATTCATGTTTACCCATGACACAGTTGCCAAACAGACATGCAGAAATACATTTCCGAAAACAACGTTCTCAATCACAATTTTCAGAGACTCAGCTTTTGTTCTCCTGTTTCTCCCTGGTTTGATGGTCTGTGACAGCCTCCCAGGAGCACCTGCTTCTGAGCTTTGGTAGCACCCCTGCTGACGTGTGAGATCCCACACTCATAACCCAGCCCTGGCAATGAGGTGTCAAGGTGGAGCACATTCCCACCCTGCCCTTCCCGGGGAGGCTGTGATTTACTATCGCAATCACACGGCTCAGCCTGCTTGTCTGAGAAATGCCACCATCATCAACTTTCTTCCAATTAATGAAACTTCAGTTGTTATTACCCACTCTCCTAGTGGGAGGACACATGCAATTAGAGGTTTTCCCTGCCCCGCTCTGGAAGCAGAGCTGACCCACAAAGGCCAGAGCCAAGGGAAGCATGTCCAGCACGCTGCAGGGCTCACCCAAAGGCCTGCATTGCCCCCGACTCCTCCTCCCCAGGGCTCACCTGGCAGCATCCCGCTGGCTGGGCGCTAAGGCAACCTGCACAGGAAGGTTCCACCCATCAGTGCCGAGGACGAGCCCAGGAGCCTCCACCGGGAGCTGCACCAGCCGCGGGGCAAGGCCGGCCCCGGGCCCACAGCTCAACACTCAAGCAGTGACTCAGGACAAAACAAACCAGCTGCAAATATTTGAAGTATGTGGAGGCCAGGAGGGGAGGAGCCACTGCCGACCATGAGAGGGGAGGCGATGAAACTAGGGCAGGGAATAATTAATCTGAGCAAAAGGCTGAACTCGCTGCCAGGAGCGGGATCTGCCTGCGGTGAAAACTCCTACTCCAGACATTGGTAATACACCAGTGAGCTGAACAGGAACAGAATGGGGATGCTTCTGCAGGGCCACTGCAGTGGCTTGATGTCTCAGAGATAGCTAATGCAGAGCCTGCTTGGAGGGGATGTCTCTATGATGGGTAAAACCACAACCATCACTCTAAACAGTCTGTGGTTGCCCAGACAGCCCCATGGTATTCAGTGTGAGCAGAGGAAGATCCCAACCTGTGACACAGAAAAAAGTGAAGTAATATGATGGTGTGAAAGAGCTAACCTTCTAAAGCTGAGACAGGGCATCGACAGAAGTGTAACCAAAAACACGCTTATGGGAAAAAGAATGAAAGCTGAAAGTTCTTTAAAAGGATGTTTTAAATAGATAATCCAAAAAACATGAGGAAAACAGTATTGATGAAAAATCTGTCCTGCATCTGTGCTTCAATTAAGGCAGCAAATACAAATAAATAAATGAACATAGAAAACCAGATAATAGACACACCAGGAACTCTGATGTACAGAAAAATGAGAAAAGGAAGACATCAAGAAAAACCCATGGATGGTAGAACTAAGAATTCAGTTTTCATCTTTTAAATGAGGAAATAAAATGCTGCTTTATAATAGACCTTTATTCCATCCAGGACAAAAAAACAACCCCTCTAATGACAAAATCCCACAAATAGGCAGAGAGAGTAAGATTTTTGGCAAACTTGGGGAAAAGGTAGAATTATACAATAAACTTCTGCTTATTTCTTTCTAAAAAGCAAAAAGATGACCTTGCTAACTAGTCCCTTGAAAACCACTGCCAGTGGAGACTATCCAGAACAGAGAGCATTTCTAATCGGATTCTCCAGAGGCTGTATTTCGTTAATCACAAACAATAAAGTAAATGGAAAATCATTACTGTCATGTGGAGAACTGAAGATCAGTTCAATAGGATCACAAATAAAGATGAGGCATGTGAGTCATTGAGTGATACAAGGTATCCCGAATAAGATGGAATTATTCAAACCAAGCAGGTTTAATGCAGACAAAAGCATTAATGTATTAATGGGGATAAGAGACTCAGCCACATGCAGCATTGTATTCTGGGGAGCAATTTTTTTGCTTGGTCAGACAAAATTCAACAGGAGTTCCCTGAGTGTTGCAGAGGCAGACTGGGGTCTTTGGACAAGGGTACAGGAGCACAGCAAGGCAAACTAGTGCTGACACCCACTCAGAATGCCTCACCCAGCTCTGAAGTCCACTGTTTTAAAAGAGTCTGAACTGAAAAATGAGTGAGCATCACAAAGAATAAACACTGAAAGGTCTTCCTGTGAGTCTTTGACGTGGGCATTTTAACACTCTATTCACTACAAAGAGCTGAAAACTGAAAAATTACTCAACTACAGTACTTGCCTGAGAAGAATATCCTGCAACTAAAAAGCTCTAATTTAGGAGAAAAAGGTTGGGGTTCAGAGCTGAAATGCAACACATTAGCATGCAAAACCTTGAAGAGCGATGGTGACTGAGCAGCAAAGCTGTGACAGGTGGGTTCTCCTTCTGTTGATGTGTCAGGCAGTCACATCTCTCACCCCAGAAGAGGTGCTCTAACCAAACAGCTGTCACCAGGTTACACCCTACAGAAATCTGTAAGAAGTGTGATAACCTTCCTTACAGAAAAGATAATCTCTACTGACCTGGAAGTGTTCAAGGCCAGGCTGGATGTGGACTTGGGCAACCTGACCCAGTGTGTGGCATCCCTGCCCATGGCTAGGGGTTTGAGCTAGATGATCTCTAAGGTCTCTTCCAACCCAAGCCATTCTATGAGTCTATGATCTCTGCTGGGGCTTTCAAGTCCTAAATTCTGTGACTCAGTGGAGGAGGAACCTGTGAGAGAAGCAGACAGCATTAGAAAAGGTGCCTGGAGCACACACTGAGGGAAAACCAGAGCTGACTTTTTCCTGCCAGATGGGCAGGAGGGTGTCTGCTGCCAAGCACAATGGGAGCTCTTTAGAGAAGGTGCTGGTGGGATCTTACCTTGAGGCAGCTACAGCAGCAAAGCATTACATGCCAAAGAGGGCTGTTGCTGGTCCAGCAACTGTGCCCCAGCAGGGCAGGAGGAGGAATGGAACAGACAATTGCAGCCAGAAGGAGGCCACAGGATGGACAGACAGTGTTTGAAACACCTGCAGCTTTCATCCCTCCTTTCCTGCTGTGGGCCACTGGTGCTGATGGTGAGGGCACCCTGCCCTGCATCTCTCACAGCCACTCCCATGCCCCTGAGCCTCCCACAGTGGGGAAAAATCTAACAACCCTGAAGAGTGAAGGCTTTCACTTGGCATCACAGTCTGTCCCTTCAACTCTTGCAAAAGCTGGACAAGCCAGCACTGCTCCAGCCTCCTAAGGCTTTGTGGACCATTTCCCATCCCACTCTGCTCCTGGCCTCCTCCCAGCTCCCCTGCTGCCCTTTGGACGTCTTGGCACTGCAAAGCCTCTCCCTTTCCTCGCCCTGGGGACACAGCTGAGCAAAGTCCTACCCTAACAGGGTGGACCGAGAGTGCAGAAATGCAGCCTGCTTAGTCAAATATCTCCAGAGGACAGATTTCATGCTAAGGCAAAGGTAATCACTGCTTCCAGCTCTGCCATCTCTTTGGCTGTTGCACTGTTTTCCTCTACATTTCAATCCCACTTCATGGAGAGTTCACACACACAGAAAATGGCACAGGAACAAACAGGTTTTCAGACACATGGAGGCCTGTCCGTCAAGAAGGGCTCCTTCTGTGTCTCTGCCCAGACCAAGGCACCTTGCTGCCACTTCCCCCAAACACACTAATATTCTTGCAACAACAAGCCAAGCTGCATAATCTGACTGCAGCTGACTCTGACCCAGGCACAGCATCAATAGAATGATTTTGCCCATGCCAAGACAGCCTGAGCCTTCCACTTTGGTATCTCTCCAGCTCCAGGGTGCTATTTGATGGGACTGGAGACCTGGGAATGGCTTGGGGACCCAAGACACAGGGCATGAAACTGTGGTAGCACAAGCAAGGGACTACTGCAGTACTGAGGAGCTGGTGATGCAAGAGATTCCCATCCATGACAGCCCCCCAACACGCAGGTGCCTCAATGTCCCACACAGGTGAATTATGCAACTACGAGTACTTGCTCTCTGTGTACGTCTGAGTGCTACAACAATTTCCTCTGGTTCCTGCTTTGTGCTGCCTATGAACAGCTGCCATAACCACGCTCTTGGTCAGGAATTGGTTCCAACACATAGAATCTGTTCATGCTGGGTTATAAAAGTAAAATAGGCAGTGGGAATAAGCCCAGCACCTCACCCTTTCCCCCACGAAGAACCTCCTCAGGGCCCTGAGAGAGCAGACAAAGCAGGGCCACAAGGTTTAAGGCGTATCTAAAACACTCAGAGCACAGAAAGGACAGCACTGAGTCTGGGCTGCCTGTGCTTCCCTCCCACCTGGGCCACTGTAAAATCCCCTTGCAGCGGCTGTACAGAGGGATAACAACTGTGATGCTCATTCCAGCAAGTCCCGGGGTGGAGCCTTCCCGTGAGAGCCCGTCTGCGCTGGCCATCACGTGTGCCAGAGTCCCGGTGCCAGGGCAGGGTGAAGGCACACCCAAGGCAATTGCCCACCATTTCCCTGCCTACCCGGCTTTGTCTTCCTGGTCTGCACAAACTCGGAGCGCCGCAGGGCACTGGGAGCCGTCCGTCTGTAGAAGCTGTTTCGCTGCAGCGCAGAGCCCGCCCTGGTTGCTTCCTCGGCCTCCTGCTCCCAGAGCTGGCTCCAGTCGGGCCGGCCCGTGCGTACCCTCGAGTGCTCTGCTCCACTGCTGCCCTTGGCTGGCATCCCGGGCCCTGGGGCTTCTCCATCCAGCTCCCCACAGCCATCGTAGTCAACGACACATGTCTGGAATTGTGTGTAGCAGGTACCTGGCCCCAGGTTCACACTACCATCTGCCAAGGACCTGACTGCAAACGCGGGAACTTCACAACCTCTGTCCGGACTGCTGTGGTCCACAACATGGCCTTTGGGCTGCCTGTGCAGCTCAATGTCTTCTTGGTCTACTTGGTCCCTGACACTTACACACTGCCTTTCCTGCTCTCTATATGCCCTAGAGCCTCCATCCTCTCTATACCACTTTCCCCCTTCCCTATATACTTGATTGCCTCCATCCTTTCTATATTGCCATTTCCCCTCCCTATACTCCCCAGAGTCCCTCTCTTGCCTATGCCACATTTCCTTTTTCCTATAATGTCTTTCTTCCTCACTGTAGTCCCTAGGATCTCTGTAGTCCTGATACCACCTTCCCCCCTCCCTACAGTCTCCAGGGCCTCTGTCCTCTCCATACTGCCTTCCCCTCTCCCTGTACTGCCCAGGTACTCTGTCCTCTCTGTTCCACCCTTCTCTTATCTCAGAACTGCAGTTTCTATATTGAACACCCTCCCTCTCGTACACCCTATATTTTCTGCCCTCTATATCCTGTCTTTTGCCTTTCCAAGCACTGTCTGCTCTCCCGCAGTCCATGTACTGCATCTCTCCCTTCCAAAAACCTCCACAGTCTCCATTCCTGCTCTGTTGGTCCACGTAGATGCCCTCGTGTCTTCTGGAACTGTCGCAGCCGCTGTCTGCTGCTCGGCTGCCCGGGTACTGCCTCCTTGTCGCTCTGGGTCTCTCACTGCAGCCAGCCACGTCCTCTTTCCGTAGAGCACAACAGTCCTCATATTCCCAGCTGAGGAGCCGCGGTTCCTGTCCCGGATCCTCCATGCAGTGCTTTGTCTAAGGATAGGTGCACATAGTCCTGTGGGGTGTGGCGCAGGGGCCGACTCCCCTCGCTGTCTGCTCCCTGAGCCCAAGCCCGGGCTGACGCCGCTTCTCCGCTCTGTCCCAGCACTCCCGTCCCAAGTGAAACACAGGTGCTGCTTCCTGAAACCAGTCAGCAAAGGCACGGGCCCAATCGCTGCCAGCCCTGGCCTCCTCCACCTGCTGCTCAAAGTAATCAGTAACCAGCCCCGAGCGAGGAGGGAACTGAGCTGGGCAGGCTCTCACCGCCCAAACCGGCTCCGCGGCTTTGCCAAAGCCTCTCCGCAGGCAGCTCTGAGGCAGGGAAGAGGAGGGCACTGGAGCATGCAGAGGCCCTGCCCCGAGACCAATGTCCTCAGGGAAGGGAAAGACACCGAGTGTGGGAAGGGAAAGAGACCACAGGAAGCCACAAACCAGAGGTGGGATGCCAGAGCTCCTTCTGCTGCCTTCACACTCCTGATGGCATGGAGGCAACAACACAGTCTAGAAGAGGCTGGCTCTGCTCTGCACCTCACTGGGGCAAACTGAGGCCTTCAGCCTGCCCCTGCCTCAAACCTGATGCTGAGGTCATCCTTTTCCCAGCCCTCACCCACAGTCACAGGGAGATCAGGAAAGGAGCTACTCCCTGCAAGGCAGAAGTGCCTACACAGTGCAGTGCGGCCACAGCTGCCTGGGTCCCTGCTCCAGGGGGAACAGCTGACAGGAACAGGCTCGCAGGAATTACCTGGGTTACAGAGTCCAGTGCCAACACACAAAATAAGTTTCCAGGAGGCTATAGAAACATGCACTTCAGTAACACCTCTCCCTGCATGGCACAACATATTCCCAGTTTTCCAGGCCAAACACAGAGCTCCTGTAAGAAACTGAGACGACCACAACATGCCCTTGACAGTGTGAGAGTCTGTGGATGTCATCCACGTCTCACATTCTTGCAACACTTGTTAGGAATGCACAGCCCATGCTCCCAGCTGGTGGAAGACAAAAATAAAACCAATGGAGTCTCCTACTCCAACTGCAGCAGAGCAGGCACTAATTCTGCCCCAGCCTGGTGATCAGCAAAGCCCCCAGTGTGCACACAAGAGACAACAAAAAAGCATCCTGACGATTTTAAACATTTATGGTAGAAAACCACATATTTGCTACTATTGCTTTGGCTCCCCAAAGGATACACCAAGGGGATGGATTCTCCTAAGACTATGCCAGCCCTGCTTTGGTTGCTGGTCAAACCTTAGTGAGAGCTTTTCTCCCTCCAGTGTGCCTCTGTGTTCCCCTGACAGTGACAAGGCAGAGGGCACACCTCATGCATGGCACAAACACATTTTACTGAGCTGATGCAACACCATGTTACTGTTCTGGCCTGCTGCACTAGAACTGGGCTAGCAAGATATGTTCTCTAGCCACACTCAGATGTGTCAGGAGGGACATGACAGAGATTGAGTAGGACTCATCTTTATCACAGGACTAGAGAGGTCTCTTGAACTGGCAAAAAATCCCTTATGACTACTGGGGGGATACTAACTTGAGAATGACTCAGGATAGTGCATTAGTTTTTGCATAAAACTTCCAGTTCCAGGAACCAACAGGGCACAGGTGCCACAGGATCAGTCATCTGCCAGGAAGCACTGGGACACAAGGAGACATTTCCCAGCAACATTCATCCCATCAGAAAATTCCCCTTGAGATTCAGCCTAGATTTTCCTCTTCCTACCTTCAGGTTATTTCATCTAGCTTCAAATCATCTAGGCCTCCTTCCAAGCATCCCCCTCGCACACCACTGATGTGGAGGCTGTTTGTCACCCTCTTTTCCTGGTGCACCTGTGTCAGCCTTCATTCCCATGTGCTCTGCATCAGACACGATCGTGCAGCAAAGTGCCTGGGCTCCCCAGCGCTGATTAAGCAGTGGGAGGATGGAGGCAATGAAGTCAGAGTGAGTAATCCCCAGGCAGGAGCTGGCATTTCACTCCACCTCCTGCGTGTAGTGCCCACATTTCCTGCCCATCGTGGGTTTCAGTAACAGAACTGCAGTGTCAGAGCTCCTCGGAGAAGCCAGGGAAGGGACTGTGGGAGAAGATGTGGTTCCATCTTTCCACTTTGTCTACTGTAATATCAAGTGGAACATAATTAACAGCACTGATCTTTACATGGCATCAGAGTGTCAGAGTCCAAGTGTGCTGATACAATCATGGTAAATTCCTCTTCCTTGAGTAATTTTTTTCTGGGGTGCAGGAACAAAAGTCACCTTTTCAGCTCCAGATACGCCACAACTAAAAGCTCTTTGTTGCTGTTACTGACAGCACAGTGCCATTTTCCTGTCCTGGACTCCATGAATGGCAGAAGCATAGGGACAGGCTTTACTTTTTGCCCACTAATCCATCCCACTCCCATGCCAGGTTCATTCCCCTTCTGTGCATCTCCTCTGATCTGTGTGACAAACCCCTACAGGTCTGTATCACCACCAGAGCAGAAACCATAGCAAAGGTGGCTGAGGGCAGTCACATCACAGACATCAACTCAAATCTCAACTGCAGGACCCCCATCAAAGCCACTCTGAAGATGCTGCTCACTCCCAGAGCTAAGAGGGGATGAGGCAGGGAGATTGAAACTGCAGCAGCTGTGGTTTTGCTTGACATCATGGGCATACTGGGAATGGATGAGATGAAGGCTCTGGATGTACAGTGGAGCTGGAAGAGGAGATGGGAGAGCTGGAAGGAGAAGGGGATAGGGAAGACCAGGGCAAAGGGATATCCGGAGAAAGACACTGTGATTCTCCAAGATAAAATCATGACAATGCTTACAAAATGACCAAAATCAAGAATTAAAGATTTTGCCTTCAACAGTGTCTGTAAAACAGCAGAGGCACCTGTGCTCCTGAGGCAACCCCCATCCCATGCTGCTGTAGACTCACCTCTCAACTCCTGCAGCTCCATGCTGAGGCTCTCGATGTTGGAGTCACAGAAATCAAGGTTTTCCATGGTCTCTGCTCTCACCAGCTCATCCTGCTGCTCCTCCAGCATCAGGCTTAGCTCGGCACGGGTCTTGCTGTACGCCTCCAGATCTCGCTCCACCTCTCCAATCCTAGTCAGCAGGATGGAGCAGGGGGAGGCTGATCCTGCCCGTGTCAAGTCCTCACGCCCCTCCTCCACCCGCTGCTCTGGGGTGCTGGGCTGAGGCTGCGCGGGGCCCACACTTTTCCGCTGGCTGCTGGGCGGAGGCCGGGGCGCGGGCCGGGAGGGCCTGACCGAGAAGGACAGGGACCTGCCCTTGGGCACTTGGCCACCCTGTCTGTGCACAGGGGTTGTCATGAGGCTGCTGGGCCGAGGAGGGGGTGGCCTCAGGGCCCTCCTCCTCTCTGTCTGCCTGGAGTGGGGCACAGACCCACGGACAATGTCCTTCTCAGAGCTGTAGTCCAAGATAGAGAAGTGACGGGAGACCTTGTCCTGCTCTGCACCAGTACTTGACAGACTCTTCTCAAACTGGGCCAGCTGCTCTGTCAGCTTGGAGTCGAGGTCTGTGCAGCTGTCCCCCTGTACTCCAAGTGGGCAGCTTTCCTTCCAGCTCCCAGCCCGTGCATCCAGGCCCACCTGGACAGCTCCTGAGCTGGAGAAACAGGGCTTGGACTTCTCCTGTTTATTGTCCATCCAGTTGTCTGGGTCCTGGGTGCTGCTCTGGCTGTCCTGGGGCTGGGATGCAGCCCAGCTGTTAGGAGATGAAATCACCTGGCTCCTGCAAGGATCCTGGGGCGAGTGGGGAGCCTGCGAGGGCACAGTGGGACTGTCTCCATCATGCTGAGGCAGGGGGTGAGTTTCTGAGTTTCCTGGGGAGGCTGAAATGGTCCCCCCAGGCTCCAGCTCACCTGCTTGGCCAGGCCTGTTGTCCTGTGGGGGAGGCAGCTGAGCAGAGGGGAGAAGGCCATTGACTGTCTTTGTGTGGTCAGAGGGGAAGGAGTCCGCTGTGCCTTTGGGATGTGGCTCTTGGTGTCCTGTGCTGGGAAAGGCCTGGTGCTGTCTCAAGTCAGCGCCAAGAGGGCCCTCTGACCTCCCCACCTTGTGAGACAAAATGGTGGCAGGCTCAGGGTATGCAGCCAGGCCATCCTCCTTTTCCCTGCTATCTTTCCCTGGCAAAGGAGGAGCTTCAGAGCAGGTGCTTTCTGGGTCTTGATGGGTGGTCAATCCACAACTGCCTCCACCTTGCAGATCCCCAGCACTCACCTTTTCCCTGGAAGCCTCAGAGGCTTCCAGCCTCACAAACCTGTGTGGAAAGATGCCACGTTTTCCTCTCAGCTCCCCCTCCAGCCAGCCATCCTCCAGAATGCCTACAATGTGAATCCTGTCACCCACATCAAAATCCAGCTCCTTGGACTCCAGGGCTTGGAACTGATAGAGGGCAACACCATAAGTGCTCCCAGGCTCCTCGTCATCCTTGGGGGGCATCTCTACTGTCCCATTGGTGTCACGAGTCCCTGTGGGCTCTGGATCCACTGAGGTTCCTGGTGCTCGCAGAGGAGTAAGCAGTTCCACAAAACCCTCTGGAAAGATGCCCCTGCAGCCTCTGAGCTCGCCCTCAAACCAGCCAGGCTCTGGGAGACCAACAATGTTGATCACATCCCCTTCCCTGAAGTCCAGTTCCTCCTCCAGCTGAGCAGACAGGTCCATCAGGGCCCGGGCTTGGCCCAGTGAGTAGGCAGGTACCTCCAGGAGAGTGCTCTGGGACAGCTGACGTCTCCGAACTGAAAGGCACAGCTCCCTTACACATGATGAGGGGAAAAAGCCCTTGGAACCCCAGCTGCTTCGGCCCTGGAGCCAGCTGGAGGCCAGGGACCCCCCCAGGATCACCAGGTCACCTGCAGAGATGAGACACACCAGTTCAAAACTGCTCTCATTATTGTTTCCCAGCTCTTATTCCTGCCTCCCCATGTTCCCTCCTGGCTGTGGGGAAGGTCTGGCACTCTGTGAGAGCAGAGTGCATGTTGGGGACACATACAAGAACAGGATGGGGGTAAGGCATGAAGTATCAGCAGTCTCTTGCACACACAGATACACAGTTCGGCTGCAAAACTATGAAGGTGCATCAAAGCTTTGATTTCTCCCCCAAGTGCAAGTCTAAGATTTGGGGATTGGAGGTCAGTTAACAGACAGCTATAAATTTACTATGATCAGGTGACTCAAATTTTTGGAGTGACATGAGTAATGATAGGTTGTGAGAAACTGATGTCAAAATGGCAGAAGCCCAGAGGACCATGGTGGATTTGACATGACCCATGTCGTGAGGTATTAGGAAATTCACTTCTTTCTTCCATCACTCAGGCAGGATGCTGTGACAAGGTTCATCCATGCGGAAGGACAGGTGAGGCTTTAGAGGTGCAAAACAAAGGACAGGAATGGAGATTACCTCTCTGCAATGACAAGCTCCCTGGCTCTCGAGATGTGAAGTCACTGGTACAAACAAAGAGTTTTTCTCCCTGCTTCAAAGGGGGAATATCCACAGGCTCAACAAAGCTGCTAGGAAACTGCCCTAAAAGGAGAACGAGTTGTCAGCAATGACTCTTTCCTGTGACCCACCAGCATGTCCACCCTCCTTGCAGATTTTGGGATCTCTTCATCTCTTGTTAAAGGAAAATACCCAGTTACCCTGGGCACCTCAATAACCTGGTGGAAGAAGGAGTTTAGGAGTCAGGAATTCCTGAGGTTTTAAGTGCTTAAGAGCTAACAGAGACCAAAAAGCTTTGTGCCCTCGGCTCACTCCAGGCAACCACAGGCTGTGTGCATTACTGGGACTGTGCCATCAGCATGGAGTTTCTGGGAACAGACATACTAGGTTTTCTCTGCTTTTATCACTTCCTTCCCAACTCAGACCCATGGTGAGGACTAAGAGATCCAGTAGTGCTGGATCATGAGACTAGTGTCTTCTGACTGGGCATATCCACCTGGCTATAGGGCTTGGCCCCTGTGCAGTCTCAGCACAGAAGTCAGGCCAGCACATTCGGGATGGCCACACCTGTGAGTCACAGGCTCTGTCACAGCTTCAGCACTGCTGAGACTCCAGGGACCTTCCCCACTTTGTCACCCTGTGCAGCTGTTTCACCATGGCACACTTGTTGGCCACCACACAATACCAGTCAGATACTAATTTCAGTCATGGGAGCACAGGACAAGGCAGAGCCCACCACACAGGGCACTAAAAATGTCATTCCTATATTATTTGAGGCAAGGGGATATGATAAGTATGGGCTAGTACCACTTCCAGGATTGCTTCTGGATGACCCAATATTTTCTAATAAGACCTGGAAGCATCATATCCTAGATACCCAGAGCTTTGCACTGGGTTCAGGCAGTTTGGCATTTGTTATACTCAGTTGCTTCCTTCACAGTTTTAACCAGCTCTATCTCTTTTTCCATATCTTAGTTTCCTGCTCTGTACATGGAAACAACATAATGCTGTTAGAAAGGAAGTAATGGAGTTACAGTAATGATTCCAAAGAGTAAAGAGCATTAGGCTGCAACACTTCCACAGCTTCTATTCTAAAGTGCTTTTTCAATTCCCTACAATTTTAACTTAGAAAGGTGGGCAGAAAACTACAACAGCTGTTCCAAGGAAAAGCAGGAATGGAATCGGGTTTTGAGTTAAAGGTCACTAAAAACCATTCAGTTTGACTTCAGCATGTTTTTTTATCTTTGAGCTATGACACACATCTGTTTGTTATTCCTTAATAGCTTCGTCTTCTGGAGAACAACCTCACCAGTTAGGCTGGGAGACAAAACTCTGGTGAAAAATGCATATATAATTTTTGCCCAATGACTTCAGCAGCAGCAACAAGATCAGGCATATGCTTGTTCAATGCCACTTATCAGCTACATGGAGCACAGGAGGGAAGTGTTCCTATTCACTTTTGCTTTAGTCAGTAGACATCTTGTGGCTGTTAGGAGAGACCAGATTGCTGCTACAATAGCAGCCCCATCCCTACAGCCAGGGATGAAACCAGTCCCCACCCTCATGCTGAAGACACAGGCAGGCTTATGCTTTGAACTGGCCTGGTTTTCATCTCCCTGAGGGCTCACACATCCTCTTAACATCAGGATTATGATGAGAAAGAGCTGCCTAAACAGAGACTATGCGACTCTTAGTGTTTCACTAAGAGCATTCTGCTGCTTCAGAAGTTTCTCACACCCTGGTAAAAGTTTGAGACTTGCACCTCACTTCAGGCACCTAGATATTGATGGCAGTTTGTGCAGGAAAATGCTTTGAAGCGGAAAGGAGGAAGTGGGGCTGAGTCAGAGGACTTGGGGGGACACACAGTCACTGTTGCTGTATCTCCCACTGACAAGGTCACTTGGATTGGTTTCCAGAGTGGATGCATTTCCACTCTCAGTGCATCTGTTTCCTCTCTCTCCTTCCACTGCCACAGCAGGTCAGCACATAAAGTAGCCAGGAAATGGGCTGTCTCTTCACAGAGAATGGAACAACCAGTATTGTGAAGCTCTCATCTCCTCGAGAACTGACCTTCCACTAATCTCTCTCAAAAAACAACACAAAAGCTGTCTGAATAGTTGACACAAAGCTGGCAGGAGACCAGTGTCAATCTGCACCCTCAGTTCCAAAGTCTGACAAGATTTAGTAAATCAAATCAGGTCCTTGCTTGCCAATGGAAGGTGTGCTCATGGAGTGGACATTTAGCCAGGACTTCTGTGGACCTAGGAGCAGGCATTTCCAGCTCTTACCTGTGACACCTTCCTTCTTGCCAAGGAGCCAGAACTCATCCACCACAGCCAACACCTCAATGACATCTCCCACGAAGAGGGGCAGCTCTTCAGAGACGCTGGGACAGAAATCAAAGACTGCCCGTACCACGGAGCCAGCTTCCATTGTGCAGGGTCTGAAGGCAGATCAGTGCCTAAGGCTGAGACAGTGAGAAGTTCGTCAGCAGCCAGAAACACTGAAATTATCACACACACACTCAGAAAGTAAAACTCTTCCTGAGCACAGAGGCAGGAACAGTGTGGGGAGGTCCTGTCCTGAGCTCCCTCTACCCCTCGCCAAATGCTACAGGAGCCAAGGGTCTGCAGCAATGCAGCCCCCATAGTCTAACCTGCCTTGTCCAGCCCCTCTGGCTGTCTCTGTAGGGATGTGTTTGTGCTGCAAGGGAGGAGAAGCAGCAAGAAATTTGGAAATGAATTCCCATCAGGAAGGAAGCAAGAGGAGGGGAGGAAGCTCAGCATTTCCCTGATATAGAGGGCAGGACTCAGCCCGCCAGGGCCGGGTGGGCAGCCAGCACCACCCACTTGCACGTCCCACCACACATTCCCTGGCAGGAGAGGCACAGGCATCCCCCACCCCATGCCACTCAGGGCCACAAGGACTGCATGCTGAACCTGCATCACACTTCTGGCCCAGCAAGAGAAGAGGCATGAAGTTCACTCAGGCAAGCTCATGCCACCATCCTCTTCCCCACCAGTGAACTCTTCCCATCTCCAGCATGGGCGTCCTCAGCCCAACTGGAAGTATCCTTTCTGCCCTCTAGGTACCTGGGTCAGTCCACTCCTGAGAGGCCTCACCATGGTTCTTGGCAGAAGTCAGGCAGAGATGAGAGTGCACACCCTGTCCAAGGCTCTGGGAGCCACTGCTTAAATACCTCCTGGCAGGGAACTTGAAAACAAGCAAAGACCTCATCAAGGGCTATGTCCTGGATTCCCCCTTCCTCTGGAAGTGGCTGCTGAGGACACTCTTGTGTATCATTTCTGCTTTTCAGCCTGACCATCAAGGAAATACACTGCACCAAGGCAGCAGCAGTCCTGCAGCTTAAGCTGCTCCTTTGCCTCCTCCCAGATTCCTCAGGACAGGAACAGAAATGTGCGTCCATCCAAAGCAACCAGGAACTTAAGATTATTCCTCAACACCTGCACCTCAGACTAGCGTTTGCTTTCGCTTCCTGTCCCACTGCAACTACAGGCACGGGACAGCACTGCCAACACCTCTCCGAGGTGCTTTCAGAGCCCTGCCCTCTGCGACGCTGGGACATCAGCGTCCTCCCCCCAGCCCCCTCGGTACAGGCTGCTTTTGTCCCACATCACGGAGTCCCTGCTCTGTCGGTCTGGACACAACCTCCTTGCAATGGGATGCGGTCTCCTCCCTTCCCAAGGCGGCTGTAAGCGCACAGGGAGCGGTGCCGCCCCAAGCGCCGCCCAGCCCGTGACACCAGCCCCGTACTCAGCACGGCTTGGCGAACGCCCTGCCCAGCTAAGGGCAGAAAGGGCACAGTGACAACACAGCAAAACACAAACACACGAGGGCCCCAAGGGCTCTCTTTCTCCATACAGCCACACACAGCCCACCTGAGTCCTGGAGAGCCAGGAAAAGGGGAAGCTAACACAGGGAGGAGAAAAACGTCCCGGCTGACGAGGTGCAGCCAACTTCCAGTGAGAGTGCCAGTGGGGGATCCAGCCAGGGAAAGGCTTTCTGCTGACGGGACCACTCTGTTTATCCAGTCCGACTCACCTCCTGGGAACAAAGCGGGTCTGTACTCCGCAGGAACAGCTTCCTCAGCACGTCTCTCCCAACCCCCAGCCATTCCCCTGCTGCAGCCAGCACGCCGTGCCTCTGGCCACCCTCACCTCTGCCATCCTGTCTGTCTGTTGCTCCTATTGCTCTCCACTGCCTTTCCCATAGCACGTGGGCTTCTTGGGACACAGGCTGTCCCTTTGTCACCAGCTTTGTGCTGGCTGTACAAACAAAGAGCCCAATATCCAGTAGCAGACAGCACTCTGCCACCAAAAAGAGATGAATGGACTGGAGTGAATCAGGAGCACAAAGAGCTGCAGTTCAGGGTAGCAGAAACCTACTGAGGCAGAAGGAGTAACAGTATTAAAAACATGACCATGTGGAGCAGGGAAAAAGATGGAAGAGCCATCAATTAGCTTGAAAATACTAAAGACAAGTAAGGATCCTCGTGCTGTTTGAGGTGGGGTGGCTGGGACGTGCTGCTGCATGTTCTCACAGGAACAGGAGCAGCAGCAATGGGCACAGCAGCAGCCCCTTGCAGGCACCCGCGGCTGCCCTCCACCCCACAGACAGGCTGCCAGCTGAACTCAGGCTCCCAGGAATCCTTGCCATACTCTGAATATTCAAACTTCACAGCAGCACTGGACAAAGAGGGGAAAACATATTGCAGGCAGAATTGCTGCCTTGGGGTATTTTCTCCAGGAGCACATGATGGTACAGTGAGATTTCTTGCATTTCTTCTGTCAGAGGTGTAAGGATGGGCTGAGGTATGTCAGGATTACAGCATGTATGCTGCAGACCCAAACCCTGACTTTGCTGCAGTCACTGGGGCTGAGGATAGGGCCCTCCTACTGATCCTGCCCATGAGAACAGGACTGTCACTTCCTTTAATCCACCTGCAGCTCTGAGGACTTGTCATTAAAATGTGCAAGATTTTCCAATGAGACAGAAGATCAACAGGGAGAGGCAGGGCTGCAATAGTTCCACCATGGATATATTAATTACAGTTATAATAAACCATTTATATATTCATGTCCAAAGCATTCCCTGAGAGGCAGCTTGTAAGAAAGTGCGACATAACTTCTGAAACTGCCAAAAAAAGAATTCCAACAGGCTCATGTTCCCTCAGCAGTATCAAGAAGAGCAGGATCAGTCCCTGACTCCATCTGAGTCTAGACAGTATGCCCCTGTATTTGCAAGCAGTGAATCAGTCTTGTGGGGTTTGCTTGCTCTATGACATGAACTGAACACAAAATATTATGTTTTCCAGGACCTTGGCCTTGTCTTACTCCATGCAGTGCTGCCTGCCAACATTTTCTACAAACCCCCACCTAGAGGAGGAAGCCTCCCAGCATATTCCAGACTGGAAACTTACTGAGTCCAACTCTTCAGGCTTAATAGCAGACCCGAGCTTCTCCCAGATCCACCCTAGATCTGATGAAAACAAACATTCAGCAACAGCTCACGCAGAGGCTCCGGGAGGAAGAGCAGATTGTAGGGAGAGCAGGGCTCTGCCTGTGATCCCCAGTGAGTCACAGCTCCTGACAGCTGGCCAAGCACCATCCCCTGTCACCTCAAGGAGAGGTGATCCCTGCCTGCCAGAGGGAAGGAGGGATAGCTCTGCTACAACTGAGCAAACTCTGGGGTTTCACACAGGCGGAGGTCAGGACCGTGGCTCGCAGGGCTCCTGCCCCCGCCCAGCAGCAGACCCACATCCAAAGAGAGCCTCACTGTGCAAGCATGAAGCTGTGGCGCAGCAGCAAACTCGCCCTGCTGAGAACACACAGGCTCTGTCTCACTGCCTGGTCCTGCACAAACCAGGTAACGTGTTCCTGGCGCCCAACCACAGCCTGCCTGGTGCCAAGCTCTGGGCCTGACACAACAGCATTGTGCAGCACGGCAGAGAGTGGATTCCCAGGGCATTAATCACTCCCCCCAGCCTGCCTGCATGCATGCTCAGCACACAGTACCTTCATGGAAGACTGCTTATCCCATTTTGCTATTAGCTCTGGAGCATGTCTGGTCCAGTGTGGGCTGATGAAAGGAGGGACCAGAATGAAATGACGGCTATTAACTCTGTTACAATATTGTTTCGAGATCTTCAGCACAGACTGGGTCATGTCATACCAGCCAAGAAAAGGCATTTTACACACAAACTCCGACAACTTCTTGTATCCCTCCTCTCTTTTTGCAGCTGAAATTGTGCAGGGCAAGAAATCTCAAATAATAGACTCAAATAATCAAATATAATTGTGAGGCACTTGCTTAAAGTACCGTCACTTAGATGGAAGCAGGACTACTAAAGATGCTGAAGCAAGGATTTTAAGCACTTATGAGATAAGGCAGCAATGTGAAGAGACCATTTAGGCTGATTACAAAAAGTATTAACAGCCTCAGTAGAAAAAGAGACCCAAAGGGTCCGAGGACAGCTAATCCAGTCCTATTCCCAAAGCGCTGCTCAGATCATGAGATAAAAACCAGTAACGGATGGATGCCACAAATTAAGCAGCATGGAAACCAAACTTAACAGGTGCTATTGCCACTGATTTCCCCACTAAATAATACATTCCAGCTTCTCACTTAAGAAGCAGCACTGTTAGAACTGACTATGGACAGTATGACAGCACTGTAACTGAAAAACTAACATTTCACCTAACAGACCAAAACATGCTATGTGGGCTTCCACAGACACACTGGGTTTGCACACGAGGGACAAGTGGATTCTTGTGCAGTGGATGTCTCAATCTCTATAAAAACCTTAGAGCCTGCATGAGCAGTAGCCCAGGAATGGGTCAGACTCTCAACAATGTACAAAAGACAAGCTTGTCACAGAATGATTAGAGAAATTAATTTAAAAAATATTAAATGAATACTGTCAGTGATCTTTTTTAAAATTGAAAACCACCTTACATTTCACCTAGGTCTTTTCATACCTCCTCCCACTCATAGCTGAATGTCTGTTCACTGAAAACACAATCCATCCCCTGTGACAGAGATACCCCTCTGTTCAGTGCACCCTCCAGCTGCTGGGTCTGGCTTTGACAAGAGATCTGCTGCAGCTCTTGCTGCAGGATCAGTACCCAGCACACAGTGGGAGGAAACCAAGCATTATGCTTGGCTTCTCCCACCATTGTGTCAAGAACAGAGGCTTACTAACCACATGCTAAGACATTTCTACCTTTTTCCTCTGTTCCTCCCTGTCTTCTCCAAATGTGGACAACCCTCCTTCCCTCCTCCTTACCGCAATGCATCTGCACAGCCTGCACAGTCCTCATTCACCCTTCCAGTGTGGGACATTAGCTGCACACCAGCACACCCCGACTGCTCTCCCCAGCCTTCAGAGCTGTGGCTACCCACAGTCACTCTCCCTGCTCAGAGCAGAACATGTTGCTCTGTAAAGCTCCCTGAGGTCCTTGCTCGCCTGCACATTCCTGGGTGGAATAAACAATACCCCGTTGAGCCAGGCTGCCTGGGCCCCAGCTGGAGATGGTGCCAATGCAGGGAACTGTGGCTCCAGCAAGCGCAGAGCTGATCCTATGAATCCCAGCAGAATGGACAATGCAGCAAGCAGGGTAAAAACCCAACTAACGGTGCTGAGGAGAGAAGCCTGCTCCCACCAGGGAAATGCTGATTGCTGCAGCGTCTTGTTAGGACGTGCTGCTTGTCTCAGCAGATCCCAAAGAGTCCCCCTGCTGAGCTTCACACAGTGGGAAACATGAGAGCTCTTTTGCAGGCCACCTCCTAATCCCACATGGCTCCCAGGAGGAAGAGGAATCTTCTTACTTTAAAAAGAAATAGCTTTTGCTTTGTCTGTGACCTGTTATATCAAAAATCATTAAAATTAATACATTTTAGGTTGGATCACCAAGCCCTCAAAACCAGGACCACCAAGCAAAAGGGCTGCTTAAGCAAGCTCTGGCCTCCTACCACACCTGTGAGGCACAGGAGCTCTGCCACATTCCAGACAAGTCATTCAAACCACTGCTTCTCCTGAGCTGGGCTGTGGCTGTCCATGTTCTCACCTGCTCTGTTGCAGGATGTGGCTGAGGGCAGGTTGGTGGTGTCTGTGTGGGGTGAGAGTGGCATGGGAAGGAAGCAAGAGGAGCTCATGCTGAGCCAGACGGCAAGCAAACAAAAGTCATCTGGAAACTAGAGCACAGCATCAATTTTTAATGCAAAGCAGAACACCTTGCCACCACATGTGAGCAAGATGACTGTGATGGATATTTAATCTCTGGCATTGGGGACCCTAGCATGCAAAGGCCAAACACCAGCTGTATGCTGTGGCAGCACACACCTTACAGACCCTGTTACCAAATCCTGTCTTCTCCCACTCCAAGGTGCATGGTTGCATCTCTTGCCACTTTTGCAGACAGGCTAAAACAATACAAATTAGAATAAGGAACAGACAAAACCCCAAGAGCAGCACCACTTCTGCTGTGCAATACCTGTGACTGGGTTACTGAGGGTAAGTAGCATACATTTACAAAATTAGTCATTACACCTCGAGTACATATCCAAAACAAGTTGAACTGGGGCTACAAGGACATTCCTTAACACTGTAGCACTCGACTTTGCACCCTGAACAATATTCTTCAAGATAATTTTTGGACAGAAGCCCATTATGATGCTTTGGTTGCTGGGTGGGGAGTCCAGAAATCTGGAAATCACTTGAGTTTGACTTGGAAACTCTGTTCTTTGCTTGCCATCATTCCTGTTCTGTACTGTTATCTCCAGAGAACCTCACTCCCCAGCAGAGCCTCTGCTGATACCTGGACCTCTTCCTTTCAGGGTCCCTAGGTGCTCCTCAGAAGGAAGCAATAAATTTTATTTCCTAACAGAAAGGTTCTAAAAATAAGACAAAGTAAAAGCTGTGTCACTTAGAAGTGGGGTTCAGCAGTGTGATTAGAAATATATTTTTGCTGGAGGCTGAGGGGAAATTATCAGTTAAGGCAGTGAAGTGCTAAGGTAAGCACAGCTCAGGCTGTCCCACCCAAGATGACATCACCACTGTCACAAAGTCCGTCTGAAGTCACCCACTGCAGGGACACCTCAGCTGCACTCAGAACCCCAAGATGTCACACAACCCCAGATCCCACAACAGCTGGCAGAAGTGGTGCTCTGCAAAGCTCTGAGAATCATTCCTTTCCTCTGCTCAGTTCTTTCCATCCCATCGTCAACAGTTCTTTAAAGCTGCTGTATGTTCATACTAGTTTTTAATGTCACTGCTAATTCTAAGTGGAGCAGCTGGAGAGAGAACTGAAACCTTTGTCCCTGGCAGAACAGAGGATGTCACGAACAGAACAGCAGAGGCCAGCTCAGAGACGTGGGCACCACCGGCACTATGGAGGCCTCATGCACAAGCAGGACGCATTTAGACACTGCCCAGCACGACTCACAGCCACAGTGAGTCAAGATGAGGGGGATGATGGTGACGTCTTGTAGCACAGTACAGAGGCTGTATTTGGCAAAGCATCTGCAAAACTGAAAATTCTATATCTATGAACTCTTTCAGATGAAGAGATAAAATCACAATGGAAGCAAAGGAGAAAATGGGAGAGGCAAGGAGAAAGAAAGCCTTTTCAAAAGAAACTGAAAGTTACATGACAAAGCTCAAAGCAGATACTAATTCTTATGACAGACAACTAGAGGCTTCCTAGGTACTATGGCAAGGAGAACAAAATGTGAAAGGCCAGAAGTGGGGGGAGTATTTCAAACACCAGGAACAGCAGCAGAGATGTTTGAACCCAGATGCCAAACTGCATCAAAGACAAGATCAGCTGAGGCACTACTTAGGGTCAGCAAAGGGGACAGCAGAGGAGCAGCAGCTGCCTCTCAGAGTATGCTGAGGGTGACCCAAGCTTTCATTGCCTGGCAAGGCCACTGGAGGAGACACCTCCAGTTCATCTCTGTTAAAGTACAAGGCAACGGTGCCAGACTGACAGTGATGCAAGAGGGATTTGCTTTTGCTGGAGTGAAAACAAACAGGGAATTCCTTCAAGTTTCTCTTCTCAGGCTGTCTTGAACAGAGTGAATGCCCTCGGAAGAGCATCCGGGAAAGGCACAGCACTGCAACCCGGAGCTTCTGCTATCTGTGTACAACGACCTGTGGCACCCTTCACCGGTGCTACCACTGCACCGGTGCCAGAGCACTGTGGGACGCCACGTTGTTTCTAAAAGTCCAGGTGCCCCCCTGCATCAAGCTGTCCAGGCAACGCCAGCTACCATCAGCTGCCTGCCTGCCTGCCTGGTGGTGACCACCCGGCTTAGCACTGCCTGCACAGACACGGCTTAAGAGACCACAATCCCCATGTGCCATGTGGGGAGCAGACGGGCGGCTCCCGCTGTGCCGCACAGCTGCTCCGCGCTGCCGAGGTGCCCGAAGTGCTCCCAGGGCAGCGTGGGTGCTGTGGGATGGGGCACAGCGAGCACCCGGCTGGGCACCAGGGCTGGAGGGCCACACGCTGCCCTGGCCCGGCTGGCACGAGGGGAACGCACCCACCCGAGCTCGCAGCACCCCCGAGCCAGCAGCACGCCAGCCAGGGGCTCCCGCCGCCGCCAGCGCGGCCCAGGG
>VZRZ01001071.1:72484-88132 GCA_013398175.1 Climacteris rufus
CCCAGCGCCCGCCCCGCCGCCCGGCTGCCTCCGCCCGGCCCGGCCCGGCGTGGTGCCCTGGGAGGCGGAGCTGCTCCGCGGGGGTGGCCCGCAGCCTGGGGAGCCCGGGGCCCCCAGGTGACGTGGGGGCATCGCCCTTTGCGGCGCCGCTCTGCCCCAGGCTGCGAGGCGTTTTCCCCCGGCGGTCCGCGGGGACACCCGCCGCGGGACACAGTGCCCAGCGTGGGCGCCCGCGCGGGGACGTGGGGTGTCAGCCACCTCCGCAGCCTCCAGGCTGGACACGGCACTCGTGCGCCCTGCACCGGACCAGGCTGCCGGCGGAGCACCCGGGAGCCCGGCGCGGAGCACGGCAGGCAGCTGCCTGTGCAAACTCTCCTCCGCTTCCCCACAGAGCGCTGCCGCCTCGCACACGCCGCCGGGGCTCCCCTTCCCCGCTGCTGCCTTATGGGAATCTCGCTGCCTTGTCGGCTTCAGCTTTGGCAGCAGCTGACGAGTGGGTCTACACTGTCCATCTGGTGCCGTCCCAGCTTTGCTGCTAGCAGCCTTCTTGGCTGCTTTGATACATTGTCAGATCGTGCCAGAGCATCAAGATGGAGAAAAACGAATAGCTTCCCAGCAGAAATCCATGACAGGGAGAGCCAGTTTGTGCATCATAGAGGATCTGGCATACCGAGTACAGTAGGTCCCGCACTGTTTGTCATGGTAGGCTAAAAAAAGCCTCCGTTCCCCAAGGGATACCATCCCTCAACAACATGTTTTAAAGCCCGGAGTCTCTAAGTCCCCCTGAGCAGTTACCGCAGTTTGGCACTTGTTTGTGCATTTAGCTACACTTCTCCATAGCAACCACACAGCTCTCAGCTTGACTTGCCACCAGCCAGGAGCGGGTGTGCGGAATGCGTCGCACGCAGGCTCTCAGAGTCGTGTTGGTACGTGCACAGGCTGGGCGCTGATTCCTGCCTGTGCTCCTGAGGTGGGGACCCACACTGCTGCCATGGCACGATGCCGTGGGCACGGGGCCTGAAGCTGCAGAGAGAATTGGGTGCTCTCTTCCCTGCGGGTATGGATACTTGTAGACAGTTCAGTGGTGCTGAAGAATGGATACCAGCCCCTGCCACAGGGCTCTAGATGTCCTTTGACCCAAAATTTCTATTGTTCTTGCCTGCTAAGGAAGGTTTCAAGTGTTTTTCATTATCCCAATTCCTCCTTCAGCCTTTCAGCTCACTGCCATGACCAACTCTCCCCTCCTGGCATCCCCATCAAAGCTGCCTCACTCTTCTTTGAGTTTACTTATTTGTATTTTCCCCTTTTCTGCCTCCTCTATGCCAAATACAGAATGCAGAAGGCATCATATGCAGAGTTCTATCTGTCCTCCTTGTTATCCCAAGATCCTTACAGTTTTGCTTATAAAATGTTTGGTTCATTTTACTGGGCCTGGCTTCACTTGGCTTAAATGTTTTTCCAGTGTCTGCATACAGTTCTGGTCCTCTCATCTAGAAAGGGTAAGAGAGAACGGAAGAAGGTTTGGAGGCAGGCAGTAAGGATGCTCAGAGATATGGGAACAGACTGTACAGTGAAAAACTGTAGGCTGGGATTCTTCAGCTTGGAAAGATGGGTGGGGAAAAGGTCTACAGAATCATGAGTGGCCCAAAGAAGATGGTGAGGACTGACCTGTTTGCTGTGTGTTCTGACACAAACTTGTCAACTGTTTTTGCCTTGACTGAAGTCTCAAAAGCATGAGAAACCACTGTGCTGCAGATGTTACCTCCAAAGGTTGTGCCCTTTTAGCCCACGCTTCTTGCAACACTGGGGGCGAAGTTCATGGCAAGCCTTTGGGAGGCGTGCTTAAGAGTCCTGCCTCAGAAACATTTTGTAACCATGTTTTCACGTGGAGAGCTCAGCCACGGCCAAGTGGAGCTTTACTAAATTGTTCAACACAAAAATATTCAGAGCTGGGAGGAGAATGAGCTGGACAAATCCCAGCCCAGAGAGAGAGACCTCCAGAGGGTTGTATCTTGCAGGAACCCTCTTGCAGGGGAAAATGCTTGCAACTGTGACTCTAATTTTTCTGCTGCACTGCCAATTCCACAGCAGCGTGCGAGGGTGAGTGATGTGGCCTTCTGGGTTGTTCTGTTCTAGGGAAGTAATATCCCTCCTCTGACTCTGCCCTGGAAAGTAAGTGGAGTTGGAATGGTCCCACATTTTCTAGGACCACAAGAGGGCAACATGAGAGCACCCTGCAGCCAGCAGGCTCAGCAAGGCGACCTGTGACACTGCTGGGATGCAGGTGGCATGGGCAGTTCTGCGTGGGCTCAGCATCACCATGTCCAGGGACATCCCAGCTGAATTAACCAACTGGAGGCTGCTCTCTGGGAGATCCCTCCTTGCTCTCAGCTTCTTGCACATCCTCAGAGGTCAGCGGTCAGAGTGCCATAGCTGGGGGCAGCAATGTGCATGGGTTGGACACGTGGTGACAGCAAACCCTTCTTAGTGCTGCATGGGGCCAGGCCGTGGGATGCAGGGAGCCCTCCCTTGACCTGCCTGTGTGTCCCTCATGGAATCCCTTGAGTGAATGTGCACTGACGTGGCTTCAAATGGGAGGGTTCAACATCTGCAGTGATGCTGCTGAGCTTGGTCACTAGAAGAAGTGTTAAACCACACAGAAGTTTGAGCATCTCAGCCTTGCCTCCCCTTTTCATTTTCTTCTACCACAGGAAAAAAAAAAAAAAACAGATAAAATTAAAGAATTGGAATTCAGTTTTGGCTGTGACTGCTAAACTGGCCAGTGTCTCCAGTCCACACTGGCCTCTGCAAACCAAAATGACTCACAGCCATGGTTAAGTGCATTACCATTCCTGGCACTTTTTTGCAATAGCCTGTATAATTAACCTGCAAGGGATAGCTTCCTCTGCCTTTACAAGAAAAGGCATGACAGAGAAAGAGCTTCTGTTAGTGGGCAGAGGTACAAGAATGTGTGTGTGTTGCTAATGCTGAAAATGCCACCAGCATCTTGTAGCAAGATAGAGGAGGAAGTGACAGTGAGGGGTGAAGTGCAGAATCTTGCTTCTGCAGTAGGGTGGTACAGGTTTTCTCACAAGAAATGAAGAAATGTTTCGAAAAGAGGAGGAGCAAAGGAAAGTTTGGGGGACACTTTTTGGACAAGCTTGAGACAGGGAGAGAAACAGTGTAACCAATGGCTGTATAGTGGAGACTGAGATAGCCAGCCAAGGAAAAAAGGAATCGCTGGGGCACATAGGTGGTACTGTTTACTCCTCTGGAGTTATTTATTTTCAGTGAAAGACACTCTAAAGGTTTTGCCTGCGTAAGATATTTTTACCATGGAAAGAACCAGATTTGTTTCTACTCTTGCTTCCACTCCAAACCTGCCCACACAGCCTACGCAGCATTTTAAGCTGCAGCTTGTAATACCCCACCTCACTGAACTATGGATCCTTTCTCTCCTAACCCAATTATAACTCACATGGTTTATGCTGTACCTGCACAGCACTCTGCTGGCATCAAGCATCCACACTTCCCTGTTGCATGCTGATGGGACCAAGGTTCAGGGTATTTGTCTCAAAAGAACATCAAATAACCTGGTCTGGACTTCTACTCATCACCAGTTGTCAGACATCACCTACTTGCTTCTGTGCTCAGAATAATAGTTTGGGTTGGATAGAGCAGAGCCCTCAGCAAACCATCTGGTTTGGGTCTGAAGGCATAAGGAGACAGGATAATCCGTGGTTTTTGCCAGCACATATCATTTCAGCCTGTCCTGTCTGACTACAAATAATTCAAACCAGCTACTAGAAAGTCCCATCTGCACATCAAGATCGGGAGATGACCCTGAACCATCAACTCCTAGTGTTGCCAACCAGCAATGGCTGTGCTGCACGTGGTTCAAACTGTGTTCAGAGCTGCTCACTTCACTGCCTGCTTTAAAACTGACCTTCCCCTAACTTTGGGGTCCACAGGCAGCAAGTGTCCTTACCTGAGGGAGAAGCATGGCACTGCACCCAGAGGACTAGTGCCAGGATTCACGTGCCCAGTTTGTGAGTGCAGATACACCAGGGCTTGGATTCTTTATCCCTGGCATGCTGCACTAGTGGTCCCTCACGTGGGCTGCAGCAACAGTCCAGGATTAAGGGAGCAGAACTCTCTGAGGTGGAACGAGTGCAGGAGAAGAACCCAGCACACACAGACACGCTGCCCAGGGAACTGTAGCCCAGGCACATTTTGTTGTGAATGATTTCACAATTTGCTCAGGGATTAAATACTTCCTTGTTTAATAACCTAATAATTTGGGCTAGTTTCATGCTGGACTTTTGGAAAGTTCACTGGCTGGAGTCATCAGCCAGGCCTCGTGTAAACGGCTTCCCCCAGCTCTCAGCCAAGTGAGCTGTCCTCATCTTTGGGTCCCCCGGCGGGTGGCTCTTGGCACGACCTTCTTCTGAAGGGCTTTGTTGTTCATACGTGTGCCTGAGGCTTTACGCTCCACAGGCTTCCTCACCACTTCTTGTTTGAGCTGGAAATGCACCTGGAGAAAGAACAAAGATAACTACATTTAACACAGTGCATGTGCTCTGCCAGCCCAGGGTCTGTGGGACCTGCCTCTGCCACTTGTCTTCAAAGCCGACTCGGGTCAAGACAAACAATAAGGGGTCTCAGCCAGTGTTAGGGGAACTCAGTGCTTAAAGCAGCTGGAAACCTCTTTACTCCTGTGGAAAAAGTACCAACAATGAACAATATTTCTTACACAGAGAGTTGCTCCTGTGGCAATGCAATGTCTTAGGATCGTTTGGAAGAGGAGCTGTGAAAGGCAAGGGACTGAGCTTATGTTCTTTCTTCACCTTTTATCAGCAGAGAGTATAGACATAGCATTGCTTTGCATATCTGTGAATATTTAATACACAGGATTGTTTAGGACAGACAGTTCTTTCTCAATTGCATCTTGTTAACTGAATCCTGCTCAATCAGTCTTTCAGCAACCAGTGCTTCTAGTGGACCCAGGCAAAAAAATTCCAGGAAAGAAACCTCCATCCACTACAGCCATGCAGACAGGTACAAGAGAAAGGGACAGGGAGTGTGCAAATTTATCTGAGCACAGCATCAGATAAATGGAGAAGTGACACAAAAGGTGAAACTGGAATGGAGCTGTATGGGCTTCTTGGGGGAGGGATGAACAGTGAACCGTGGGTATGGGAGGTGCTGCAGAAATGGGAAAAGGAGGGCTGCTGTGAGAGGAGATAGGCAAAAATCAGACCAACAGGGAACAAATCAGTCTTCTACAGTAACACAGTAAAAAGAAAACGTATTTTAAAAAGGAAACCCAAAGAGCTGGGTGCTTAACCTAGCAAAACAAAGGACTGGGCTTGACAGCTGTCTATAAATACACCAGGGAATAAATACCAGGGAAGTAGAGGAGCTATTTAAAGCCCAACGTTGGCATAAGAACAAATAGGAATAAACTGACCGTAAATAAATTTAGTACGAAAATTAGAAGGTTTCTAATCCTGAGAAGAGGGCAGCTCTGGAAGAACTTCAGAGGCTGGGAAGAGTGGGATGAAGTGATGGAGGGTGGGAGAACAACCACAGTGTATTTACAGCAGAGCCTGACCAGTGTACAAACAGTGAAGCAAATGATGTGCCAGGATGCCAGAGATGGGGGGGTTCCTGCTTGTCCTTAGAGAAGGCTGCCTCTGTGGTTCCACCATGTTCATGAGACAACAACAGGGGCAGGGATCACCACCCCCTGTTTTTATAACCAATTTCTAGTTGTCCAGCCTGCCCTTAGAAAGGCACTGTAGGAGACACACAAGTGTTAAGAGCACTTCATTTTCTGAAGGTGTTTGGCTGTTCTTTGTTGGCATTCAGTTCCCATTTGTCCTGGTGCTCTCAGCAGAAAGGCAGACTTCAGCCTCTTGCTATGAGTTTGATAACGTGTTTGGTTCCAGGCAGAATGCAGATGATAGCAGAGTGCTCAAACCCGCAAAGCAGGGGGGATAACTGAATCTCAGGGAACAGATGCTGTCTCCACATCATCTCATCCCTGAGAGTGAAGAGGATGGAGGGAGAGCTAAGGAGCAGCAGCCCCAGCCAGCCAGGGGCTGTCCCCATGGCCAAGAGGCAGAGGGACACAGGAGCTGGCACGGCAGCCCAGTGCAGCTGCAAGGCCTCAGTGAGGACTTGCCAAAGCAGATAGCCTGGAGCCACTGGCAATGCTCTACAGCCCATCTCCTTTCTCTGCTGCTCACTAGACATCCCCCACTGCATTTCTTTCTCCCTGGGGTGAAGATATTTTGAGAAACCCGTATGACTATGCAGTCTGACTCACCAATGAAGGTGCAGCTGGGCCCACTGTTGTTGTCACTGTCAGGGGCTGGTACCCCTCTGCAGAGGCTGTGACAGTGTAAGTGCCAGGCAGCAGCAGCCGGAAATAATCGCCCATATCACCTGGAACACAAGGTAGGAAGAGAAAGCACTCAGGATGCTCAGGGAGCAAAGCAAAAGACTTTCAGTAGTTCTTTCTGAGGTACTTCCTCTAGTATGTGTAGCCTTCAAAACCCAGAAGTTTTTTTTCCAAATCTGCAGGCTACCACAAAGCTGGACTCCCATTGGTACCGTGCAAGTGATGTCTCATTAGTGCCATGGAGGAGAGATCAGCCTGCAACCAAAAACCAAATGAAAGGGGACTGTACAGCAGCACTGGCTGTGCCTGTGAAGGGAGACTGCAAATCTGAGCACTTGCCAGTCAGATGACAGCAGACCTAAGGGCAATCACAGCTCCAGCCTGACTCATTTATGCATAACATATCTAATTCTTGTTATACACAATTTTGCCACATTTGGGTTAGCAGGGTTTTAGTTGCTCGTCAGCTCAGCTGCTCCCTGATTGTCTCTGCATAAGAAAGCCAAGGAGCACTTTGAGAGACCAAGTACTGGTGTGCTTAGTGACAGGAGAAGGCCAACAGTGAGGTAGCCCCACATTATTGATCACGGTGAAAACCTGAATATAATCTCAGCTATGAAACTGGATGGGTATTGCAAATTGCTTCAGGGTGGATCTGGGAGCGCAGCTTCACCATGAAGGTGGTACAGCCCTGGCACAGGACAGCAGTTAGGCTGTCTGGGGGGTCAGTGAGAATTGCCTAGAGGGAACAATGGCTGATCTGAGACAATGCTGGGGACAACCCTGCTCCAAGCAAGAGGCTGGACAGGAAGATCCAGAGGGCCCTTGGAAGCCAGTTCTTCTGCCATTTCTTTCACACTCCCCTTTCCTAAGCAGGTTGGGATAATAAATGCCAAATTTTAGTGTTACTGAGCCACAGATTTATGGACAGGAGAGCTTTGATAATTTCATAGTCTGACCCCTGAAGAGGTGTAATATCGGCTGTTTTCTGCAGCCAGTTTGTAATGTTCAGTTCACTTGGAGGAGGGTGTTCATGAAAAGGAGGTTAAAATTGGCCAGCAAAAGAGAAACAACCACAACTTGGATAAACTAAAGTGGCACTTCATTCTCAGTCTAAACTTGTCTGGCTTGAACTTTTGGTCTTTCATCTTATTCTTTGCTTTTTCATCTTGTTCTTTGCTATCTTCTGTTTCAGCACTTTGTACATACTTACATGCTTGGGTAGATTATCCCATCATCTGTCTCTCTCAGATAAAATAGGAGCTGAGTTTCTGAAGTCCTTTACAATAAGGCTTGCATTCCAGTTCTTGTCTCTGTCTTTCCCAAGCTTTCCTGAGCCCTCCCTGGTCAAGGATGCACAGGTATGTTTCCCACACTAGTGTCTTTGGGAAGCAAACCATGCTGGCCACACATGTTATGGGCTTGCCAGTTAACCTCCACCCACATGCAAGGGGATTGACAACCCACCAGAGGTGATGTCGTGGCTGATTCCCTGGACAGAAATCACTGCTCCTGCAATGCCATTGTTGTTCTCATCTGACACCATCCCTTTGATGCCCTGGTGAACCTGCAGGAAGGGAGACAGGCTGATGGGTCAAGGCCCCTCCTTTGCTCAACAGGGCATTGCCGAGCAGGGCAGAGCTCTGGGAACAACCCTACCTTTCACTGTACCTTTGGTGATCCTGGTTATGCCCAGCAGAGCCAGTCTAGGACATAACAGCCTCCCCAAAGGCCAGCTAGAGCACCCCATGAGCTCCATAAGCACCTCCCTTCCACCCCTAGTGCCTACTGGTCCCCTCCCACCAGGGCCCACAGGGACCTGCAGGAGAAGGTGCACGTCTCAGGACTGCCCCTTTACCTCTTCAATGAAGGCAACAAGGGCCTCCCGGTTGGCCATCCACTGCCGCTCCAGGTCCTCCTCGGGGGGAAATTTATTGCAGCTCAGCTCCAGGGTGATTTCAAAGCAGTTGGTGTAGAGGTAATTGAAGTCCTGCATGCCTGGAAGAGAAGAACAGCCTATGGCCAGGGCAAGACTGCCTTCCCACTCCCATCTTCCAGTCATCCTGGGCTGTGTTTCTCTGACCAGAACCATCCCACTCTCCTTCTTTGCACTGCAGGTGCAGCCTCCTCCCTCCATGACAGCATGACAAGAGCCTCCTTCCCCCATGCACCCCTTCCCTTGTGGCTGCCAACTCTCTCTTTCAGCTGGATCATTCACCAATCTGCCTTCAGAAGCCCAGGGAGGACGGGTACCACAGGAGCTATATATCTATTTGCAGCTCGTCTTCAATCTTTTTTTCAGTCTAATGTGTTGATTTTTCAGTTTCCTCATTGTGACTTTTTAAATCAGATTTTTCAGAAAACAGCAGCTGCAAGAAAGGTCTTACCTTTGGTCACAGTTTTGGGTTTTGATGGAATTACACCATAGCATTTTCAAATACACTAACAGATTAATGCTTTCTTTGCAGCACACAGCAGGTCTCTGGAGACCTTAGCTATTTCTGTGGCTCTTTCCCATGCCACTTCAAGTACTCCCAAGCTATTTCCTGTTCTGAGATGCAAACACCGGGATGGCATTGCTAATGGGCACAGTGCTATTGCCACAGTCCTTCTCCAACCCATCCTGTCCTGAGGCTTCTTGTCTATCCCTTCACCTGTCTTCAGCTCAACACTTTGCTGTGGGTGGTGCTCACCTGCCCAACCCTTACCTTTGCTGAGCGAGTACCAGGATGCTCCATTCGTGATGCCATCAGCAAAGTAGTCCCCGCAGTTCCAGCCCCGGTGCATCCAACTGTGGGCGTAGGAGTAGGTCTTGGCCAGCTAGAGGAGAGCAGCCAGTGGTCACTGCTCCAGCCCTGCTTGGCTGGAGAACCTGCCTGGCTCTGGACAAAACCTGCTTCCCCCGCACAGGCTTTGCTGAGGAGCATGGAAGGGAAGTCAGACAAGAGACAGCTCCTGCATGGTACTGCCACCAAATACAACACGAGGTGTCCAGGACCTCTACAAGATTTAAGCAGACAAAGGTGGAGGAAGAAGAGCAGTAGTGTGGCAAGCTGGAAGCTTGCTGGTGGCACAGGCAGCTTCTGCCCTGCTCATGCTGAAAAATGGGGGAGCAGAGGGCACTGGACCCATGCAGGGACACTCGGCCCCACACAGCAAATAGCGCTAACAGGGGGAAAAGATACGCAAAGAAGACTAACCAGTATCAATCCTGGTGCAAATACCATATATATCAGGGGAATTTGGATTAGGAAAGAGTTTGGGCAACTTTTGCTTCTAGCAACCACTTGTTTGTTGCCCTTTTAAAGATAACTGCATATTTTTAGACATGAAGGCAGGGCTAAAACTGGGCTGCTGCATCTAAAGCCAGTCCTTTGCGTACGACACAGTTTAAGAGAGACTGGCATTTTCACTTTCTAATGCAAACTCTATACCCTCAAATTATAGTTCAGATGCTGGTGTAAGATCATTCTGTCAGCAAGAAAACAGTTACTTCTCTACATTTCTGATTCCTGAAGCCATGTGCATATCATTAGCCTACGCCCCAGCATGCAGCCTCTTTACATCTGGGCCTGAGCACAGCCATGATCCCAGGAGGTCCTGGCAAGCCCTGCACAGATTCTGCTTCCAGAGAAGGCTGAAATCCAGCTCGGACTTATTTTTCTCATTAACTGTTCTGATGCAGACTTACTTTTTTCTTGTGCTGGGTATTTCCTAATGGAAGCAGTGACTGAAGGCATTGTTTTCTGGGATAATGGAGAAAACCCACAAGCTTCAGCTGGCGCTAACAGGATCAGCAGCATAGACGGATGCATTCCCTGATGTCTGCTTATGCTCCTGGAGCTGTTGCTGTTTGTTGTAGTTCTTGTTCTTCACCATCCACAAGACCCTGCTGGACACCCACCTTTCCTTATTCTGGTCTCAGCAGGCCCCCAGATATCCCTCTAGGAAAAAAACCCTATGCATGCTAAGATGGTGTGGCAAAGTTGGGGGCAGCCTCCAGCTTTGGAAGAGCAAGTTGTTATTGAGGATACCAGTGGTACTTGGGTTATAGGGAACTGAAGCACAGCACAGACATGGAAGGGCATCCTGAGGGTTAAGACTGGCCTGTCCTTGTGGTGGGATTGGCCCACAGGGTGGGACTGCCCTGACCTGGCTCATGAGCCAGTGGCTGGCAGAAATGCTGTAGTCTGCTAATGGTTATTTCCAACACGTTTCTTGGCCCAGCTCCTGCATGACGCAGTGACCAGAGACTCCCATCCAGCTCTCACACACTGCACCCTGCCAGGGAATGTCCTCACCCAACGTGGCTGTGCTCACCTTCTGGAACAACTTATCGTCAGGGGTAGGGGTGTTGACAGTGCGCCGGTGGCTCCTGAACCGCTGATCCTGAGACTTGTCATAGGGGTAGTTTGCCACCACGGCCCCACCGTGCAGATTGGCTGAGAGCACAAAGTTGTAGCTGCTGAGCCACTGGATCACAGCCAGTGTCTCTGGCTCCACCTGGGAGGAAGAGAGAGAAGGTGAGAGGGAGAACAGCTCAGTCACCTCTGGGCCAGCTGCTGCTCCATGCCAGGCTGCGGTGTGATCGGTCACATCAGACCCTGTCCTGCAATGTGTCTGCTGCAGCCCTTGCACCTTCTTTTGTTCTCCACTGCCTGCCCTGATACGCAGAGCAGCCTCCTGTGCAGCTACAGCTCCTGCAGCACAACCCCAAAACCTGAGGCACGGGTGTTAGCTGGCATGTGCCACCTCTTCTGCCCTGTGCATTGCTACCTGCTCCCCAAGCCAGCTGTAACGCCGGCCTCTTCTCCTGGCAGAGGTGCAAACTGTGATGTGGGACCAGGATTGCATCATTTCTCTGCATGCAGAAGGCTCAGAGGAGACAAGCCTCGTGCAAGCCAAAGGAGAGTGTATTTGCTTGCATTCTTAGACACTCCAAGAGGATGCTGTAGCCCTCACAGGGTCCCCGACTGGTACCTGGCTTTTCCAGTTGTCAGGCAGTGGGATGTGGTGATTTGGCCCGCTGATTTCCCTGCTGTAGTACATGAGTGTGTTGAGGTCAGGGAAGTTGCGGTTCAAGTCCACTCCATTGGCATTGTTCCTCCCTGTCAAGTACCCGTTGCTGTCTGGGCCCTGCAGGGTAAAGGTGCATCACAGAGATGAGTATAGGGTGGGTGGGTGCAGGGAGGTTGGGTGTCAGAGAGGCAGAGACTGGCCATTGTAACAGTACTTCATTACCTTTGAGTCACAACAAGTGTTTTTGCTGGCAGGACAATAAACAATATTGGTACTGACAGGGAAAATCAATAATAATATCTTCATTTTTCAGTGTGGCAGAGTAAGGCACAAGACAAATAAACTATTTGCCTTAGCTGAAAGAGTCACAAATATCTCCCTGAAGTCTAGCAGTACAAAGAGATGGGCAATTTTTTTTGGAAGGACTAGGGAACTTACTCCCCACCCCGCATCTCTAGTGTCACTGCCTGCTTATGACAGTGGTGTTCAGCTGCCACTTTCCCAGTCTAGAGCAGGGACTTGCAGTGACCCTCCTGTGACAAATAATAACTTTTAAGGAGGCTAAGACAGGTGTAGGAAGTCTCCTCCATCAGCTGCCAAGGTCACCTGTGGCAGGACACACAGCACAAGGCTCTGTCACGGCAGGTGAGAAGCAGTGACACCAGTTGAGGGTCACAAATCCGACAGAGGACAAAGAGGAAGGATTCCCCCTCCTCCTATCTGTGGTGAAGAGGATCCCAAAGGGATCTGAAGGGCTTTCTGCCCCTACCCATCTGGAGGAGGCGATCACTGCCTGGTACCTGCTTGGCAGCCACTTCGTACCCGTCGGGGTTCATGGAGGGCATGATGTGGATGCGCGTGTCGTGGACCAGGCGCGTGATCCGCTCGTTGCCCCGGCGGTACTCCTCACACAGGAACTCGGAGAGCTGCAGCAGCAGCTCACGGCCCAGCACCTCGTTCCCATGCATGTTCCCAACATACTTGAACTCTGGCTCCACTGGAGAGAGCAAGAGAGTGACACCATCAACCAGGGCTGGGACAGGGGGGAAGAGCAAATTCCCACCACAGGGAGCCCCAGGCAAGCCCAAGGGACACCCAATAAATGGTGTAAAATGACCCTTTACCTTGGAAAATGCAAACCTCGGTGAGGGAGAGTGGTACAGTTCTCATATGGGTTCACTTTAATTTTGCCACAGCCCTGGGAGCAGCTCAGACTTTCCACCAGGTTGCTTTTGGTCTTTGGAGCACACAAGAGGAGTATTTGCAGGTGGTTTGGTCTTGGGTCGGTGAGAGATAGCACAGAGGTGCCAGACAGCACTGGCAAGATTGCCCTGGGGTGCCAGGGCCTCACAGCTCTGTGCTGAGTGCAATGAAGGGGTGGCAGTTTCTCCCACCTCTGCTCTTCCGTATTTGCTCTCACCAGCATGGAACATTCCTGGCTCTGCATACTTTAAGGAGCTTTTCATTACTCATCAGGATAACACCAATCCATGGTTTGGGGTGAGATGTGCTCTTTCACTGGAAGGGCACAGTTGCCTCCAACTGCTGCTGTCAGCCCCTGACTCCTGTGCTGATGGGAGGCAGCAGTGGTTTCCTCTCCCCCTCCCCTTTACCTGCCTCCAAGGTCAAGGTTAAGGCCTTCTTCACCCTCAAGGGACAAGAGCCTGGAGAAACCCTCAGCAGCTGACTGGAATATGGATCAAACCGTCCCTCAGGCAGCACCAATATGAGCAAAAAGGTCTCTTGCCACCAACTTTTCTAAAATAAGGTCTCAAAACACAGACTTGGAGACCACAGGCAGACAGTGCCTGGAACAGGACTTGATGCTTTGTTGAAGGAGAGGCAGGACACGTGAGGGATGGGTTGCACTTTCCCAGAGAGCCTTTTAAAGCAGTTACTTGTGGGAAAATAAAATGTCACATTGCAGGCTGGAGTCAGCATTGGTAGAACAAAAGACAACAGGGGAATTCAGTTAAAAAGGGAGACTGACTGTCACATGAAAGGGTCAGGAAAAGAACTGATGTTGTTACAAATGTTGTCTTGACAGAGTTTGAGACTCCCTTTGCACTGTTAGTTTTCTGGCCACCAGCAGGGATCAGACTCATAATGGCAGCATGCAGCCCTGCTGCCAGGTATGATGTCCATCAGAATCCCTGGGGCAAAAGGCATCACAGCCCCAGATTAGAAGCTGCTGCTTGCAAAAGCCCCTATGTCTTTGCTGCATTAAAAAAAAAAGAAATCTAATTTCAGCTCAATATTTTGCTTTTCCTTATCTTTTGATTGCTGCATCTCAGTGCAAGACACCAGAGGTGGGCTACATATTTTGATCTGGTTAGATTTCAAGAACGGGAGAACTGATTTAGTTAGATAATTCAGTTATTAAAAATATAGAAAAATCCTGGGCATATTTTCAGCCTTTAAAAAGTAAGGTTTTAGCAGGGATTCTCTGCTTTGTTCCAGTCTGCAGCAGGATTTGTCAGCATGCATTTCAGTATGCAAACCCCTAAACTTTATGCACATGGACACACAAGCCCTAATTATTGCCTGTAAGCCCATTGACTCTGGGCTTGCTTTTCAGAGTTACTTTCCATGTCCTTCAAGGAAATCCACAGTTTCCCAAATTCCTCGTGCTACAAGATGAAAGTGCCAGCCTGAGGGTGTCCCATGCTACAAGCAGGGCCACAGGTCCATGCTGCCTGCCTGGGACAGGGGACGTCTGAGTCATCTACAGCCTTTCCAGCTGCTTTCATGTGGTTCTGCAAGTCTAAAATCCAGTGGTGCATTGCCAGTGCCCTTTACTCACTCCTTGCTTTGAATCAGCCCTTGATGCACTGTGGAGATGCTCCAGATGCCCTCAGTGCCGTGCAGGTTTCTTTGTGCAGAACAGGGCCGTCACAGAGGTAGTCAGGGTGGAAAGCCTCTAGTTCCACCTCCTGGCACCCCTGAAGGTGATACTCCAAGCCACAGGAGTGGAGCAGAATGCCCCCAGGCAGTGCTGCCAGGCATGGGGTGTTGTGGAGTTTGTGGGGGCTGCTCCCCTGGGGGGGGCACAGGTACAGGTTCTGCTCACCCCAGCAGTGCTGCTGGCAGTTTTCCACATGACTAGGCTGCCTGGACTTGTCAGTCCCTGCATTTAACCACATCAGCCAGGGTTTGAAAAGGCAAAAGATCCTGTTAAAAGTAGGGAGAGCTCTGTCCTTATCTGCAGCTCAAGGCAGGGATGGGAGGGAACCTTGTGTGCAGCCCCCCAGCCCGGAGAGCCAGCTGGTCTCCTCAGTCCCCCGGGGCACCTGGCTGCCAGCAAGGTCTGGCCCCGTAGCATCTCCAAGCTGCACAGGCAGCAGCTCACGGCCACGTGGCAGCAGGTGGAGATCCCTGACACCAGCCTGTCACAGGGGCTGGCAGGGCTGTGGGAGCCCGGCGCCCGTTCTGCCGGGGTCCTTGCTCACTGTCCTCCTGGCTTTGCCGTCTGGAGGAGGAAGGGCCGAACTCTTCCCTCCAGCAGCACAGGGCAGAGGGTGGATGCTGCCTCTCCTTGCCTGAACACTGTTTTGGGAGGGAGAGGGTGGCAGAGCAGGTGGGGTGCTGGGATGGTCTCGCCTGGGTTCTCGCATTAGCTTGAGCTGAAAACTCAGAGCTCCGTCCAAAGTACGCGCCCGGGCCGCGCTGCAGCTCACGCAGGCACAGTGCATGGCACAGCGCGGGAGTGCGGGCTGGCCGTGCGCGTCCCCGGGCTGGCTGCGGCTCCCCGCCGGACACGGCGCTGCCTGGCACCTGGGCATTGCCGCAGTCCCGCCCGGAAAGGGACATCCCCCCACCCGGCGCCCCAGCAGTGCCGCGTGGCAGGAGTGTGGCAACGAGGCCCGTCCTCTCCGGACCGCCGTCCCCATGCCCCGTACTCACGGGGCTCGTGGATGCCCGGGTAGTCGCTGAACTCCAGCACGTAGAGGTGCCGGCCCTCGACGCTGCGGCCGATGCTGTAGATGCGGGTGACGTAGGGGCACTGGCTCTGCACGCGGAACAGGGCCTGCACCAGCTCCTCGTAGCGATGGTGGAGGAAGCTGAGGGCGGCCGCCCCCTCGAGCAGGAGCAGGGCTCCCACGAGGGGCCGCAGCCACCGCGCCATCCTCCCGCGGCGCTGGGCGCCCGGACCAGCTCCCAGCCCCGGCTCCCTCCCAGCCGGGAGCTTAAAGTGCAAACTCCAACCAGCTCTTTCCAGCTGC
>VZRZ01001071.1:88505-123406 GCA_013398175.1 Climacteris rufus
GGCTCCGGCAGCCCTGCCCGGCCCCTGCCTGCCCGGCGCGGGCAGCTCCCGCCGCTCCTCCCCGGCGCCCGCTCCCGGCTCCGCGCCGCGCCTCCTCTCCTGCCCCATCTCCTGGGCAAGCAGAGACACCGCCGCGGGCTGCACCGCTCAGTCGGCCCCTCTGCCCGGCCCTGATCACCCTGCCATCCCGTTGCTCCCGGGATAAACAGAGGCAGGGTCCGCACCGCCCTCCCCACAGCCGCCTGCCCAAACTGCCGGGCTGGGACGCTGCAGGAGGAGGACAGGGCAGCGTGGGATGCCATGCAGGGCGTGGGATGTGTGTGTAGTTTGCTGAGCAGTTACCAGCACGGAGAGCTCCGCTCGGAAATCTGGTATCACCCTGCCCTGCTCTGGGAGCGGGCACGAGAAAGAGCTCCAACAGGCAGAGATTGCTTAACTGCATAAAGACAAATGAAAATGCTGTCTGCTAACAAAGAGTTGCAAGCTGTTTCTGGATATGAGGAAAGCTGGTTCCACTCCACCCTTGTCCCAGTGGGCAGCAGACACCTCAGGGTCCCTGTGCTCTGCCCACAGACAGTGCATCTGCAGGAGGCAGCCTTGCTTTGCAGCCTTGCCCCACGAGGCTAAAACTTTAGCAGCTTATCGGCTCTAACAGAGATCTTTATTGGGACAACCCTGACAGAGCCCAAACATGAGCACAAACTTGAGCACAAACATGAGCACAAATAACCGAAAAATTTACCATCACAGCTGGACAGGCCAAGAGAAAGGTTCCCTTTGGCAACATGTTCATGCTATTCTGCTCTGCCCAGGCCATGCTAGAAAGGAGCTCCTTTGGCCATCAATAATGGGCTTCTCAGGATACTCGGTGCCGGGGCAAACATTTACTGTCCCTTCAGCCTTGAGGTGGATCTGTGTGTCATTGCTCTAATTTCTGTGTCAAGGGTTGCTTTGTCCAGCAAGGCATCCTCTACCAGTGCTGCTCAGGACCAGTGCTTTCCTACTTGTTCTCCACATCTGCTTGGGCTGCCGACTGTCTTTCTACCTCAGTTTTCCAGGAAGAGCAGTGGTAAAACCAGGGAGCCCCTGTTTATAGCGTCTAGCTGCTGTTTGTAGCCCTTAGCTGCTGTTTATAGCCCCTAATGCAAACAGTACAGGCTGGTGGGCAAAGCACATGGTTTCCTTGCTCATGGCATGGCTTCCTCAGACTTTCCCAATTCCAACTTTCTTCTGCCCCAGCCCCATCACAGTGGTCCTTTCTCTCCTTGTCCCTTTGCCTTCTTGGTCTTCTGCCCCACCTGCACAGTTCCTTCCTCCCCCTGTTTTTGAAAAAATATCCTTTTGAAGACATGACTAAAAAAAGAAAAAATATGATACATATACAACGATAGTGGTAACCATATTAATATCTTCTCCTGGTTAACCATCCTACCACATCCCTGCTTGTAAGCCAGTCTGAAAGCAACACACGTTCAGGAGTGGGAATGGCATTGCACCCATCTGTAGCCAGGTAACAAAAACCAGTGCTGGAGGTGACAACTTCCACCAGCACATGCAAGAAACCAAGGCAAAGGGGGTGAAGCTGTGGCATGGTGAGCATGGGTATGGTAGGACAGCTCTTGTCTCTACAGCAAGCCATGTCTGGTGGTATTTCGCAGAGCTGGCAGCCCACACAGTGGTGGGAAATGCCTTCACCTCATTCTCATCGCAGCTCCCAGGGCTGCTGGGTTCCCGTGGAGCTGCTCTCTCCCCAGCCTTCAGCAACGAAGACTATGTGAAAGAGTCGTGGGCAGGTTTCCAGCACTACCCAGTGTTACTTGGCAGTCAGAGAGTGCTAGGCAGGACTATAGTAAAATAGCACAAGTCCCATATTTGGCCTCTTTCCCCCTCCCCTTTCCCTTCCTAGGCTGCTTTCTGTAGCCTGGGACAGCAGTAGCAGAGTTGAAACTGCAGTGCTGCCAAGAGACACGGGGAAAGCTCCCACTTTCCTATGGAGACAAGCAACACTGATGTGAGAAACAACAGTAAAAAAAGAAATGCCAGACCATTAGAGCCTAAAAAGGAGCCATGAGCAAAATCTCAGGTGGGTGGAGAACACATCTCACACACTACTAGGTCTGGAGAGTTAGTCAGCCTTATCCGTAGCACAAGGTTGGAGGCAGCCTCTTATTAGGCAGCAGGTTTAAAGCATACAAAAGGAAATAATTTGGCACAAAAGACACAATGAAATTACCTCATCAAAATCGAAAGATGAGTGTAAAAGAGTATAAGATGAATTCGTAGAGAACAGGGGCACCCACAGCAATCAGATCTTGAAGCAATCATTTGATCACAAGTTTTCTAAGCCCCTGATGGCTAGAAGAGAAGGATTATGCCATTTCCCTAACTATCCCTCTAAATCTTCTCCCACCACGCACTGCCTGTTTGATCTGACCTATCATGGCCTTTACACACTCTAGGAAAATGACAACCTAATGAAGCTTTAATCCAATAATAAATTTGGATGTGTGTAAAAACACCGATGAAAGCAGAAACAAACAATATAAAATGTTAGAACTTAGAAACAATGCAGGAAGTAAGTAAAGACTTAATTTGGAAAATACGGCTAATACATCTGGGATGGATCATGCACTCCCCCACCCCCCACCCAGATGTTAAAAAATGGAGAGACCTTGAGACAGTGGGAGAAAGACTGGGAGCAGGAATGCTCTGTGCCACTGTGGTGAGAGTGAGAGGAATGGGAATGGGAGCCCTGTCTCCCATTGCTGCATTGCTGATGGTCACAGGCAGCAAGGAGCTGATCCCACTGGAGCTGGCCACAGAAAGACTCCATCTAATGGGTTCATTTTACTTCCGGCCATATTGTTAACAGAGGAAGATTGGAAAATTTGAGGAAAGTTCTAGCTAATAGCCATAAGAATGAGCAAACCGTGGAGAGTGCATGCTGAAAGAAAAATAACGACCATGACAAGCATGTTTGCCTTGGCAGAGCTACAGCTGTGGCTACACACAGAGACATGCAGCCCTGTGAACAAGGGGCACAGGACCACTGTCCTTCACCTGTTTGGGGGGGCTGGGAAGGTGGGCAATGCCAGTATGATGCCTGTGGGGCTTCCTAGGGGAGGGAGAAGGAAAATGAGGACAGAGGACTGCATCCGTCCAGTTCTCAGCAAGGGTGAACAAACTGCTTTGAGGAAGTCAGGATGAAGCTAAAGCAAGGAAAGATGGGATTTGGGCACTAGCAGCCTTTCTGGGAGTGAAGCAACCCATGTGAGGTGCCCAGAGTCTGGGAAAGACCACAGTGCTTTTCTCTACCAGGAGGGGATGCTACCCATCCATGGGGAACTTCAGAGCTGACCCAGGAGAGCATCAAGGAACTGGCAAGAGAGGAAATCACATCTCAGGACTTTTCCATGTTTAGTGCCAGAAACTCCATTCCACTATTGGCAAACTCCCATATTCTGGAAAACAGCACGAAAACTTTTCTGGCATCAGTTCAGAAGTCTTTATTATGATAAGCATACAGAGACTTGTGTGTGTATCAAAACAAAGATCCATTTCTTCAGGGCTGGGCCATGGAAAGAAAACACATGGCCTGGGTGGCAGGGACTGTTGTCCTCAGTGTGTCCTCCCCAGCCCTTCCTGAACAGGCTGTTAAGCCTGTGACAAAGCTGGCAGCCCTGCAGAGCCTGCACATCCGCTCTGGCACAGAGCATGGGAAGAACTGGGGTGGAGAATAAAGGGGCACACATCCGGCCCAGAGCTGCTCTTGGAGAAACTGGAAAGCCCCCCTGGCCAGCGCCAACACTTCAAATCAGCCTCCTACTGCAGAAGGGATGGCCCCACTTCTGAGAGCTTTCTTCCTAGTGGAGGCCCCACTGTGCTTCGCTGTAGGGCTGGAGAAATCAGCTGTAGCCCATGCGCAGTGGAGAGGCAGCTTTATCAGGGAGGTGAGCAAGGGGTACTTAGAGCCTGTGGTGGGGGACAGTCCTGCAAGAGGTGAGGGTGCTCCAGGCACCCAGGCTCCCTCTTCTGACAAGTTCCAATAGCTTTGCCCTACACTGGACACTTGGCTGAACATGGGAGAGCTCACAGAAATCATCAGTCCCGGCGAGACCAGGCTGCTCCTGCACCCTCCAAAGCTATCAAATTCCTCTGCCAGGAACCTCCCCAAAAACGGACCCATCAACATTTGAATCCAAACCAGAGACACTCACCCCACATTGCTGCAGCTCATCTCAGGGCTTTCTAGGATTCCAGAACTCTTTCTTCCAAGAGAGACCAAGGTCTGGAGTCCTGACAGTGCAGCAGATCTGAATAGTGAGTAAATGTTTGCTAGACCAGAACATGTGGTGTTGAAAGATGCTTTACCCAGGAAAAGCAAAATGGTACAGCAGGCAGTGTCCAGAAATTAAAGCCAGAGGGTATCAAATTAGAAATAAGGCACAGATAATTATCAGTGAGGCAGATCAACTGTATTACCAAGAGAAATAATACATTATTACTGGCATATTTGGAAACTCTCTCCACTATCGTTAGTGGTCTTCATGTACACGTTGGGTGGCTCTGGAACACACATTTGAGTTGAATACAGCTGGATCAGATGCAACACAGAAGCAAAGAAATTAATGTTCATTCAACTTGAACTCTTTGACCCAGGGTTTCGAGTAGCCTCCATGAATAAAGTCCTGCAATAACAGGAGAAATAGGGAGGAAAACTCATAGGCCATTCTGTGAAGGTTCACATACAGGCAGCGATATGCAAGGGTCTCATCCTAACAGGATGCCTTCAGTCAACCAGTTCCTGGAGCCTCAGCCTGCTTAAATGGCATGTCTGTTGTCACCTTAGAAGTCCTAATTCTGGAAAGATTGATTTATGAATGGGGTATAAAAGTCATAAGGTTTAAAAAGAATGTAACATATTTTGTATTTATCTCAGTTTGGGCCTTTAGGTTGTGCTCACTTTTAAAGCTTTATAAGTCCTTAAAACTCAAACCAAAAAGTGAGATAATTAAGACAGGAGGAGCAAGTGAAGATGACAGCTGCTCACCTGGCTCTGGAATCAAGAGCTAGTGATATTAATACTATGGGACTTGCAATGAAGATAAAAAACATTGGAAAAGCTCTTCTCCCAGGTATTTGATATTTTCCTTTGACATAAACCCTTAGCAGGGATCAGAAGAGCAGACTGGCACAAGCTTTCTTTCCACACCAGCTTCCACATGGAGTTTTTGCATCAATTTCTGACATGTCCTAATGGATCTGCTAGTTCTCATCATGGACACAACTAAGCAGCTGCCGGATCCCCAAGGAGGTCTCAGGACAGGAGTTGCCATTCTGCAGGTTTCCATGCTGTTCACAGAGAGGAAGGATGCACCAGCTCACCTGGGGAGCTCCTCCAGGGCATTTGCTCTGCTACAAAGGCTCCTTATGCAAGGCAAGTGGCACGAGATGGTGTGTGCTGCAAATGAGGCTGTCTGGACAGCAGAAGCAGCTCTGATCTCACATTTCTCCTGCATGCCTTCCAGCCATGACCAAAAGCTACTGTCCATCTCTCATCTACCTACCTTTGCTGCAAACAACAGAAGGAAGGCTGTGTCACTAGCTGAATTCTGACATAGCAATGTATTTGCAGATAAAGCAAACATTGGTCAATGGACTCTCAGTGTGGTGAAGTGTCATTTGTGGATTGAACTGGAGAACCTGCTCAGAGGAATATTCTTCGAATAGTACATGTTTCAGTGGAGTCTTGTGGAAGGCAAATTGGGTCATATTGAGAGACAGTGATGTATGATGTGAGACAGACTCAGTCTGGAATGCAATGACTGGAAAAAAAGGCCAAGTTGCAATAGTCCAACTGGACTAAACAACCTCAAAACTTTCTGTTAAGTGACCACACCTGGACTTGATATATATGAATAGGGAACAGAGTATAGGTCAAGCCCAGAGGATATTACTTTATATACACTCTTAGTGACTCTACTACCAGTCACTGCTGAAAACTTTGATGTCCAAATTTCAGAAAGATGTAAAACTTTTGAAAGAAGTGAGGTCGAGAGCTACAATTGAGGTCAGCACAAAGCACTTTACAGATTGAAGACCAATCTATTTAATATGATGAAATGACAACTTGCAAGCACCAACAAGGAAAAAGGGATTTTAATAGCAGAATTACTCAGTCTTTTGGAAATGGGCAGAACAAGATCCAACAGAAGCCGAAGCCAGCTAATTCAGAGCAAAAATAAGACACAGAGTTTTGGAAGAACAATGATCTGCCCAAAGATCTTAACACAGGACGGGGTATACTTTTTCCCTTAGCTTTAGGTCCTTCAGTAAATTAGGGCTTCTGCTTCCAGGCATGAAGTAGAAATAACTGGGTGACATTTTCCAGCCTGGACTGTGCAGAGGGACAGGCTGGGGGAACTCTTATGTCTGTGCTTGCCTAAAGGAGAAGGCATTACTGGGGTTGCACATCCTGACCCCCTCCACACTGCCTTCACCTTTGCTTGGGGAAACAGGTGAAGGTGTGTGTTTACTATGCCTTTCTCTCTACAACTTCTGCTTTCTTTTGGCCTCCACACAGTTCATAGGAGAAGAGATTTCTGAGATTTTGTGGGAGGTAGACAGGCACCAGTGGTTTCTGAGTGTTTTTACAAAAATTGATTTCTGACTTACCTCTCTTTTTGTTTGGACCAAGAAATGGAAAAATGGAAGAAAGTGATTCATAAACTCAATCAGTGGCATCGTCCTAGCTGTGTGCTAAAAGCTGGGCTGCCGTATATGCACTCACAAGCCCTGGGTCTTATGGCCATAGGATAATCCTATGCCATGAGGGAAGGAAAGGCAAATCTTCACTAATTTTGCTGGTGGAAAGAGTAGTTCAATCTGTGCATACTCAAGCTGGTTAACTGCTGCCAGCTGTCTACAGGAACATGACCCAATAAATATTTTCCCTAGATTGGAGGCTGCTGTGTTATCAGCACAGTGACCCTGGACTGCTTCAGTGGGTCTATACCTGAGGGCACACTGATCACACTGGGGTCCCTGCAGGCATAAATAATCACTACAGGTCAGGGAACCTGGGCCAGTACAAGCTGCTCCTACAAGAACCAGCAATGCCTGGCTAGGAACTCATGTCTTGATGTATCTTAGGGACATGGGAACGGCTCAGTGCAACAGTGAGCCAGCTTTGGTCCAGCAACAACATCAGGAAGACGTGGGAAAAAGGCTTCTTGCCACCTGCAAAGGGAGCTGACAGCCAACAGAGCCCAGCTAAGGGCTGATGACTACCAGCACTCTCAGTTTCTTCATCCTCATCCCTTCTTTTCACAGAGTGGCATTTGGGAGCCCGACCCACCTTCAGGGGCCAACCAGGTGCAAGTGCTGTACCCAGTTGTAGGGCTGTGAGAGCTCAGGGTGCAGGGAGGTGAGCAGAGGTGTGCTGGTGCAGAAAGGGCTCTTGGGAACAGCTTCAGAGGAGAAGGAGCAGGATCATCCTGTACATATGTGATAGCTCCCAAGAGCTCAGTGGGATGTGTGACCCTGAGATAACCCTTGCAGGAGCACTGGCTCCCAAAGATTGCTGCCACTTTTCTCTTTATAATGCTATGCACAAGGCAGAAACCAACAAGCAGCAAAGTTTCATTGAATGAAAGTATGACCCATTCAAGGAGTGGACACCAGCTTGTCTGTCCTTGGCAGAGAAAGGTGGCGAGCCCGATGTCCCAACATCTGTCAGTGCAAGTGTGATTCAGAAGAAATAAATGCCCTTGTTGTACAGTTGGTAGCTTCAGTGAGAGGGACTCTGCAGTACAGCCTGCTCTGCTGGGGTCTCCTAGCCCTGAGCAGCCAGGGTGGCATGGCTCCTCTCCCCTCCAGGTTCTTCCTAAACAATCCCCTTCTGCAGGCACTTGGGCTTGTGGAAGAGAAGCCAGGCAAACAGGAGCACGGACACCAGCACGAGGGAGCACAGCACCATGAGCCCCACATAGCTGCCGTGGGAGAGAGGGGGCCTGGCTGGCTCCTCTGCAGGGATCATGTTGGTCAGGTTCAGCATGTAGCCCAGGGTCCACCCTGCATCGCTGCTGCCGATCTGAAACAGGAGAGGAGCAGAATCAGAGCTGCAGGGTCTGCTTGTGCCATTGCTGGGGCACATCCCCTGGGGATAAAGGGCCAGACTGTGCAGCAGAGGCTGCAGAGAACTGCTCAGGTGGAGCCTCCCCACTATGAAACGTACCTTTCCAAGGAAGTGGATCATTTGCCAGTTATTTTCAGTGAATTCATAGCCATTTTCCAGGAGAGAGAGGATGTAGGCACCAGAGAAGCAATATTCACTCAGGTACTTTTCTTTGATGTGGTGATATGCTGTCTTCACCTGGGGAAGGAGGCAACCACCAGACTGTTAAACACATCTTCCCACTGCTCCAGCTTGTGCCTGAGCATCCACTGCAGGTGCTGGGGGGATCTTCCCCATCTTGCTTTGGAAATTAGCCCCAGCCATTTATCCTACAGAAAAATATCAGCAGCCCCAGTCTACTGCAACAAGCATTGCTCACCTCTTGCCAAGGCCGGTCACAGAAGCTCGCAATGGTGCTGGTCACTTTGTTCAGGGCAGTGGGGCTTGGTTCACTGGTCAGGTTCAAAAAGTTCATCACAAAATAGAAAGCAGAAAAAGCCTGAACGAGAAAGATTCTTTTAAGCTGACTAGGCCTCAGCATGAGCAGAACAGCACAAATCCCACAAAAGAAAATGAGTTTATTTACAGATAGAGAAATATAAGAAGCAACACATACAAGAGCAGGTATGTTTTCAAGATTGAAGTCATTTTGAGACATACCCCTCAGAGTTGCAGAGAGATGGAGTAGGAATTATGGTATCCTGAAGAACTTGTGTTCTTTGTGTGTACCAGTGGCACACAGTGAATGCTGATTGCCTTCACAACCATGATCCCATTTTGGCAACTGAAGGAGATGAGCATGTAACCAATACAGTCAGAAAGGACTGTACAGAGCCCTGTCATATAATCCAAAGTCCAGAAAACCCATCTCTGACCATGGCCAGTAGATGATAAGTAGGAGACACTTCGTGAAGAGGGCGAGGGTGTATTAACAGTTCCCCAGAAAGCCTCACAATCACTGAGGTCTTGCAGATTTAGGACTGATGGTCAGCACGGTGTCACACATAATGTGTGTTCAGAGTGTGCTCTGTCTCCTCAACATGTTTGGGAAGCAGACAGGTGCGCTGACTGGTTCAAGTAGCACTCAGACACTGTTGGGTGAATGTTAGATCTGATGCCACCACTGACCTCAGCAGACAAGGCTTTCAGGAGCAGTGTTCCTGCCTGCAGCAGGCTCTCCTGCCTCTGGTGCTGGCCATCAGGAAGAACAACGGAAAAATGAGTAAAGAGAGCACCCCAAGGAGATGGATTCGAATGAGAACAGTATTTATTGGGGTAGCTCTTAACATGTCTGTCCTCACAGCAAGTGCAGCACTAGTTTTGTAGTTACATGTCCAAAAAGCCGTCTTGTAAATGATTTCCTGCCTCAGTCATAAAGAATGCATTCTAGCATTACTTTGAATTCCTGCTCTTCTGAAAGTCTGGATTATAGAGAGTTGAAGAATGTGAAGACTCACCCCAAAATTTCCTTGTAATGGAGGTAGGTATATCCCATTGAAGGAACAACTGGAGTAAGGACAATTGGTTTTGTTGAAGAGTTTCTGGATATTTTCTCGGCACTTTTGATAATTCCCCTCTCCCTTTATGTCCAGCTGGCTGAAAGGTAATTGCTTTTTCATGTCTGATGTACAAGGGTTTTTGAAGAAGTCACTTATATTTATAGTCCTCTGATATCCCTGGTGAAAGCATGGGTCGAGGAGGCTGCCGCTGTCCACTGTCTGAAAGTAAAAATCAATCCGAGGTGTTACAGAGTGACACCCTGGGAAAGAGCCACAAGGAAGGGTCACAGCACAAGGTCCCATCAAGGTGCACACATCAGGTCAAAGGGATGAGGATAGCTTAAGGCACTGGCTGTGCAGGGGGAGATGCCGGTACTGCCACAGCCTCCCTGTAGGACCCTGGGCAAATTACTTTAAGTCACAGTTTGTGAAGCTGCTGTTGATTTGGGATTCTCAGAGATGGTAAAATGTCACCTCCCCTGAGTACTTCAGATAAATGCAGTTCTTTTGCTATCCCATGCCCAAAAATGAAGGCATCTCAAATTGGTAGTACTTTTGACAGCATTGACTCTTTGGGCACCTCATGCCCAGTCTGTATGGAGGAGAACAACATTTGCCTAATCCAGACTAAGAGATGAACTGGGACACAGCAACTTTTACAGCACCAATATGCCAAAGCTGGCAGGGTCCAGGATCTCCACGTGCAATTACAAGTGTAGATGTACTTGCCTGTAGGTCCCTGGCCAGTTTCTGTTGCAGAGCCTGGTCCTTCCCATAGCAGAGAAAGCTGTGTGTGTACACTTGGTAATCCTTGCCATAGAGACGGAAGTAGAGCTGGTTCTCTGGGGACTCAGAAGAGAGTTCCTTTGATACAAAGGTAATCTGTGTCGAGGCTCCTCCAAGGTCTAGTGCTCCTGATGTCTCACTTATTGATGTCAGGGAGTGTAGAAGCTTTTTCCAGCCAGACTTTAAGAAAAACCAAATCAAAGTAAATCAGATACATCACACAATCAGATATATCATGCATGGAGAAGAATTATTTTGGAGAAAAGAAAAAGAGAAAGACCTGTGAGGAGAGAAGCAGAAGCACAGACCACAGAAAAGATGTGAAGCCCTGGAGTGGGCAGGAGATGAGAGCTGGAACAAGACACAAGAAAGATGCAAGCTTGTAAATGAAGAAGATGGATCATGTCCAAGAGTTTGCAGGAGGACAAAGAATATGAAATCTAATACAATTGTTATGAGAAAAACCAGTCAACTTACAGTTTCAGCTCCCAGAAGATTTATAAGCTCAACAGGAAAGAATCATTGTCAAACTTTTCAGACACAGAAATATTTTAGATCAGGGAGTGAGAAGGATCCTGTACCCAGGCAAGATTACTGAAAATGTTGTTTTATTTCAGTGCCTGAAACCTGACTATAGTGGTGCTTCCTGATACCCCCAAGTATCAGGATATACGCATAGCAACTGCTGAGGCAGGATGTGAAGCTTCCTGATCCCTGCTAAATGGCTTGCAGGGGAAGATAGTGCCTGTGACACCTTCTTGCAATGCATGATTTATAAAGTGCTGCAAGCCAGTGATACCAACGTACTTGCTACTTATGTACTACCTGCTTGAAATTGCCCAGAAGGTAGTTAATGGTGATCCATCCATAGGCTCCTTCTTCCTGACCAGTGATGATTCTGGCACCCTGGAAGCTGAAGGGAGCCAAGCGTAGTGTCTTTTCTACTGAGGACAAGACTTTTTCAGCTGCACTTTCATTCTGCAACCTGGATGAATGGAAGTAAAGGTAGAATGACTCTGGCTGACAGCTCTCAGTGGTTTATGTGCTTTATTCTGAGTGGGCAGGCTGCAACTCCCCACCAAGTGTTAATTATAGGAGAACAGTCATTCATATGGGTCATTCAGCTCTAACTGGCCATGTCCCTCTCTCTCACACCTTGACAACACGGTTGCCACCAGCTCTGACACTTACAGACCCTACAGCTGAGAGTGGTACTTGGAGCAGACACCAGAGCTCTTGTTCTGGAGCATATGTCCTGATAGAAATTGCACTGTGGAGATTCCTCTCACTCTTCACCATCACCATTAGAGAAGAAATCCAGAAGGTACCCCCAGGAACATTTCCCAGGCAATATATCAGTTCCCTGTCCTAGCCAGGCAAGACATCTGGGGCACTCTCATGAAAATCACAAATTGTAATTAAAGGAGGATGCGATTATAAAATTATCTTAGCCTCTAATGGCCCGAGGCTGAGCCAAGATAAGTGGGGAGTTGCAACATGGTTGGGCTCAATAATCCTGAATTAGGCCTAATACCAGACTGTGGGGATGTTTGAGCATCTATTTGATGTGGGGGATGTCCAAGCATCAGCTTGGGCACTGCTGATCCGCTGGTGTCTCTGTGCTGTGTGTGGATGCAGGAGATGATGGGGGTTGGAGTGAGTGGGCAAGCAAGGGAAGAGCCCGGGGGGCTCAGGGCTCAGAGAGTTCAGCAGCAGAGGAGGGTGTCTGGGCACAGTGTGAGCTGGCACTATGTCCAAGGACTTTTCCCGACAGACCTCCACTGTGCATCCATGACAATCCCAGGTGCAGTGCTGCAGGAGAAGGGGACGAGCCCTGCAGTACCTGAGAAGCCGCATGCCAGCAGTTGCTCCGAGGTAGACGGGTGTCTCTTTGTGCTGCATTGAGGGAATCACCTCTTTTGCTTGTTGTAGGCACTGCGCCAGAGAGGGACCTGCCTTCTCTGTGGCATGGGAGTAACCTGAGATCCCAGGGCCTGCAAGAAGTAAAGACACTTCATTGTTCAGACTCCAAGCATAACTCCAGAATGCTGCCAAGAGCAGGTGTGTTAAACTGTATCACAGGCAGCAGCACCAGGTTCAACCACCCCATTCCTGAGGAGCTTTAGAAATCCCTTAGCACCAACTAAGCCTGATGCACAAGGGAGTGGCCACAGTGCCCAGCATCTGTCTCCCATTCTCTCCAAAGCAGGCTATGAACTAGCAATGAGGGCTGAGACAAACCATTTCCTTAGAATGCCCTGAACATCTGCAATCTCTTCTCTGAGTCTGCCTGGGTGTACCCTGGATCTGCGCCTGAAAATCCCTGACCCTTCTATGCTGGCTCCTCCAGGGGCAGATGCTGTCATTTGTTTGTGTACTTTATACTCACTACAACACTGTCTGTTTTGCAGCTATTGCCTCTTATGCTAACCCAAGGAAAAAATCATTGTCCCCCTCTGCCATGTGTCCCCTGGTTCCCTGAACTGCCCCAGGCCAGTGCCTGCATGGCAGCAGTGAAGCCCATGCTGCATTTGCTCCAGGTTGCTGCATGCTCAGCGCTGCTCCTGAGGTGGGATGCCCCAGAGCTGAGCAGTTATTGCAGCACCTTGATAACAGCAGAGCTCTTCCCTGCACTGCAGAGGCCTGAAAAGACCCCAGGCAGGTCTGGCAACACCTCTGATCCCCTCAGAGTGCAGTGATGCATGATGTTGCTTGTTGTGTGCACCCCTGGGCTTCATTTATACATTACTAAACCATACACTATCTACACAGCAATTAAATAAAATAAAAAAATAAACCATGAGTTGAGCATGCATAAGTTGAGCAACCTTGAGCCACAAGCCCAGTGCATAGCTTGCACAGAAGCCATGCTCTCCCCTCTCACTGCCTTCATCAGCACTCCAGCAAGAGTGCATGCAGACGTTTTATTTATTTAAGTACATTCTTTGGTGTAGTTCTTTCCAGAAAGCACTTACTTCCAAGCATCCGGAAAACAAAGGGAAAAGTGGATCTATTTTTCTCCTCAGGAAGGTCGGGCATGTACAGCTCCCCATGGGAAGCAGTGGGATATACATTATCTCACAGATGTAACACTGTTTCTACTTTGGCCTCTTCTTCCAGATTTCTCCTCCGCCACCCTTTTCTTACATTATGCCCCTTCCACAGATTCTTTTTCCCCTCTTACCTTCAACTTTACACACCTCCACCTGCTTCACCACCCCAGTGTCGTTCTCCTTCTCTGCTGGCCACTCGTACACGTAGAGGTTGGTGTGGGATGACCCCGCATCCAGCACGATCCCATACTGTGGGCAAAACAGAGCCACTCTCACACCTGAGGCACCGAACCAGACCCAGTGTGTGCTGGCCTCCACACGTGGAGGGATGAGAAACAAAGAGCCCATCTGTCTGGCAGCTGTGGCAATGTGTGTCGTTGCTCTTCTCAGCAGAGCTTCAGTGCAAACTTAGCATCAAAGGATACAAGAGCAGAGAAACCACAAAGCTGGGGCTGGTTACTTCAGCGGTGGTACCCTGTGAAGCTGTGACTGGTATTACCACAAGATGGAAAACAAAATGTTGAGGTGCATGGAGCCAGAAAAAGAGGTTAGCCAGACCCAATAAGGGCAGCAACATGTTCTTGAGCACTATGAACACTCAGCCCCCCAGCTTGCCTTCCTCTAAGAGTACCAGCTTGTAATACCTTAATATTCTTCGGAAGTGGCTTGTTTTGGGTCACTGCTACAGCAATTAAAGCAATTACAGCCAAAGTAGAGAAGAATCCCAGGATGAGTAGAATCATTCTTGTCGAGGACATCTTTGGTTTGGTACCTGTGACTAGAGCACAAAAAGGACAGTTAGTATCCCAGCAGCCCCTCTTAACTCACACTCCAAAGCCCTTTGGCATGTTCCTGCAGACCCTTTTCACTTTGAAACATCTGCCTTTGCCCATGCCTGTCCCACCTCCTACTCCATATCCTCATGCAGGATTTTGTAGAGGCAAAGCTCAGCCTTGGTGTCCTGCAGATCTGCATTCACAGGCTGTGCCACACCACCCTGTGCTAGGTGGTGATGAACTAGGACTTCAAGATGCCTGGCTAACCTTGACAAACCTGCAGGTGACTGAGCAACCATATAGAAAAGCATCTGTATGAGTTGAATACCAACTTCTCCTATAGCTTATTAAGCCAAATAATAACCCCTGAGAAGCTGAAAGACCTGGCTGCTAATCTATAAAGACAGACACCTTGCAGAACCCAAAATGTTAACCCTTGTGACATTTTTTTTTCCCAGTACACTTTGTACTTCAGGTTTTTAATGATGTTTATAACAATTTACAACTGACCCCAACTCCTCGAGTTATTTTCAGAAGTCAGCCCAAGTGAAAAGAAGCAACAAATCTCTGGAAATCTCTAACTATAGACAAATAATATCTTCCTACGTTCTTAGAGAAAATGGAACCTAAAAGTGCCAGGAGAGCTTGCTTTGAAGATACTGCAGACAGGCCCATTGGAAATGTAGCGCTGTCCTGGAGCTGTGTGCTCCCTCTCACGTGTAAATCTGCCGAGGTTAACTGTGAAATTTGGAAGCTTGTTACTCTTGCATTTCATGAGTGCCTGTTAGAGGCTCAGCATGCTTGCCAATATCTCTGACAATGCAGCTTAAAAAAATAGGCTAGTGCACATACCAGGCAGTAGAAAGTAAGAATGTATTTTATCCAACCTTATTCAAAAAGGCCCCAGAACTCATGGCTTGAAGTGATTAGAAACAGCAGAGTATGACAGCTGGGAGATTTTCCTTCTTACTGGAGAGAGTAGTTGGCTCAGGTTATGATTGCATGTCTGTAGAACAAAAATTATTTTAACCCTAGAAAAATCACTATTTTTCTAACATGACATTTTTTTAACCCTAGAAAAATGACACTATAGATGCTATAATTTAAAATTAGCTGCACAGTATAGATATGAAGTTAGCGGGCTTGAAAACTGAAACTGCTGCTGACAGTTGCACAGCACATCCATGTAATTATTGTCACCTTCACTCTGAGATCTTGCCTAGAGGCAGCCACAAATGACTTTGTTGGGTGTTTCATAGGAATGAAGGACAGGTGACTTTGCCCAAGTTTTAAGATTTTGAAATTTCCCGTTATGATGGGTATTGTCAGCCTGCTGTATGTTTTCAGCAGCCACAAACTGAAAGTACCAGCATTAGCAGCAAAGCAGCTTTTTCTCACTGCAAGACCATCCCAATCAAGAATCAGCTAGAAATCCCTTGTCTGTAGGCAGAGGAACAATGATAACTGTCTTCATCCCACCTGTAACCTGAAATTAGTCATTATTTTTTGCCAAGGCACATTATTTTCTTAACCCTGAATAAGATTTTAGCCTGAATTTTAGTGTAGTATCATAAGCACTTTTCAGGACTGTGGGTGTTGTAGATAGGTGATTTCATTGCTGTATCCCATACCAGACCATCCATCTATGTGAGCTCTAATGCTACCAAGGAGCATTTTACTGAAATGTTTCATACAAAAAAAGGTACAAGATGATAAGCATAATCCAGAAGGTAGCCTAAAAAAGTAATAACCTTCCCAAGAGCACTCAAAGTGTACAGACTTGAATACTTGACAGACTTGCTTAAAACAGACTTAAAAAAAGACAGACTTATTTTAAAAAATCTAAACAAAACCCAAACCAAATAGCAACACTGCAATTCCATCTAAAGAATTCAATGTAGTTAAAATTCACTTGGTATTTGTTCAGAAAGATGAGGTATTTCAACAAGTTCCCTTTTCCGTGCACTTGGTTACCTCCATCAGCTCCAGGTGAAACTGCAGGTTCTGCAGTGGCTAAGGGATTAACTTATTTTAGCTTCCTCCAGTTCCTTTGAATATCACATTCACTCTGCTGAATGCCATGCAAACACTTCTCAGTGTCCACCAAGTGGAGCAGTACTCGACTGATTGCCAGGCCGCAGGATTTTCCTTCCATTAGCGGTTTTCCTCAGCTAAAGATTAAGCAGACAGGATCTATGTCTGTGCCCAGCCAGAACCCAAACAGAGACAGATCTCTACTCTTTCTCCCACACTGCCCACTGTACACAGTGACAAAAACATCCCATAGGGCCATAAGTAGGCATAGAAATGATGCTGCTTTTCTCCTCTCAAAGCTCAGAGCTGCTTGGTGTTGGAGCCCTGCCCGGCTGCACGGGCATTAAGCACTCTCCAGATGTTGGAGCACAGCCCAGCTGCTCAGGCATCTCTGTCTGTTTCCAATTTTGGTCTCTTTGCTTTTTTGTAGGAGCTGCCATTGGTTCCATCCAGTGATGGTCCCAAAATATAAACAGATCTAACACCCTTTCTGTCTCCAGGACAGAGGACTGAGGAGGATGTTGTCAGCCACTCCAGGCAGCAGCAGTTTTGCTGTGGAAACCCTGTTGCTCTCAGTGAATAACCAGGAAGGACCACCAGCGTGGGAGGCAGCTCTGTGTAAAGGCAAGGAAGCAGGTTTGACTCCTGTGTCTTCCAGAGCGCAGAACAAATAGGAAACTGCCCCTCCAGCCAACAGTGCACTAAGTCACTGGCACCTCTGTGTGCCAGGAGATGTCACTCACGGCCAAGGCTGCCCACCCTCAACTCCCTTCCCACCAAACAAGGGTTAGTAACAAAAGTTTAAAGGAATCAGGCAATCAGCTGCTTGTAGACATGCAATAAGGAAAGACTAAGGCTTGCTTAAAGACTGAGATTAGGATTGTTGAGCAGAAAAGGAAAGATGCTGTGCATAGTCCAAAGCCATGCTTGGTTCAGACAATCTCAACTGTGACCCATCATCTCTAATAAATACAAATATTTTTATAAGCTCTGACTTAGCATAACAGATAAAGCTGATGTTTGATCTTTCTTTTGGATGTTCATACTCAGTCTATTACAGAAGGGATCACAAGAGGCTGTATTGTAAGGCCATCACTCTTCCAATGCACAAGTGCCACACTGACAGAGAGAGTTCCCACCATCACCTTCATGCTCTCAGCACTCCTCTGTATGGTCAGAAACATTGTCGTTTTCAACCTTAATTTCTTTATTACCTGTCTATTCCCTCTGTCTGTCTTCCACTTCTATCTCATAATTTCTGCAGTGCCCAGTCCTGCAGGAATTTATTCCCTTAGTCAACTTCTAAGAAATTATCCTCTCTGGATTTTTGTCTTTTCCAGCTTTTTCCATCTATCTGAAGAGTCCTTCAATGTCACTTCTCTGCACACAGAATTACCTGCTTATATTTTTCTTGAGCATTCTGATCAGAGCTGCAAGGAGACTAGCCTTGCACTGTGATGAACCCATTCCACGGGGGATGATACTGTCCCAGGTTAAATTAAGTGAGGTGGGGACCTGCACTAGCTCAGAAACATGACCATCCACCATCACAGCCAGTGCTAAGGCAGCCCAGCACCTCCCATGCAACCCCAGAAAACCCACCCAGGAGAGGGGCTCTGGCAATGCAGTCTGTGCACATTTTTTAACTGTGGGAGTTCATGTCTTTGGAGTTCTGCCAGCAGTGGTGGCAGAGAAAGGGCATGGGAGCAGTCAGTGCTGCTGTTCAACATGGAGAGGGGACACACATATCATCCTGCTGGTGAGTGAAAATGAGATTTCAGTAATCATGAAGTTTTCCAGGCTGAATTGCCTGAAAAACTCACTGATTACTCTGTGAGGCTGCTGAACTTGCATCAGGATTTGATGCAGATTACTCCTGTCTTCAAACTCACCACAACCAAGTATCTGAGTGCATAAACACTCAGAAGAGCCACACTGCTTCATTTATCAACCCTTTTATGAAGTTTTCTTTGTCCCCAACTGACTTCTTACTCATTCTTCATCTGCCTTTTTCATTTAAACATGCTAGTATCCAAGTTACCTAGGAAGACTTTGCTGCAAAATAATGCAAACCACCTGTTTCAGGCCAGCATGTTGGAAAAGTCTTTTCTTACGCTGTCAAGAGGCTCAGGTTTGTCTTAGAATTTGCATACAAGCACATATATAGTAAGTAAATTACTTTGGTTTAAGAAGGTTTATTTGAAAATATCAGGGCAAGACACTCAGCACGTTCAAATTAGAATTCAAGCTCCAGATCAGGATTTTACATCACTTTTTACAACAGTTACAAGGAACAGTGTAGGAGACTCTGCTCTAAGGTTTAATTATTCATATGGCAAAGAGTGTGGCCTAAATACTGGTGTGATCTCTGGCCCTCCTTGTAGCACTATGTAGAATAATAAATACACATTGACTGGATTATGTTTTCCCAGATGAAATACTTGTAAGTGCTGAAGTACAAACATTGAAGTGTCAGTGAAACGGATAATCCAAACAATATAATGGGTTTTTCAGATGCTGTCTTTCAGAGACACTTGATACTGAAATCATGTAGCCCTACATGTCCCAAATCCCACTGATTCCTATGAATTTAGGCTGTGCAGCTGGGCAGCTTGAACTGTCCCATGTGCACACATACTTGTGCATTAGTGAGCTGGAAGATAAAGAGTGTGCCTGTATCTGAGATAACACCAATCTGTGAGGAAAGAACACTGACACATAGGAGTGGAATTGAAAATAAATTTGACATATAGGGGAGAGCCTGGTGAAAGCCTCTAACTCTCTTAAGAGCAAGAGCAAATATGACATTTAGACAAGAGCCATCACCCAAAGACAGTGTGGTGAGCAATCTCTTAAGTAGCTCTTCCAGAGAAAACATTATTGCAGCTATAGCAGTTTATAGTAATCTTTCCCTCCATCTAAAGCTGGTAAATCCTTTTGTGAGGTTCTATGACCAATTTTGGACACTGCCTTTCAGTAAAGATATAGACCACTTGGAGAAACTCCAGAAGAGAACAAGAAAATCACAAATCTAAAAGCTTGACCTATGAGGAAAGATTGAAGGAATTGGATTGTTAAGTTTGGAAAAAAAGAAGAGCAAGGGAGACTCATTAGTTGTCTTCAGACAAATGACATCTCTATCTGCCAGCACTGTTGTAGCTGATCCCGCCTCAGGATGAGGGTGGCTCCTGGACTTTCTCCCAGTTCCGTTTCCTTGGTTCAGAAGGCAGAGTGTCGGCAAAAAGAGGAAAATGCACTCTTAAGCTACACTGTCAGCAAAGGCCTTTTGCAGCTTTTAGTGTTGTGACCAGCATACAACCCTGGGAAATTGCACAAGGCACACTGGATGAGCCCCACTTTCCTGAAAAAAAGAAAAGCACGTGGAAATCCTGGAGAGCTGGTGGGTGTTGGAGGCAGCAAAAGCTGAGCAATGACAGCAAGAGATGGATACAAAGGAGCAAGCAGCACACAGACACTTCTCTCCCTTCCACATCTGCCCACAGCACAGAGGGGCTTTGTGCTTGGGGCAGTCCCACGGCCCTGCAGCATGGATTTACTGCTGGAGAGGTGATGCCTGGGGGTTCTGGGCATGGGCCCTGGCGACCCAGCCTGCCACACCAACAAGTGCCCCATTCACCCTGTGCACAAAGGAGGTTCCCCTGTCAGAGACCTTCCCACGGTGCCCTGCAGTGCTGGGGATGGTGCTCAGCCTCCCTGGCTCTGTGCAAGGCACTCACACCACCTCCCACCTTGGCCTCACAGCCCATTTCCCTGGTATTACACACCGCCCCACCAAGTTTTCTCAATGCCTGCTCATTAAATTGTCTGCAGGAAGATATTCTTCTGGCTTACATCACAGCAGCCAGACCCAATATTCTCAGACACAACCGGCAAGTGGCAGGATGCTGCTGACACAATGACCTTTAGACAGTTATTTTTCACATTTATGTGGTGTTTTCTGGACTTCTAAGCCTGTACCTTACTTATACTCATTTCTTTGCGATTCTTGCATCAAAGAGGTTTCTCAAATCAGAAGACAAAACTGTTATCAGTCACATCAGTTTCCTGTCAGGAAACCTCTGGTGTTAATTTGCTACCAGCCATCAAAGCTGTATTTAACTGAAGATTTATTGCTGTTACCCACAAAGCTTGAAGTTTCATCAGAAAATATCTGGTGAGCTCAAGGTGGCTTCCCTGCCTCCCCAGGTTACCGGCTAAATTATTGCTGGAATATACTTGACTATCACATGATGTGAAGGTATTTGTTTGTCTTTCTGGGGGGAAAAAAAAAGCATCAAGCACTGACACCTTTTCAGCTTTGTCATTATTGATAGTCCTAATACACTGACTTGCAATGGCCCAATGGTGCTGCCAGGCTTCCTCTTGTACTCAAGACCTTTACATTCTTCTTTGCTCCTCTTAATGCTCTGGCCATGATTTTTTCCTTATGCTTCTTTCAACCATCTTTTACACTTTCCAACTTCAAATTTACTCTAATTTTATCTTCCATTTTTTGCCTCTGAATATGCATCTTTAAGAGATTTTATTTTTCAAATTAACATAACTTTCAACCACTGGATTATGGATTTTGTGGATAAAAATAAAAAGTGAATAGGCTGCTTCTTACTAACATTCCTATTTCCACATTTTAAATACTCTGCTGATTCAGGTCAAGTATTTTTTATTTTGTGATGTTACCTCTTTTAAGAGCTATTTGACATTGTTGACATAGAATAAGTGTAGGTTACTTTTATAATAATTCAAAACTCATATAACAATGCTTCTTCTTCTGCTGAGACTGGGGCCAATATATATTTCTCTTGAGCTGGAAGTCATGCATGGCAAATTGTGAGATGGTCACCCTCAGTTTTGAAAATTTGCTCTATCTTTCACTAAAATCCACCATCATATCAGCTTTTGTCATCAGTCACACCCTTCTCTGTCTCCAGAATCCTGTCTGGTAATGGGCACTCACTGTCATCTGCTTTGGTTGCTCCCAGTTCAGCCCCAGGCAGCTACCGTGTACAATTAATTATTGTTGCTGCTAAAGACAGCAGGACCACTGCTTATACTGGAAGATGGGTGATGTGTGAGTCACATCACCAACCCAGTACAGTCCACCCTGTTTCCTCTCTTTTTCATGATAAACTGTACAGCCCACCCTTTCCTGTGTCCCATCAACCACCCACTCCAGGGGGATGTACAGTTTATTATGAAAAAGAGAGGAAACAGCCTCCAGAACAACCACTCCTCCCCTTCAACACCCACCTTGGGCCAGCAAGTTCAGAAACTTCCTGGAGACCACAAAGTCTTGAGCTTTGTGAATATGGCTACACCCCACAGGAGGTTCTGATGGGGAATGACTGCAGAGAAAACAGATCCAAACCCCCTGTCACCCACAGCACGCTCTGCATCCAGTGCTTACAGTGGTGTCAAAATACAACACCCAGCAGCCACGAGCTTCCCTGTTTGCTCTCTCCACTGACAATCTTTCTTGCATTGAAGGGGCTGAGGCTGCCAAGCCTCTCACTGCACATCAAGGACGTTTTATATGAAGTGCAGATTCCTGTGTGTTGAGCAATATTACCACCTTCAGGGGCTCCCTGATTTCCAAAATGAACAACACGACTGCCCAGAGTGTCCCATGTCAGCAAGCAGAGCCACTGCCTGTCCTGCCTGAGGATTTCTGCACAGCAAAGCAACCAGCTTTTCTCCTAAGTTTCACTTCCCATCCAGGACCAAAACCCATTGGAGACCGATCACAGACACACACACACTGTTCCAAGCTGTGCAGCATCAGCAGAGCCCCTGGCAAGGTGCCTGAGGAATGATACCCAATCCACAGCAGTCCTGCATGTGAGTGCAAAAGCTGCAGTGCTTACCTGTGCCTGGGATTTTGCCTATAGCCAGGTTGTGCCACCCCTTAATAGTGTGATTTCCAGCACAGGTATTTGCTCTCAGTCCTATAAGGCACCCAGTGAGTTTGGCCTCCTTTAACATGCACAGCACACATTTTCAGCAGAGGAGTCTGTAGGCAGCTTCCCTTTGCAACTAATGCTAGCAGATGAAGCAAAAGCCCCTTGTTATCCAGGCAGGGCAGCAGCCCTGTTGTCTCCTTTCTGCAGGCCAGGGTTAGGACTGCATGCATAAAAAGAGATACCACTCTGCTTAAACACTTGCCAACTCGCCCCTTTTCCTCCAGCTGTCAGCACTGCTATTTCTCATTGCAGAGCATGGGACAAGGAACAGCTGGAATAGTTCCTTTCTCTTGCTGAGGAGAACATCCACTGTGTAGACCTTGTGGAAAAATATACTGATTTCTCAGAGGTCAGCTTTAATAACTGGGATTCCCACAAACCATGACGAGAATTCAGCTCATTATATTTGGCATGAATATGATGCTCTGTTCCTCATACTGCTACAATTTCCATTTCAAATAGCAGGAAACAAATTACCCTGTGGTATTTTTAGTGACAACCAATGGGAAGGAACATGGGATCAAAGGCTATTGCAGGGTGCAGGCCTTGACATAGTTCCTGAGCGTAAGAGAAGAAATATTTCTTGGATGTTATAAAGGTAATAAGGTAAATATGAATCTAAATTTTCATGGTCAAAAGATCCCTCTGAAAAGGCTGGAGCCTCATGCCAATATGTAATGAAAAAACAAAGGAGTTTTTCTGGATGAATGGGCTGACACAGGATGCTATTAATCTCTGAAGTTCAGATTACTTATTACTGGGATGTGCAGTGAATCCTGAGGGGAGAATTAGGCTCAGGAAAAGAAACTCATTTGTAATCAAGCTACACTTTGGTCTTCAATTTGTATGTCCCCATAAGTGCCCCCTACCTCTCTCTCCACTGCCCTTGCCTCAAATATTTCAAAATACAAACATGAAGTATCTCAGATAAGATACCTCCCCTGACGAGTGCGAGCTGTCCCATCTGTGCCCACTGTGTGCACGGGGCTGCTACGGGAGCACCCAACCACCATCGCCTCCGGGTGGCTGAACAGCTCCCGGGCTGTGGACACTGCACCCAGGGCTGGGCCTGGCAAATGGACATCACAGCTCTAACCTCTCACTGCATCCTCACCAGAGCAGGAGGAGCACCAGTTGCTCTCCATTTCTAGCAAGGAGATGCCAGCTGGGAAGTCCTATGCTGCTCTGTAGCACTCCCTCCATGCTCTAGCCCGTGAGTCAGAGGATGCTTACTGGGACAGAGAAATCAACATTCCTCCCTGTCAAAAGCCAACAGAAAAGAGGTCACTTCTGCTGATAAAGCAACAACCTTGTGACACGGCCACTACAGCAAAGCGGACAAATCTGTAGCACTGAAAGGAGCCCTCAGCTGGCTCTGTTAAGATGAGCAGAGACTCCCAGCAGCAGGGCTGGCCAGCAACCCTGGGCCCACACAAAAAGCAGCTGCAGGTCTGCTGCTTCCCTGCTGCCACCGTGTTTCCCAGCCTCCTGCAGCACCATTCTGTCCCTGGCTTGGGATGGGAGGTTCCAGGCTCAAGCCAGGGCCACCTTCCAGTCACAGGATCTCCAGTCCAACTGCAGAGCTTGCAGCAAGTTCATGTGAGCACACACTTCCCTCACATCTCCTGTAGGAGCAGGGACACTGAAAAGGTTATTTATTAACAGCTCTGGGACAAGTGAACAAGAAAGAAAACAAATCCATTTATAAATCAGCTAAAGAGAAATCTTGTGACTCTAATGGTCTCCTTTGTAACTCCTTAAGTGTGGCCTGGAGCTGCCCTAGTATCACTTCTTGTGATGCTGAATCAGCACAACAGCCCCACTTGTGCATTAAATAGCCTAATAAGAGCAGGAGAGACCCAAGAAAGCACTAACTTATACCATGTTGAGATTTTTCTTTGCTTCTGTTAGTATTTGGGGAGACTGATAGTGCTCAAATTTCTCACCACTAAATACCAAGAAGTGACTCACATTAGCATCTACCACTGCAATCCAGGACATATACTTTCCTCTGGGACAAGGTGGAGACAGGATAAAGAGAGAAAACTCACGCAGGAGCTGTCTGAAAGAACATTGCTATCTGAGTGCTCATTTAGGAGCATACCAATCCTGAATACTTTGCCAGACTTTGTCCTTTGATAATATTTCTCAAGGGGGGGGGGAAGGGGAGGGGGACGAGAACAAAAATAACAAAACACTGGTCTGTTTAACAGTTACCCATAGCAGAGAAAAGCTGAGCTAAAGTTTCCAACAATTATCAGTACAAAATCCTAAAATAGACATGCAGTGTGCCATTTTTCAATTTAAAACTGGCTGGACAGGAGTTCCGTCATGTGGATTGAAAGCCGCGTAAAGAGAACAAGACAATTTATCAAGATAACATATTAGAAAAGCAGCATTGAAATGCTCAGTATAGCAGTGATATGGATGAAGGAACCAAGGCCTCAAGCAGAAGTGGCAAAGTGCTCTGTAATTCATCGTGAGGAACTGTATGTCCAGGAAGGAGAGATAAATAAAGTCCAAGGTATCTATGGAAACCACCATCTTACGCAGGAAACAATAAAACTCAGAAAAAGACAAACAAGAGAAAAATAACTCAAAACTTCAGATGCTCATAAGGACAACAACACTAATTGAAAGCAGGATTTGAACCCAAAGAGATGGGGCTCACTTAAAGAGATGTGAAATAAGGAAATGAAGGCTAGCACCTGAAGGACAAATAGGTGCTGTACAGTAACTCTTTGGGGCTGTCTCCTCAGAGAAGATGCGGGAACCCTAGCCTTAAAATCCATTTATAAACTGGCTGGGCTGCCACAGCACTCTTATTCAGATGACTCTTAGCAGTAGGTCTCTTCCTGGGCCATGATCTGCTCATCCTTTACACAGACATATGGCAAGTCAACTTACTTTGGGTGGGAATGGTGAAATCAAGTGCTTGTGAGTAGTTTCAGTTTTGTGCTTTCCGTCACTGAAAGCATCTGAGAACATTCCTTGCCCTCCTGTTTTGCCTGATATTTTTATCCAGTATTTTTCAGCCTTCAGAGCCTCTTACAGCTCAATTTGAACTTGATTATATTTTTGCAGCATTGATCACACTGAAACAAAAGCTTCTTAAACACTGATGGACTTACCAGATATAAATGAAAGAAGATGTGAAAGTTTTGTTTAAGAATGGGGAAGTTTTTAATGTAGCTATGATACAGCAAATTAATACAGCAACAGTGCAAGACCTTATGAAACAGGAAGATGATGTTTGTTTTGAAAAATTGTTTTTTCACACCCATGCTCACTCCCCCCATACGCACAGGCACCAAGCTCACCCAGGTGCTCTAGCAGAATCCTGTGTGAGATGAGACCAAGGATGCCAGATGCCAAGTCCTCACTGCACCTCTTGGGCTCCTCTTCAATGGCAAGCTACAAATTCTTGAGCAGTTCTTTTGCTGTCTTCAGGAGTTAACAGTTACCACAGTGTGATCTTTTTGCCTAGAAACCTCTTTTATCTAGGACAGGTGGCTGCTCAGTGCCTTTTTTCTTCTCTCATTTTGGGTACCCCCACTGTCTGTCTCTTGCTAGGAGAGGAGGAGGACAACTCACATGGAGGATGTGCTGTGAGTTTACTGTGATCTGCCTGTTCTTTGAGCAGTTTTGTTCCCCACGGACTCATCTGCACAGTGGCTTTATCAGCACCCCTGCCTTTTTCTGACAAGCCGCCCATGTGAGGCTTATCAGGGTGCAGGTGGCTGGATGTGTCAAACACATTTTTGAACACATCCAGTTTTAGCAAAGTCAGTTGGATCCTTGGTTATCAATATAGACCATTCTTTTACCCCTTGATCTGTTGCTTCTTCCATTCCTTTCACACACAGACACCTCTATTCACATTTCCTTTGGGCCACCTGTAGTATTTCTGCTTCCCCAGCTGCTTGCCTACCTTATGCATGGTGTGCCAGGACCTGCACTTCACAAGCTGTCATTGCAGCTGGGAAAAGGTCTCCTTGGTTTGGTTATGTTATGACAACAGCAAAGGAAGTAGGGTTTGGGCTGCTGTGGTAACCATGCAGCTCTGCTGCTCAGATGTAGCCAGATCTCCTGCTTGGAGCTTGTGGCACAGCATGCACAAGCACAGCAGCAGCAGCAGTCTTTTGGAAGTTAAAGGATGCTGAAATCCTGGAGAGGAACAATGAAGTCTGTCCCTGGATGTGACTACCAGACTCATCACAAAGGATTTTGAAAAGTTTACATCCAAGATTCCCCTGACAATGTTAGAGCTTTAGCTGTTTTCAGTCTGTCACATACTGAGCAGCTCCCTCTGACAGTACAGGGTGAGACTATTGTCACCAGTGCAGCAGAGACCTGGTACCATTCCTATATCCAAACCTGTAGGGCAAGGATGGCATTAGCTCCCACAAAGCTCCTGCAGGGCAGGATAGCTGCAGTTGTCTCAGGGCAGAACCACAACACCCACAAGAAGGCTTTTGGGCACACACATTTTCTCATGCTCATGTCACAATCTTATGAATTCAGCCTTCTCCCAGCACACAGACACCAACCAAGGCCAGGACTCTCTCACTACTTTCCCACTATGCCCAGGCTCCCCTCGACTCTGTGGCTTTCACAGCTGACTCCAGCTCTCAGCAGTGCTGTCTGCCTACATCATGTGGGAAACTAATCCAAAACAGATAATGCTGGAGCCCATCATCATACTTTTATCTGTTGAACCTCAACCTTCCCCCAATAACAAATCATAACACAGATTTGACACAGTGCTTTTCACCCATGGACTGTCAAGGAGTTTACAGAGGTCAGCACCATTAGACCTGTTTCCCCAGGTGCTGAGGAAGTAAGAGAGAACAGACATCGTGGTACTTGTCCTGTGGACCACATCATCCCCTTGGTCTGGGCAGCTCTTGTGTACCAGTGCTTGCAGCACACTCCCTCCTGCAAAGAGGCAGAATTCCCAAGATCTGGAGAAAGAGCAGTACACTTTGCCTACAACTACTCCTAAATTCATCTGCCCCCAATTTGATATATTCTCTGATGTCCTGCCAGGCTAGCAACTATGTGGAGATTAGTGGTCTAGTAAAGTACACATATGACTCATGCTACAATATCTATGCAGTTCTGCTACAAATTTAAAAACACAGGATAAAAATTGAAAATGTCATTTAGGTTAGAAGAAACTTGATGGAAAAGAGAAACACAGGCAGCAGAGTCCCATGGAGGAATAAAGGCATTCCCTGTGTCTCCTTCCTGCAGTCTAACTTCAGGGACAGAAGAAGGAGAAGCCAGCAGAGTTAAAAGAATTCACTACTACGTTACAAAGATGCTATTAAACTAAAGACTAACTGCTACACCACACCAAAAGTTCCCAAGATGTGTAAATTTATGGTTACAGTCTCCTGAGAAATAAAGGGGCAGAAGAGGTCCTCCAAATCTCTATTTACAGAAGGACATCTATTCCCAGCAAGGCCTGTGTGTTCCAGTTAGCTTTTATAGGTGCCAGTGGCCACAGCACTGAAGATTCTTAAATTGGTAGTAAAATTACTGGTCTCTGTAGCTGAGACACGCTTTGTAACCTAAAAAGCAACTGTAAAATTACTGTCTTTAACAAGGAGTTCACAGCATGGGGCCAGGTTCTATTGTAAACGACTATTTTTAAGATGAAATGCAGAGGTTTTGCTTCACAGATTGCTTACATGTTCTGTTTGCTCTGCCTCAAAACGTGACCATCCTACGTCTGTCCTTTGCCATAGTTTCACCTTTCAAATACGGCCCTAATTCTCTTTAGTTAATGACAGAATAAATCCTAAAGAACAGTGTTGGAACATTCTTTTCTTCTTTTCTGTATGGCTTTCATGCTTTTGGTCACAACAGTATTTCTAAGTTTTGTAAACAAGAGCCTGACCACTGGCTTTACCAGAATAAAGTTCTTTTTGGCTTCCGCTGTTTTCGTGTTTACTGCAGTTTCAAACAAAGCTGACAAACAGCAAGCTTTCTATACTATTTCAGTGAAGAGAGACTAAATATATAGAAGCTTTAGATTAACATATTGGGCATATTCAATTCAAGAAAAAATTGCAGATTTCCACACAAAATTGCATTTCCCACAATGCGGCTGCAGCCAGCTAAGGGCTGATTGTAGCCAAGAGCAGATGTTCTCTCTGGCAAGAGCTGTCCCCACCCATTCTGGCAAAGAGCAGGTAGCAGAGAAGGACATTTCTCAGCAGGGGAACAAATCCCACTCCATTACCTGCCCCCACCAGCGGACCCACACTCCACATGGGAACTCCATCTTTCCGCCAGCTGCATGCCTGCTCCTTGGGCTCTGCCATGCACTCTGGAGGTTTCCATCCCTTTAGCTGTACTGAAGGGACTCTGAATTCCCTTTACCCCTCACTTTTGGAGGAGTCTGCCCCTTCTGGCTAAGCCCAGGGATGAAGGTGGAGATGCTGCTGCCCCCCCTGCCCCCAGCAGCAGTGTCTCTTCTGGTGAATGTGAGAAACCACAGCAGATGAAGCAGCTGTCTGTTCCTGCCTCTCCACTGTCTCGGGAGCCTTTTGAGCAGTTTGTGACAGTGCTGTGAACCAACTGAGTGGCTGAAGTGGTTTCCGAGTCCTGAGCTGCTGACTCACCTTTTCCAGTCAGCACACAGAGCTCAAAGGCCAGGGATGGTTTGAGCTTTGGCTGAAAGATTGCAGACAGTTAATGAAAAAACAAATTAAATCTCATTCCTTTGTAAAAATAGGTTCATTTTCTTTGCATCCTCTCCATCAAGAACAATCTGGCAATCCCCCTGATTTGTGACCAGGGCCAAGATTCTCAGAAGGAACAGAAACAAAGGAGAGAATACAAATCAAACTAAGAGCCTTTAACTTCTACTTACACAAAATAAAAGTGTTTGCTCAAAGGTGCAAGTCCCAGCCTGTAAATCATTCAGCCACCCTGTAAGGGTTACTTTTTGGTCAGAAGAGATGTAGCATACAGCTGGATGAAGGTCACAAGGGAGCATGGGACAGTGTGGGTCAGACTGATTGGGTGCGTGTCTCCTTGTACTAGAAACATGATCCCTGTGTTGACATCACGAAGGGAATTTGAAAGGCAATGTGAAGGAAGACAGTGAAGTGGCTCTGCAGATCCTCACTGAAAGCTCTTCCCAAGCTGGAATGGACAAATATGGGCCTCAGAGGGTTCAGACAAGAACTATAACAGGCAGAGGTGTAGCATTGATGGTGGTGGCTAAGCACCAACAGAGTAGAGACAGCAGTGACCACTACACTGCTTTGCATCACCCTTGAGTGTGAACAGCCAGTGCGGCACTAGGGACACAGGGACAAGGAGCACAAAGAGCAAGCTGGGAAACAGATCTTTCCAGCATTTTCCACATATGGGGGCAGCAAATGCATGAGACGATGTGAGCAGATGAATTTGTTCAGTGTGCACTTAGCCGACTCTGTTCTCTTCCATCTGGTCTCTCACACTTTTTCCCTTAACTCATTTCTTAAACTGTACTGCTAATGCAGCACTGTCTCAGAGCACAGGGCTTGTTTTGTGTCTCTCTTTGTGTTGCAGTCAAGATTTCCCCTCCTGCACCCGCCAATAACTTCCATCTAAGTGACTTTTACCCTGCTCTGTTCTCCCACTTGGGCTGGTGTTGGCCGTCAAGTTAGACAAGCTGAAAGTTATCACAGAATGAAAAGAGCAAGGCTAGGGACAAGGACAGGCGCCTTTTCTCTTCTCTTTCAGCAGCAAGATTTATGTCAAATGGCACCAGCAGTAGAAGTGCACCCTTAGGTTCTGCTGTTCTCTGTGTGACCATACTGGCAACAGTTCTACACCTAAGAGACACTGATGGAAGTGCCTACCATAAACCTTCAGCTCTGCTCCACAAAGGGAAGTTTCCACTGAGTTGTAACATAAAGCCAGTTCTCACATCTAGATCACAAAACAATAAGAAAATAGAATTTTATAAGTGGTCCCCATCTAACTCAGCTTTCAGTAAACCAATAGGGATCTTTCTCTTGTGAACATGACCTAAAGTTTTACAATTTAAGTTTGATCAGTCTCAAGCAATACTAGACCCTTACAAGGTGGCTCTCCAAAGTAATTTCAGTAACACCTACTTTATCCCAAAGCCTAAACACTTCTGACTTTAACCATATCCTAACAGATAATTTCTAAACTGAGAACTCAGCTCCTGTCTCAACACACTTCTAACCAGATCCAGCTCTGTGGAACACTGCTATTGAACATTGGATTAATAAGAAGGCATAAAATACCTACCCAGAAGGTATCAACCCAAATTTTGATTTCCTAGTTGCTCTTAACCCACAGGTGTAAAGACAGAAAAAAGGAATGTGACCAAGCATTATACTTTTGCACCATACTAAGTTGCACAGTTATGCAACTTAGGAAAAACCAAAAAGATTATAAATTATTATAGCTTCTGTAAGCCTTTGATTTTCAGGTGTCCAGCCTCTTAAATTTATTCTTTCTCCTCTAGAAATTCCTTGAGGTCTTTCCACATGTTTTTGGTCAAGAGGCAAACAGATTGCAGTGGTCACAGTAAGGTTGACTAGAGGACAACCTTCTCCTTCCATGGTAATGCAGCTGTGCATATTTATAAGAAGCCAAAACATGTGAGTTTTGCTTGTCCCAGACATCTATACATTTATGGACATACATATACATACACACACCTCTGCATATTTTTTTTTCAGGACAACATTGTCTGGAAATCTTTCTAGTCTATTCAGTGTTTGAATGTCCAATTTTCCTCCCAAAGTCAGATTAGCTGTGCTTTTACCAGCTTGGCTTGAAGCCTCCTATTTGCTCTTTATGTTTCCAACCACTCTTGGCTTCTCTAGACTTTTTCCTCTGACTTAATTGGCATTTGTACTGGTCCTCCTAGCATTGACAAACTCCATCTGCAAATCAACAATGATTTAATGCTTTTTAGATCATTATTGTAAACGTCTAATGCCATCAGGCCTCTTGCAGAATACCTCTGAAAACACAGCTGTTTAATGATTATCTCCTTTGATAACTATTTTTGAGGTCTATTTTTATTCAGGTCTTAATCCATTAGTTCATTCTTTGCTAGAGAGTCATAGAGAGACTTTAGAAATCAGAACTATACCAGAAATGCATCTATTGTGAAGAACTTTAAACATGGAAGGTATTTATATTTACTCTTTTCAACCACTTTTTTTATCTTTGGAAAACAAAACAAGTGCAAATAATTAGTTGGAAAATAAAGGACCAGTGCCTTCCCAGTCCTACACTTATAATCCAGATCATAGTTGTCAAATACCAACCAGGGAAGTTAGTTCTTCCAGTTCCCTTGTTGTGTAGTAGTTCTTAACTTTCAGGGGAGTCAGGCTTTAGAGGTGCCTTGACTTACAGCCCAGATTTAGTCAAGAGCCACTCCGCTTTTAAGAATACTTATTTTTTTCCTAGAACTTCAGTGAGTGATAATATGTGTTAGACAAAACGCAGCCTGGTTTTTTCCAAATGGGAATCACACCAGGCTTGTGTGACATCTATTTTGTTAAGTCAGCTGACTTACTGTGTAAACAAAAGAGCCTTCAAGAAAGCAAAGACAAATTAAAAGATTTATCAGTACTTGAAATACTTCCTACCACTCCTTCTTATAAGTGCATTGTGTAGCCAAATTCCAAACCCAAAAGAAATATATTCCTTGAAATTCTTGCTGCAGACTCTTGTAAGTGGGACTATCTCCACTCTAGAATGCAGATTCATATGCTCACTTGAGGGGACCACATGAACTCACAGATTGCTTCCATCTGGGATGAGTAATTTCCTTTTTGATGCACTCATTCCGTTATCCATTTTGACAATGTTACCTATTTCTGCAACATTATTCTGAAAGTTACTTTGATAAGTTTTAACCTCTACAAAACCGAAAGAATATAATCAAACTAGCTATTAAATCTTGATTACTGAGAAGATCTATCTAGTCATTTATATAAAACTGATGTCATACTAAGTTGGCAATAGCCATCCAGGTTACCCACCATCATACTGTTGGGATATTGGGTGAACAATAGTATTCTTCCCATTGCCCAGGATATCCATACTGTTCCAGTTTGCTGAAAACTAACCTCATTGAGTACAGATCTTCTCAATAAATATCTGGCACATCTAATTTCAAATTGTTGCAAAACTTCATTACCCCCCCTCCAAAAATGTTAATCTACAAAACAAGCTACCTAGTTTTAATACATTCATGAAATATTCCTTCATATCAGAATTCATTTTGTCCCCTTCCCTGCGCCCCCCTCCTCCCCCCCCCCAATTTGGAAAAGTATTTAACCAACATTTTCTGGTTTCTTTCCTGCATTGTCATTATAGTCTTACCCTGTCCACCTCCATAAGGATCATGCAATTGATCAATATACATTATTTTGTTCCTAAGGCGCACTAAATACCTCCTTTGGATTGTGCTTTGTCCTGATAAATTTAGATTTTCCCCTGACATCTTTACTTTCTCTAAATAATCTTCCCCAATTCACAGTCTGTATTTTCCATCAGATGTTCTCCATTTCCTCTTTCTCCACTTCCTTTTCATTTACTTGTGTTAACTTCTATTTGCTGCCTTCATTGCCCAAATGAACAAGTCAAAGTCATCTTTATTCTCAGTTTTGACATGCTGGTCAACACATCTTCTTTAAATTTGTGCTTTTCCATTCACATTTCTTTACTTTTTTCCCCCATTAGATTTTGCTTTGTTATTGCTCCATGATGGAACAATCCGTAGAGCAGTCATCTGACAGCGATTAATTCATCATGTATGTAGAGACCTCCAAATCAGACTTACTACATGAGTACCTTTTATGTTAAAATAGATAAATTTTAGGTGGTTTACTGATTTTCACTGCTGTCTGAATGAGATCATACCATGCTCTCCTCAGACTGAAGCACACCCATGTATCTTCCAGTAACACATAATTTTCAGGCTGTCATGCTTTCTGCCCAAGAAGGTATCCCCACTGATCACTGATATAACCTGTTGCTCTGTAGTATCCCAAACAGAACTTCTTTCTTAGCCATGTTAGCATATTGATCCAAAATTCAAAGCAGAGCTGACACTATCATTTAAAATCAGGCTTCCTAAAACTGAAGAGCAATGTATCAAACCCATTTTTTGCAGTCCCCATGGACAAGGCTCACAGGAAAGAGGTCTCTTACTGATACACTCCCCCATAATTCCTTTCTGATGGAAGGACACGCCCTTGGTGTGCATCTGGGCCTCATTTCAAGGTTCAACCTTCTTACTACGTGATAGATACTGCCTGTCCGTGCTGAGTCCATTGACTTCTGCCTCTCGGAGCGACACGTGAGAGGCCTTCTCAAAAATACTGTGCAGTGTTTTCCTTTCCCACACACATGAAATGCAATTTCTTGGTATTTATTGCACTCATTTTCTTTAGGCTCTTGCAAGACTTGCATGCACTGCAGATTGGCCCTTTACAGCACCATCACTGCCTCGTCTGCAATTGGCTTGAGCACAGCCAGTTCCCTTTAGTTTCCTCCTGTCTCTTTAAAATTCCACTTTGTAAAAGGAAGCTTATCGGGTTGTCTTTCCTAAATCAGTTCTCATTATCCAAGTTTCTCCCCTGTGATTCCTCACTCACTAGAAAAGACATCTCCGTTCATCCATTATATTTCATTTTTGGAAAAAAACTTCTAAAAGACTAGTCTCAAAGCTATTCTTATCTCCCTCCTCAACTGAGGCAAATTATCTCCAAATATTTCCAGCTTCACTCATGATTGCATAGACTAATGAGCCAACCTCCTCCTTCTGCCAGTCTTTCCTTTAAATTTTGATGTACGTCAGACTGAGAAAATGCATCTCCTCAAATGCCATTTATTGCATTCTATGAAGTTAAAACCTTGGAAGGGTCTAGTTTACCATTTTGTTTATTCTAGGGGGAAAAAAAAAAATCACATTTTGTTTCCCCGTTGTCATAACAATGATAGATGAGAGACTTCCACCTGGTACTGAGCAAGAAGCTATCTGCCCAGATATTTTTCCAGTTTACTGCTTCTTGCGTTTTTGTCCGAGTTCCTGCTTTGTTTGAAAGCCCCGCACAGCGCGCAGTGCTGTCAGCAGTACGGAAAGACGGCCCGTGTTGCAGAAGGCGCTGTAAACAGAGGGTAAGGCACCCAGATAGACAAAACCTGATACTAAACTAGGAAATGTTTCTGCCAAACGTTGTGACTAGTGCTGCTACGTGCACCGTGTCAGCTGATTATAAAAGGCAAAGCCAAGTACAAGACATGTATCTAGTAGAAAAATCACGGTGCAATGAGCATCTGCAGCTATTGCCGGGTCGCGGCCCGAAGCTCAGGACCGGAGCTAAGGCCAGAGGGCCGCCAGTCTGCCGAGTGGGGAATCCTCCTCCTCCGAGCCTGTGCACCGAGAGCCCCTCGCACCCAGCACCGCTCTGCTTCCAGCCTCGGAGCTGTTGTTTCCCACCGAGGTCTCCTTACAGCCAGCACTTCCACTGAGTTTTTGCTCTTCCCTCCCCGCCCCCTTCGCCCTTGGAGCGCGGCCCCGGCCCCGGGGACAGCGCGGG
>VZRZ01001071.1:123507-149203 GCA_013398175.1 Climacteris rufus
CAGGAGTCCAAGGGCTGGAAGATGATGTCAGCCGGGGGCGGACTGCGGCAAGGCTGCGCCCACCCCGGCAAGCCCCCGCCGCGGAGCCCTCGCCCACCGCCGGCAGCGCTCCGCGGGCGCGGAGGGAGGGACGCGCCGCCCGGGGATGCCGCAGCCGCAGCTCCCGCCTGACTGGCACATCCCGAAGGAGCTCCTCATGAATATGCACAGCTTCCCCCGAGCACCGGCCGCGAGATGCCGCCACCCCGGGGGCTCCCGGCCGAGCCCCGCCGGGCCCCCGCGCCCCTCGCCGGGAGTGAGGGCTGCCTTCGGAGAGCAGCGGCTCGCTCCTGTCCTTACCCTTTGGCTCGTCCATCAGTGCCGCTGCTCGCTCCCTCCTCCCGCGCTCCCCGCTTCTTCCTCTCTCAGCCTCTGCTGGCTCGGCGCTGCCTTAGTGAGAGGTGCTCATGAAAATGGGCGCTTTAGTGGTCCATGGCTGTGGGAGGGGTTAGTTTAACTCTACATGACTCAATCCATGTAACTTGCAGGCTGACCTCCTGCTCGCCTCAAAGCACGGACTGCCTCAAATCTGCCGCGTTCCCAGCGCCTCGGGCTCAGCCGCCGGGCCGGAGAGTCCTGCAGGCCGGGGCAGCGGTGCGTGCCCGGGGCTACCCGAGGGAACCGGTGCTCTGGAGCAGGACTGCATCCCTGGCACGGGGGCAGAGGGCATTGTCGCTACAGAAAGAAAGTATTTTGTTAGTATTTTTGTGTGTGTGGTTTTTTGTTTGTTTTTTCTTAAGTCGAAGGAGACTGAGCAGACACTCTCCACACTAGCTAAGCACATGGAAGGAACGACCAGAGAGGAGATGACCTTCCTTGTTTCTAGATCTGAGGTGCAGCCCACAGGAAAAAACCCCAACTAAATAACGAAAGGCGACAAAGTTGCAATAACTGCTGAAAAAGTCATCTCCTGCATGTACCTGACCCATAGAATGAACTCATACACCTGGCTGCAGCTCCTGGGGAACTTCAGGAAAGAGCCAGATTTAGATAGTTGCCTGGAAAGCCTGAAGGAACTCCACCCTCCACCATTTTTTTATCTCTGATTGACTCACCACAAATAAGAACTACAGGACAGTGCTGGAGGAAACTAAGCAGCTTTTCTCTATAGCTTATGACATTCAGTCCCATTCCGGGAACCACAAGTGCCTCCACACTACTGCCTACAGATCTGTCAGCATTCCACTTCTAGGGAAATTGCCAACCACCGGGCTCTTTCACTTCCTTTTCAGAGCAGTGGACACTAACTTCCCAGCATCTTCCCTGCTGGTCACCCAGAGGGTGAAGTCTGTGGAACACAGCCCACCAGCACCTGCTGCTCTGCTCTGCCTGTGCCAGAACCTGCTCCCCTCTCAGAGCTGCCACTTTTACATTCTCTTTGCAGCTGGACACCATCCAGCTCTGTGCCAACCACCAGCTTCCAGAGGTCTTGCCCAAGGAGAGTCAGGAAAAGCAGGATCCTGATGCTTGGAGAATCACATCTGGACATGTGGTTTTAAATTCCTTCCATTATTGCAGCCCCATCACAAACAGTGAGCAGTTCTTTCTCCTTTACAAACAAACGTTGACCTGGCCTATATTACTCCAACTGATAAGACAGCATTCCTGTTTATAATCTTTCCGGGAACAGTAAAATAGGGATCAGCAAAATAAAACAATACACATAATTTAGGTTTTAGTAATTAGATTCTTTGTGATTACTGTCAGCTTTGGCTCAAAAGCTCAAGGAGGAGTGTTTCAGCAGATGAAGCTGAAGGTAGACTTTGAGTGTGTCATCTTAATGAGAAAAATTGGCCTGAGAAGTGCAGGAGAACTGATCTTACTTCCAGTGACAAGACAGCAACATTTTTAGATGGTTTAGCATGGCAGAAGTAATTTTGTTGGGTCACCTTGAACATCAATTTCTAAAAAAATAAGAGTGTAGTTTAGACAATGCTTAGTTAATAAATGGAACTTTAAAAGAACTCACTGTAATAAATATCAACTACAAAGATGTATCAGTTTTTTTTTTTTTAACAAGGCTAATAGAGGTATGAGTGCTTATGTACCAGTTCACACACTGACTTCTATAAAGAGTACTTGATGGTAGAATATCATCACATATATGTGATGAAAGAAAGAAACCAAATATATACAAAACTACCAAACATTAAATAAATTAAACCCAACAGAATAGTAGTTTTTATAAAAAGTTGGAATTTAGGACTGATTTTTCAAATGCTGTGCTTAGACTCACTGTCTCTACAGGGAGAAACTCAAAAAGCTCAGTCAGCTGAGCTCACCTGTGGGCTGAGGAGTCTAAATTTAACAAGTGGAAGACATCTACAAGCTCCCCTCAGAGAAAGATAGACACGACTTCACATCATGTTGAGCACCTCTTAGGATGCCCTGACTGGTGTATTCAAGTCCTTCAAAATTGTGTATGTACCTGACAAACCACAGTAAGGTTTTTTATGCCAGCCTGCCAGTGATAGGTTTTGTGGGGTTTTTTTTCCTGTTGTTGTTGTTTTGTTTGTTTGTTTTGTTTTTTTGGGTTTTTTTGCTTTTTTGTTTTTTTTCCTGGGAAAGCACAGTTTCAGACAGAGACAGATGAAACTTCTGTGGAGAAGGATGATACATTATTAGTCAGTGACCATGAAACACACAGCAGTGTTTTCACACAAGTTGTTACCTGAGCATAAAGGCCCCTTGGGGAAGGATTGCTGTGAATGGTGATGATCTACTACACCTAAAAACATCAGGTCATTTACAGGGCTACAGGGAACAGATTTCTGTGTTGAAGACGACCTACTCTAAGTGATGGACTGATACACATCTGAGTAGTATTTCACAGCTGCAAGATCAGTGAATGGTGTATTACACGCTATTCTTCAGCCATTCAGTTTAGGTGTAAGAGACAGCGATGAAACGCTTTCCCCATCCTCTGCCACAGCCTAAAGGGAAGAGTGGACTTTTTAGCCTCATGTGACACGAGATGCAGAATTCCCCTCCCTTAGAGGGTCAGATCCACTTTTGCTATAGCAGTTTGGTTCTGTCTGCTGCTCCTCCTGCCTTCGGGCAAACCTCTGCCTGCAACACACAAACCGGCAGAAGGCAGCGGCAGATTCTGTGTCGCAGTCATTTCCATAAGAAAACAAAATGAGGAAAAAAAAAAGTGGCCCCGGAGGCAGGCATTTGTACTCAGATAAGGCTCCAGACAGCATGAGGAGGAAGCTTGAGGCACAAATAAAAAGAGGAAACCAGAGAACTCAGGATGTAGTTTCCACACATCTTGAGCAGTGGGTAAGAATAGCAAAAAAACAAGAGTGCCACTCTTCTACTCCCAGGACACAACTGAGCATCATGAACAAATTTGGAGGAACAAAATACAACTTAAATATCCATCTTCTTCCTAGACATAGTAAGAATTTGTTTGCAGTCATCTTGCTCTAAGTTTACACAAGTTCTTTGTGTGTTGGCTTGTATCTAAAACGCTGAAATTTCCGAGATGTCTAGAATTGGCTATTTTGTAGATGAGGTATGCTGACTTTGGGACCTAAAGGAAAGGACTGGAAAGGAGCAAGAGTGAGTGAGCACTGGGACGTGTTGGATCATTTCCAGAAAACAGCCTGGGAACAAACCTTTAGGCATTCAAAGCCCAAGTAGCTTGTTTCCACAAAAGAATTGATATGAAAAAATCTGAAATATTTTAAATGGAAACAGGCCATCCCATCACCAATCTCAACAATACTGAAACGTGTATTTGCTTAGGGGCCTGAGGGTATGTATTTAGATTACAACACATCAGTCTGGATGTTTAAGCAAGAGGGGGCCAGTGGCAGCTTCAAGAAACTCGTGTAAACATTGGGCAGGGGATAGGCTGAACAGTCCTTGGATTTTTCTAGACATTTAGTCCCAGAGTGCTGGCTCGTGTCACCACTGAGCAGCTGTCAGCCCTGGGGAAAGGGACAGTAGAGGTACCCAGCCCTCCATCCCCAGCATCTCTGAAACAGATGATAAATGACAAAGGTCTCCAGAAAAACAGTGAACATGTTAAATTTCTGGGACCAGAGGGAGCAGAATTCTCTGCAAATCCAAGAGATTAGGACAACTTCCTTCTGGAAAGAAAGGCAAAGAAGAGGGGCTGAGCATTAAAAAAAGACAAATCACCAAAAACTTTCATGGTGCCAATTTTTTTTTTTTTTTTTTTACAGCTTTCAGTTCCTTGGCCTACTCATGCACATTTCAATCACCTCAGACTTGACAGTTTTCACAACACAGTAGGCCAAGTCCTCCCCACATCTCCGAGTTCCTCAGAATATCTGGGGTTCAAATGCTTAATTTAGATTCCCCAAACAGTTCCTTTGTGTAGAGCAAACCTCTTGGATGACTCCTGAGGAAACAGACAAACAAGCAATTTGTCTGAGTGCACTGAGCATTATTTTTAAAGAATGCAATTCTTGAAAAAAGAAAAAAACCCTGCTTTTGGTATTTAGGTAAAGACATGAGATGATGTTCAGCTTCATCTTGCTGCAAACAAGTATTGCTCCTTAGCCTTAAACTTATGAAACGGATTGCCTATTAAAATTACTTAAGTTCCTTTCTTTTGTCTTACTTCCTTGTCTTGGTTTAAATATCTTAACTGCTTTCTCAGAGGAGGTCACTATGCTGTCTTAATACCAGTATTCATAGACATTGTCACCCAAAACCTGTGTATCACCTTTAACACCTTGAGATCACCTCAGTTGCTTAGAGCACGGTAGTAATAACAATAAGGTTGTGGGTCTGATCCCTCTATGTAGATATGCCTCTTTTTATTATTTTTATGATATAGAGATAATAGTGCTCAGAAGACATCTGCAGAGCAACTGTTAATTACTTATTTACTGTGTTTATAAGATCTCTCAAAACTGATAACACAGAAATAATGATGCTTATTGAAACTAGAAAAAAAGTGTCTTTGTAGAAGTGAATCAATTTTCTAATTAGTCTGCTAGGTTTGTTTTTCTGTACAGTCTCAGCTATTGAAGAAAAATTGTATTTTTATATGATCAATGAAAGCACCGTAATTGATTAAAATTCACAAAACCTCATCAAAACTTGCAGACAAGTTCCCATACTCAGCCCCAGAATGAATGATGGCCACTGAGATGTCATTTGAAAGGAACAGTACCAAAGACCCATTCTCAAACACCTTAAACTGCCCACCTAGTTTACATATTCATTAGCAAATTAGCTATTAGGTGAAACTCTTCAGCATGTTTGCAATGCCTTATTCTATAGGTTCATACTGTCAATATGAGAGTCTCATAATATCATTAAAGATTATATTACAAAACTTATTTAACTACTAATTTATTTAACAAAGACACAGTAACGTACTAAAAGTAAAAACCGTTGTCCTTATATGCTTCACAACAGCATTAAAAAAAAAAAAAGTATATGCTGAAAAATAACGTCATTGCTCATTAACTGGTTAGCAAAACACCAATTGCTCTTTCTGCTCAGGTTGTTTCATGCACTGGATACTTTACCCATGTAGGCTGTAAATACACTAAACCAAATGATCTTCAATTTGCTCGGTAATTTTAACAAAACCATCACAAGTCCCAATCATAAGCAACACCCTGCCCTAAAAATCTGCTTCTCAGATTGTTAGTCATCATATTTACCCAGCACATTGGTACTCCCCTGCTGGCAACGAAACTCTTGTTTTTCCTTCCAAGCAACCGCAACAAGAGCTAGGCATAACTATTATTATTGGCTTTTAGCAAATACATGAGTGCTAGTGGTATTTTGATCTTTTATTCTTATGGTTTGCATCTTTTAGTATCTTCCTATTGTTTTATCTGGCAGGAACAGCAGACAATCCCTGATAATGGCTCACTAAAGAAAAAATTTCCGACTTTCCAATGCTTCCAGAGTAGGAAGCCCTGGGGAGAACTAATAACCTTAACCTCTCTAGTCTCCCATTTAATATTATGGGGCCACCAAGATCTAGAAGAGAAAGAAGCTCTGTCAAAAGAAATAGGTGAGGTTTATGAAAAGGTACTCCAGTAGAAGAAAGAAAATGTGAAGAAAACCACGGAAAAAATATCCTCAAAGCTTTAAGGGGATATAACAAGAAAACAAAACGAGAAGGGAAACTAACAGAACAATAAATACTAACTATATCATGAACTAGGAAAGGAAGATAGGGTGTGCCATTTGCCCCATCTAACAACCAGAATACCACCCAAACTTAGTAAATTACAGAAAGAAAATAAGAAAATGTAAATTAGCAGCATACACACAGGCCTTGAATAATTACTACCTTAAGACTGAAGAAAGGAAGCCATTTTACTACCAGCTCATCTCTATGTTTGTATGACTCAAATTAGTTTGTTTTTTAAAGTTTTGTTAAATCTGAATTTATCATGCAGCACCTTGGTAGCTAAGACAAAAATAAATACACAAACTACCTCAAAGCAGATATTTCCCAGAAAAGAACTCTACGTATTTAGACTAGATTAAGTCACTCAATTTTAATATTTCTTCATAAGGATAAAGGTAGACAGAATGTGGAAAACATACATAAAATGGAAAAGAATAACTTTAAAATAAATTCTTTTTAAATGTTTGAATTCAGCCTGACTACCCACTCACCCTCTGTTAAGCAATTTGTTCTTTATTAAGTGAGCATCCACAGAGGAAAACCAGTAGCAGCATGTTGAAGAACTGTCCATCAGATGTCACTCAGTCAATAGCAGAAGAGAATTTGACTGTGTCCATCCAGAGGGCTATCTGAAGACAGTGGCAAAAAGGGAGAAATCTTAAAACCCCCAATCGTCTTAATTTGCATATGTTTGTTAACCGAAGCCATAAATAAACCCATGATAAATCACCCACCTGCTTTCCTGTGTTCTAAAAGCATGAAATGTTCTCCCTTCTAAGAAAGCCTCAAATGTAAGCTTTGATCTGGGAAATAATTAAATTAATTATTAACTCTCCTTTATCAAAATCTTCACAACTGTAAGAACCTGCTGCCCTCTTTACAGCCCCCCTCACTTCACTCTGTGCCTGTGCTGGGTTTAGCATGTCCATGAGCACCAAGGAGAACTATATATAGAGATGTGAGCTCTTGGATAATTTCACACTTGCTCTTGGATTCTCACCATCAGATTTTTCTCCCTGTGAGTTTATGTACATTTTACATGACTTCAGTTACATGCATTGCACTGTGGTCATCTTTATTTAGTCTCTGGGAGGTTTTCTGTTCTTTAATTTTGCACTTCAATGGACTGAAAAAGGAGACTTCAAAGAAGTCCCAAATTTTAGGAAATAATCTATCTTAAGTTAACTGGTGATTGATAGTTATTACTTCCACAGGTTCTAGTATTTTTTCTTTATATAAAATCTTCATCCCATTTCAATCGTCTTTGAATTAGTTGAAAAAATTAAGTAGCTTTTGTTTAAAGCAATCAATTTTTATTTAGTTAGTTTTTGCATTGATTTATAAATTTGAGGAAAAAGGTTCAGATTGATCAGTTCCAGTTGTGTCAAGCTTCATGCCCAATTCTAAGTTGAGAGGCTTAGTTTATGAAATACAGGATTTGTGCATAAATGTATAAAGTAGGATTGGTTTGAGATCCATAAATTCGTATATATTGACTCTATTATATAAGTGGCTTTTCAATCCTTCTATTTTCCTTAGTGGTTTTCCCTTTTTCCACCACTGACTACAAGTTATTAACTACAACACAGTGTTGTACTCACAGATCTGCCTCCTTACTAAATATACACAGATCATTTCAAAGCTCATTTTCTCCTGTAGCTGCTCTGTGTACCAAAATGTATGCTGATATCATTCAGCATGCAGGAAGCATCCTTCATCCACTTTTCCCATGAACACATATCCAACTTGGCATTCAGTTTAAACTGTCGTTTGTATTGTCAGTATTTTCCCCATATAATCTCAACAGTGTCTTCACCTACTTGAATGTGTAAGTATATTCTTGTCCAACAGTCTTGGTTCTAGAAATAGCCTTTCTACATCTCTCAGCATCATCAGATGGCTGAGTCTTTTCAAGTTGAAAATGTTTTTTCTGAAGTTAAATATCTCTGTTCCTCTCATTCTGTCATTAAATCATTAACTCTTCAAACTCCAAACTGTCTGACAGATCCAATAAAATGAATTCTATTAAATCAATTCTCCATTTAGTAAGCTATTTCCTACAATAGCTATTTCAGTATTTTTCAGCATTATTTTAGTATGTATGAAACAGTTATGCTGGTATTTCTCTCAAGAATCCTTTGGAAAAAAGAAAGTTGCAAAGCAGATCAAATAGTGTGAATAGGTATGCAGAAGGAAAGATTTAGGTCTGAAAAAATATTCCCAATTGAAAAGATTCATGAAGGCCTAGGCAAATATGCCTGTCTTTTTAAGGAATTCCTGCACAGAAGTTTCTTTTCCAAGGAAACTGTCACATTTCCAAAGATTTTGCACAACACACTTTCTGGCACAGTGGGGCTTGGGTATTTTGGCATCACAAATGAGATACCTTAACTATCTCAGTTACAAATTAGCAGGCCCTGAAATCAGTTCTCATTTGCAGACAAAGCCCTGTTATTTGTAAGGTGGAACCCTTTCCCAGGTGTGCTCGCCACACTTGGAATAAGGATTTAACCACTCATTGATATTCTGCTGGGGATATTTCCAGCAGAGATTTCATTCTATGGCAGCAATAAAGCAAAAAGTTGTATACAGCCTTGGGTGACACTCAGGTGGGGAGGGATGCTGGAGCTGGAGCAGGACCAGCCCAGCTTGGGAAAGGATTCTGTGCCAGAACTCCCTGGCTCAGCACTTTGAACTCCAGCCACGCTGTGCCCAGCAGGGCCCTGTGAGGAATGGATAGCTATTCACAGTCAAAGACAGTCATTTGTGAGCAGATCTTCATTTAAATACTCTGCAGGACAGCTGTCAGACAGTGGTTCTGTTGTCTGGATCACAGGCTTTCAGCAGGCCTTCATGTTACCCATCCCTTACATACCTAAATATTAAAATACAGTATGCAAAAAAAAAAAAAAAAAAAAAACCCAAAAACCAAACCAAACCAAAAATCCCCCAAACCCTGAACTAATAGGCACATCATTTCAATTCATTTTTTTCATTTTCAGTCTACTTCTTAAAAGACATTGGAGCAAGAAAATAGTGCAAAAAAGTGAAAAGTTCTAGTTTCAAACCCACTAGAACATGTCAAATTTTGAACACCTTAACATAGATTTCAAATTTCTTAAGGGTTTACATCATGTTTCTTTCTCTAAATTGGTTGCTGGTCTTTAAAGACCTGTGGGTCATTAAGTAAAATTTTTGTACCAATGCAAAAAGCCACACAAAGAGCAACTGCCTGTAGAAACTACTAATTTCACTTCTACTGTTCTCTCTCCCATGAAGCAGACTTCCTCTAACTCAGCTGTGTCTACTAGAACATTACGTCACAGAAGACCTAACAGGCTAAAAATATATTTTGTAGGTATAATCTTAATTATGCTTAGGTTAAAAAGATTTGGTCACCTTAGAGATAGAAAACAGTGCTAGAAATGATTATTTTTAGCACGAAGGAACTTCTCCAAGCAACAATACCACACAGTGTAAAAATATATCAGGTCAGTACACTTTGGAGATTTCAGATGTTTTATCCTCTTATGGTCTAAACTACAATACTTTTAAACTATATTACTCTATGACAATTCTTTTTCCTACCAAAAAATTTATGCTCCATATGACCAAAGCAATTACACAGACATGAAAAGATGTACAGGAACTTTAAGCATACCATCCTTACACATCCTTGAGCTTGGCTCAACAAAAACAGAGCTTTCCACTTGTTTTCATGACAACATTCACTGCTTTAAATAACTTGCAATATCGAGAGCAGAAGTTCCAAGTGGTGGCCTAAACATGGAGACAATTGAAGTAATTTCTCTGTGTGTCATGACTTTTTTGTATGCTGCTTGTAACTCAAAGTCCTCAGGCTTTAGCCACAGGCAGAAGTGCTACACAAGAGTGCTATGGGAACAGCAAACCACATTACTTGGTCCTGTTAGAAATATGTTTGTGTAATGACAATCCCCCCATGCTCCTCTCTGAGTTTCTTCTTTTATAAGACGCCAAACTGGGGGAGCAAACACAGTGGCATGGCAACCCTCTCCATCGCCTCGCTGGGTAAGGAGTGTGAGCGAAAGTGACTGTAGGAGGAAATAATTGAAAGTACTGTGTGAGTAACTATCTGTTAATAACAGCTTGGTTATATTAATAGCATCCTAATTTCTGCTAAATAAAGGAGAAATTCTTTTAATATTGAAAGAGAGATGCTCCCTAACTTGACACCCTACCAGGGAAATGCACTGCATAGTGATACTTGCCTGACTTTTGTTAGCTATGCGAAGAATGTACACAAAAATTTCCTAGCTCAGAACAAATGAAAATTTGAATTTCAACACAGTGGCAAAGTCTGTGTGAAGTGTATATGCTGAAGGTTCATTCATAAGATTTACCAGAAGGACATATGTGGATATCAGTCATTATACCCAACATTTCCCAAAGTGCTCAGATTTCTCAAAGGCTTCTTTTCCTGATGTAACACCAACTTTTACATGCTGAACAGGTGGTGAGATTTCCCAACCATAAAAGGCAGGTCACATTCTCCTCCACCAAAAATAAATTTTAAGCAGGCTGAGAAACATTGAACAGCCCTGAAAATCACAGAGGTCAGCTCCTCCCTGGAGCCACCGAACACTGCTGCAGTAACAGGCACATGCTTCCCCCATCGTAAGAAAACAGACTTTAGACAGCTTGGTTTAAATGCAGGCAAAATTAAATACTTAACATGGGAACAATAGGGTTCTTTGTGGTAGGGAAAAATGTTTTTTCCCTCTGAGTGTTGGCAGATTAGCCTTGGTCTATTCTGCTTCTCTTTTGCTCAGAGTGCTTTTCATTATTACTATTTTTTTATATGCTGCTTCAAAGAACAGTCTGGAATTCAGGGAAAAGCATTACCTACTGCTGTTACACAGGCCTGCCTCGCAGTATGAAATAGGAAAATGCATTTTCCCAGAGTAACCTTTCACTTAAAATTCAAGCTCCTAGAATTTCAGGCGGGGCTGGGAGTCTAGCGGGGGGAGCGCCTACATGAGCATGTACAAACACAAACACGGACAACCTCAGGCTGTTTGTATTTTTTTGCATAGTTCCCATTCCTATCTTTCAGCTCCTGCCTCAGCAATATTTTTTTCTTTCATTTTTTAAAAGTGTCACTTTCCTTTGCACCCTTCCCCAACTATTGGTTGCTCTTTAGTAAATGCTCTCCTCTCTCATTTCCTAGTAGTCCTTTTCTCCTAAAAAATATTTTCTCCTTTCATATTTTTACATCAGCCTTTTTCACCTAAGGTTTTAATCTATTTCTTTTCTCTGGAGAGGATTTTGGGCATCTTCCCTTTCTTACCATTGGTGGGCTTTTATGCCTAAGAAATTATGAATGAAATACTGCTAAACTAAGTTTAAAGCACGAAGACTTGTTTTACTTTAGAAAAACAGTAATAACATTCCTTTAAATTGTTTCCAGATGTAATCTATAAGACTAAGTTAAATTTGACAGCATATAAAGTGTAGCAGGGTTCCATAATTTATGTAGTTGCCTGTCATCACTGCTCTGAATGACTGCCAATAACTGAGACCTGGCAAACACCCTGCAGATATTTAATACACTTATTTTTTGCAACATAATAATGATAACAGCAATGGACAGCTATGACAAGCTGAAGGTCTACTGCATCATGCAATCATTTATGAAAAGTGTTTTTTGCCTGCATTTCTTATATAGCAAGATTTATAATAAAAATAATTTAATAGCTACTTTGATTAAATGATTTATTAATCAACTGCAGAAAGATGGTCTTTACAATCTTTAGTTTTTAGAGTATTTGAGAGCATTCTGATAACTAGACTTATTTAAGCTATGGAATACTGTTCATATCCTCACTACTAATTAATTCTTTACTTCAAGGAGGCAATTGCAGCTCTTGATTTTTCCCCCCTATTTTTTTCCTCAACCTTTTATTCCACCCTGATGTATGAATCCAAAAATTCTGCAGATTAATCCTATTTCCATCTTTCTCTCTGGGGCACAGGAATAACAAAATGCAGGAATACAGTACTTATATTAAAATTATTTATTTGAACCCACATCTGTACAAGTCTCCCAATAAACGATAATGACCAGGATTTTTCTAGGTAGTTTTCATCCTTCTAGTGAAATTTAGATTTTTATGGTCCATCCTTAAGTTTGATTTAATAAAAACTACTTAAACCTATCATTAATTTATAGAGGGGAAGGACAAGTCCCCTCACCAGTAATGAGCATGACCTCTCTCCAGACTCACCCAGTTCTGCTCTTCCTTTACCTTCCTGATCTCATTTCATTGCCCCTTTCCAGGCAGTCTTCTGTGCCTTCATCATCCTCACGAATCCATCAGCCAAGCTACTCTAGAATAAACCATCTTCCTTGAGTCCCTCCCTCAATTACCCTGTTAATAAGGAAATCTATAAGCCTACCTTACACTCTGAGAAACAGTTACATGACTACAAAGAAAGAGGCAAGGGTAAGACAAGGAATAATAGTTCTGCAACACCAAATCCTAATGCCAATGGGCCAATCAGGCACTGCTCCACGAGTCCTGATCTTACACCCTCAATTGCAATTAAAAACAACTGAGTTCAAGAGCAATCCAGGACTTTGGCCAAAATTCAGCAAAAGAGTAAAATAATACTGGTCATTCAGGCTGGAGTTGGAAACTCAAAACAAAGGGCAGCTCAGCCACCCCTGTGAGTACCACCACGTTAGGACACTGCATCAACTGTGCTGCCACTTGGCCATTGGGGACTAGGCAGCTGTGCCCAGACTATTGCTGAAACAAGCATTTAGACACTGTGAGATTCATTAAGAGATCTTTTATGTAAAACAAAAGACAAATGAAAATTTTCTGCTGCAATATTCAAGATACTTAACTGTAGCAAAACGAGCAAACTAAAAAAGCAAACACAAACTAGGATTAAGCTGTTTTTTTTGATTGCCTGTTTCTTTAGTCTCCTAATTCAGGGTGTGTATAGGCCTTTCTTATTTTCTCTGCAGAAAATATAAATAAAGACAAGAAAAGACATTGCCCAAATGGTGCAGTGGAATATTGTGATTTCTTGTGACAAGACCACATGACTATCAGGCCTGAGGTCTTTTACATACTATGGAGGTGGGATGGTGTTTGAGAATTATCTCCAAAGCACAGTGCTTTCCAGGATTCCCTGTGCCTCCTTCAGTTGTCTACAGCTTTTTAAAGCCTCACCACAACAAAAATACACATTTTAATGAGAGTAGTATTTTTGCAGTTACTTGGAAAGAAACAAGTACCCTGTTAGAATTTAAATCATTTATTGGAGAAACTCAGACAGGGGCTTGCAGGGGCTTCACAAGTACATCTTCTGAAGAACTGCAACTGTGCGATGCTCTGAGATGAGCTGTGCTGGTGAGGACAGTGAGGGTTGGGTGGTGCCTGCACTGCAAGCACAGTGTCCCCCACTAACAGATGGCCCTAAGGTACCCTCAGCCTTGGTCAGGGAGCATCTGGGCTTAACAGACAACCCTAGTTCACTGTTTTACTGCAGCATGGATATAGTGCCAGACCTGGCAGAGCTTAAAGCATCCCAGGAGCAGTTTGGCCCATGCCCTTGGGCATCCCCAGGCTGCAAATCCCTCCTGGGCTGAGGGGTGCCCTGCAGGCTGCTCACCACCGGCCAAGCAAGCAGAGCAAATGGTCAGAAATGCATGCAGAGATCTATCCAGACGTTGCCTGCTTTAGTTTGTGCCATTGCCTGCTTCCAGAGAAACTGTCCCATGTAAATATTTCCTAGATGTTTTGATGTGTAAACACTATCTGATGGGCTCTTGCTGTAAGTCCCATGGCAAAACAGCAGAGTTTCCTCTATGCTGGTCACCACAGCCAGCACCAGCACAGCAGCATCAGGGAGGACATGACACACTTGGACCTGAAAGCATTTTCTGGGTTAAAGTCAGCCCTGCAGGAGCTCTGGAAACACTCTGAGTCTGCTGCTGCTTTAGATTAGTTCACTCCCATAACCTGCACCAAAGTATATAACGCAATCTAGGTTAAAACTGGCCAACCAGAGATGTCATATTTGTCTTAAAAAATTATTTCACCAATACATTAGTTTAAAAAACGTGAGGTTTTATCAAAACCCTTGCTCTAGCAAGTAATTCTGTAATCTTGTTCCTGATGTGCTAGGAACCTGCCTGCTTCCAGCAGAGAGCTCTCCCAGTACGGCAGCCCTGGACTCAACTCTGCCAGTAACATGACAAGGTGGCCTTGAGGTCTTCAGTCCCTCAACTGCAAGTAATATATTAATAATTCCAGCATTTATACATGACCTGGTCAGCATAAACAGTATTATCACTTGCAATACTTTTCTTATGTAGTGCACAAATGTGGAAGTATTGCTAAAGACTTGGTTTAAGGCTAACATTATAAGCAAATATTAATTACATGCATTTTTTTTTAACCGTAACATTATTCCCAGTCTGTTCCCTTCGGCTTGTGAAGATATTTATTGCAAAACTTACAGGGATTTTTTAGTGCCAGTGTGCTATGCCTACACTGACATATAGCAGCAAAGCACTGCTGTTGGGTTTGAATTAAATTAACGTTTAGTGGGATTTTAAAATCAAAGTTACAAATCTATACCAATTTGGCAAAAGTCTTGAACAATGTATGCAACACAAAGCAAGTATCTGTTTAAGGTTTAGCAGTAGTTGTTTAAAATTCAATTAATGTTTAATTGAGAGTATTTGAGCAAATAAATAGCTCCCCTGGCTTTCATGGGTAAATCTCTTTGCAGGGGTTAAAGTTCTTGGTGTATTTCCAGACTGCAGTTCTGGTACTTTGAATTTTCGCTTACATTAAATCACTGAAGATAGAGACCAATACAAAGCTCTGAATACTCAGAGTATCATATTTTGCCTACTTATGTTAATTCTACTAATTTACTTATTTTCAATAATAGTAATTGTCTCAAATTATTTTCAGAATAAACCATTCCAAATGCGCTGTTTCATCCATGTGAACTCTCACAAGAATATACCAGAAAAGAACCCAACTTCATTACATCACAGGGATGCTATAATACTCTCAAATAAAACTAGTTCTGTCGTGGAGCTTCTCTAATGAGTAGTTTCATTTCACATGACACTAAAACCTAAATGATGGAATTAGTGTTCCTCATAGCTTAAGCAGTCTTTTTATTAATACAGGCAGAAAGAATGAAAATAATTGAAATTATTCTAAGTTAAAGAAAATTGATAACCTGTATAAAACATGTATGAAAGCATCTATGAAGCATGTATGAAAATTTTAACAACATGCTTATACTGTATAACTAAGCCAGAGTTTCCTATAGTGTTTACAAAGAGAAATCCCACTCTGAACTACCCTGAACACTCACCAACATTCAAACAAGAAGGATTATTCATGCAATACAGAGATCTGATTAGAAAAAGGATATCTAAAGACATCTACAAGGAAATAATGGTAGTTACATAAGGCTCCTGCCTGAAACAAACCATTACACCTCTGAGATTGGCTACGGACTGAACTCAGCATTCAATACTGTAGGGAAAGATTCAGATTTTACATTGCTCTACGTATTTCCAACATCAGTCCATAGTTATTAAGCAACTCTGCTTCAGTAACTTGTCATCTGTCCTACTCCTGCAGGTGAATCAACCGTTTAAACCAAGGTGTGGTGGTTTATACAAGCCGTGCACATTACAGAAGCAGGTTACATGTGCCAGCACGTTGACCTCCAGCTGCCCACAGCTACAGAGTCAGCAAAACCCTTCTGTCTACCAGCTGCACAGGAAGGGCATTTCCTTTAAAAACTAACACAGTTGATCTTTTTCTGGGGTTGGAATGACCGTCCCTGGTAATCATAATGCCCACACAACCTGCCTTGGCCAATGTTTCATTGAAAACTCTTTTCAAATGATTGTTTACAGATACTACTGTATGAACCTCACCTGGATCAGGCCTTCTTACATCAGTGTTTAAGGAGGAAACCCCGGCCCCGGGCTAGGAGAGCACAGGACGAAGCACGTTTGCCCTCCAAAGTCAGGAGGCTGCTGGAGCAGCAGAGGCTTTGCCGGAGTTTGAGGATGGTACCACACTGCCACCCTCTGCAGGAACAACAGCCTCAACACAGATCTTCCAGAAGAGAAGGATCAAAGGAAACTGAACTGGTCTCAGTGAGTAATAAGCCCATCTGACATGGGCGGGACTTTTTCTTAGGAAATGAAAACGTGAAGTGCCAGCACCAGGAAAGTTTGCCATGCTCTTCTCTGGCTCCTTGCCAACGTGGGAAGACCATAGGTACTAAGAACTGACGAGTAACTACAGCAGTAAGTAGTCTGAATTACTGACAGACAGCTTTGATACGTCTTATTTGTAGATACACAGTGATTGTGAATAACTCAAAACTGACTGATTCTTCTTTTCCCACTTTATAAACATATGGAAACACATACATCCAGAAAAAAACAATTTTTGATAATATATATTTGACATTAAAATATTGCACTAGATGTACTGCTGTCAAAATGGACACTTTAGGAGTTATTATCATCTGTGCTTTAAATATTATATATAACCTTGCTTTTAAGATAAAGTTCAAAGCAGTTCAGCAGAGCACATTTTAATTATTTATCTTGGAATCAACTGTGATTTCTCATTCACTTATATACGTGCCAACATCTGTAAAGATCAAACCCTGCAATTTCAGAGATGTTAAGTAATAGCTTCCACTTATTTCAAGCCCAGATCCTTTTCCCTCCCTGCAGTCTATTTCTCTTATCAATTATTACATTGCAGGACACAAACCAGTATCTGTACAGACTTGGTTTTCTGTCCACACTAATTCCTGCTTCGCTCTGTAATGAGCATTGGAGACTCTTCAGTTAAACATAGGCAGACATGTAGCAGTGTCAAAGATGTGTAATCTTCAAATAAAGGAGTGATACCCAATATTTTTTTGTCTGAAAACACATTTTCTTTATCTTTTCAGATTTCTGTCTTACAAATTGATCAGAAAAATAATAGCCAAGAAGAAAATGGGCAGAACAGAATAAATTAGAATTGCACCTTGGACCAAACCCCTCTAACTTCATGTTGGTATTATACTCTAAACCTGAAATATATTAATATACTCTACATGTGTTTTGCTTAAAGCTTGCTATTTTACCTAATGGCAGTAGATGAACTAATTCAAATAATTTTTATTCACAGAAAGCAGGCAGTATTTTGTATTCAGCTCCTCAAAACTTCAGTTTTGTAAGTTCACAGCTACCCAATTTTTTTAGTTGATATATATTTTAATAACTACAGAACATCTATTGCAGAACTGCTTAACTAGAATTTAAAAAGTTACCCTTCTTTTAAATTCTAGCTGTGCATAGTGTGATAATTTTCTCTTTGCTTGCATTTTACTAAAATTCCTGAAAAGTTTTTACTTCAGAGATAAACCTGATGCTTCTTCAAAAGCGTCAGCACTTTGGCTATTAAAGTTACCACACTTAATTCTAGATATTGTGCAATCTGTCACTACAGAACTGAGAAAACCTTAACCCTTTAATTTCACTGTTGAAATTCACTGTTTCCGTAGCTTTGAATTCTTTTTCAATCCAGTTGCTTAAGGAAATAAACTACATGATGTATCTATTTGCTGATCTCTATTAACTCCCACCTATTTATTTCCTGAGGCATTGAGGCATTCATTAATTTGCCTCAGGTTTTAAAGTTACTCTCAAATATATTGAATTAGCCAAACTTCCATGCAAATCAACATGGAAAGAGAGCATATATTTTAGTGTAGATCAGATGAGCCACCTTTGCCCCGGAAGAAAGGCAGAATCCTGAACCTTCTCTGGCCCTTAAGCAGTTGATAATTGATGATACTACAGGCAGAGGATAAAGCATCAACCCAGACAAATTTTTGGACACCAGAAATTACAATCATGGGCCAAATCCAGGAATTGTGTCCTCACGATCCTGTTCCTCATAAGTTAAATATTACAGGCAATTCTTATTTTCCAGCTGTCTACTGCCAGCCCAGAAGCAAGGATAGAACATTTTGCCCAACTCCACTGGTTCTAACAGGCTTCCCCTTCAACGCAGAGCCATAGCATTCCTCTGGCCTGATAATTAGATTGCAAAAGGACTTTATACAAGTTTATTACTCTGCTTGATCATAAAGTAACACAAATCAGATCAGGAGGTTTATAATTAGGTAACTTCAGGTATTAAAGGATGATTTCTAACCTAAATTTCAAGACTTTGGTGTAATACATTTTAAGAACAGAAGAGAGGAATGCAGGGCAACATCAGTGCTATAAGAACAACAACAAAAATAAACAAAATAAGAAAAATTAACTCTAAGCAAACACACACTTTAAAAACAGTGGGTTTATGAGGCTCTGAGGCTCAAAACTTCACACCCCAACGACTGCCTAAAGAAAATTCTTTGCTGAATTCATTGAAAGAGACATTGAAGATAATTCATTCCCATGTCATCAATTAGTATGTGATTTTGAATCAATGTGGCATTTACAGGCACTGTGGCTGTTGACTTGCATTAACTTTTGCTAGGAGATTTTCATGTTATGTGTCTATAGCTCCTTGAGCTGCCTTTGGCGTTCTCTGTTCTCAGATTACTTTTTCTTGTAGTTTGATAGATCAGAAAGATATTATATCTTTTGAGTTAAAACAACTCTCCATGCACTCCTGAGGAAAATGAAAAATGATTTGAACATTACCACACACTTCTCACATGGTCTTTTTGCAATTTAAAACTTTTTAGCCCCCAGAATAAGGTAGATAACAGTATTTCTGTGAAATAAAGTCCAGGCTTGCACAGATTAGAATTTTAATTCTGACTTTGATAGGAACATGAGAAAATAATTTTTCATGACCCACACTGCACTCTCAGCCTCTTGTGAAGACTTTAGAACATGGATATTTAGGCTTAGGCCTGGAAAGCAAGTTCAATATTCTGTATTTATTTCATTGTCTTGCCAATTAGCTCTATAATGTGCAATTCCAAAGTCGAAGTCCCAAGCACTGACACTCGTGACTTCCATCCATTACTCAAGAGTCAGTCTGAGGAAGGCCAGAACATCAGGATACCCATTTCTTTATAGGGATCTGAGATTTTACTACCATGGTGTTTCTCTAGCCCTGAGTGGACTACATCCTCCTGCTCACTGCAAAATATAGGGAGAATTTAGTCCTGAGTGGATTGCTTGTGTCCTCCAAAGGACTGCTGAGGCAGCTGCCGGAAGATGCACATCACTAACTTTGCCCAGATATTTCTGATTTTCCCCTTATAACACCCACAGAAAAGGCCCCTCACCTTATATTGAGTGCATAGCTATTCATAGTAAATTTTTTTTCTGTAAGTTTTTGCTCTAAATATGACAGTCTTCTGAAGAGGTATTCCTACTGAAAACTTAATGTTGTCATCACACACTTAAAAAGAGCTTGTAGAAATTTTTACATCACCAGGTAATGGTCTAAATTCTTATGGGTTAATATTTCTGCATAATGAGGTTCATACACAGTATATTAATAAGGCAGACAGAAATGGATATTACATTTTAATTGGATAAATTTAGGAGATCTTAATTTAAGTGGCATGTAAGGGACTATTATCCCTTGCTATTATTCTCCTTGCATAATTCTACAGTAAGTAAAAACCTGACAAGTGCCTGTTGGAAATAATTCCTCCATGCTTGCACCTAAATTAAAAAAAAAATATTGGTGAATCCTTTTTTTTTTTATTTATAAGTAGCCAGTAAGCTTTAACAAACAGCACTACTACTACTGAAGCCTACATTTAGAACAAGTAGGAGTTAGATTGTGGGGTAGTGCACAGCCAACTACAGAAACAGATTTTGTCTTAATTTCTTCAGTAAGCTTTGAAAACTGTTAATAGTACATTAATAGCAGAAACTCTCTTGTGTAAAAAATGTAGTGCTTAAAATTAAAGGAAGATGCAAACTAAATTACTTCCTTTTAGAAAAAAATTTTTTTTTGTTTGTTTTACATCTCCCTAATTTTAGTTCTCTAATATCGTGTAATATATTGATATAAAGTATAGTGGAACAAAATAAACATACACAGATGAAACCATGTGGTACACATTCACAGCACAATGCAATTTCATTTGGGCTGGAAAACCATCTTTTCTGTTAAAGCAGCGTTTTGGTATTATGTTTTCAATTATTTTAGTCTGCTCAGATCACAGAGCTGGTAAGGCTTAAGAAACAAAACCGTGATATATTAATTCTTAAACTGCAGTATATCTCAGAGCTGCTGATAAAAAGATGATCATTACATTCATGAACACTGGTGGCACCTTCAGGCAAACTGAACGTGGAGAGAAGGAAGTGGCACTTTTCCAAGAACTATTTGTTCCATGAGGAAACATGGGACAGGTCTGGTCACCACACCAGCTTCTCTGTGAGGAAACAAGTCAATATTCTCTCAGCATTTCAGGTTTATCTCTAGCACTATACAACAGCAACTTAAATTTTTTTGGCTGGACAGTTAGAGGGAGCTCGGTGCCTCACAACTTTCCCTGGTCCTGCTTAAAAGTGGGGCTTGCTGACTATACCCAGTGTATTTCTCTTTCCCTGTGTAATATCCACATGTGATACCCTCACAACACATTAATGTCTGTACAGCTCCCTGTGACAATGGGCATTGTCAAAACTGCTACTTGGTGTCTCAGTAGCTCACTTGTTGAAGGCATTGATTATTGATAGCTGAACATGGTGTAAAGTGAGCATTTTAGGTGAGTAAAAAAAACACAAACCCAAATCCTATCAAACCAAGTTTTTAAAAACAGCAGGAGACATCCCAGCCATAGGCTTACACATTTCCAGTGTCCTACTGAAGATAAACTGGAAAATTGTATATGGTGCAGGACTAGCATGAGCCTGCCTGTTCTTGACAGGCTCAGTTAATCCACCTGGCCTTTCAGACATTGACAGCATCATGCAAAGAAAATCAATTACCCAAGATAATCAAATCCACTGTCTTCATCTTAGCTTTCTCATTCATTTAATCTAATTCTGAGTATTGACATTATTCTGAGCATAATGCAAACACAAGTGCTTCATTAAAGGCAGCACCTGGACATATTCAATGGTGCAGCAAGAGCTAACAAAGCTCTGACAAACTCAGCCGTGCTGTTATGGATTGACTGACAAGTGATACAACCAAAAATATGTGCTTCTCAAAACAACCTCTCAAGAAATGGTGGTTTCAGATGAAGGTGCCTTGCTCTCAGGGACGTTTCATCCTGAAGTCCTTTGTCACCCCATGGCAAGAGTAAAGGTAGCAGTGCCCTGAGCACAGTCTGAGCTGAAGATGTTCAGGTTAAAGACATCTGACTGCCTGTAACAGTGGCTCTGGAGGTAACAGAGCCATAGTGCTCCAGAGAGAGGGATAGGGTAGGAGGCCCCAATTTCAACAAGAATATGCTTTGATTTTGGTGTGAGTATTCCTACAAGAGATGAGATGAATATTAAAATAATTTATTAAGCTTCAGTTACTTCAGTGCAAAAAGCAGCAAGTAGTGAAATAAGGAAGAAATTCACTTGATGAGTAGAGGCTTATCAAGAGGTGAAAAAATTCAACCCAAGCTGGGTCTAAAACAAGATAAAAACATCAAATACTTATTAAAAAGTTTTATGTGTGACTTTTCCAACAGGTAATGTTCAAAGAATTTGTTGTGTGACTGGGCAATATGATGCAAAAAGGAAAGTCATGAACCTTAACTTGGAGCCATTTTATATGCTCATTCTTTTCAATTCAAATAACCTGTAAGAGCTGCAGAGTATGTAGCCCTCAGGTTACTGAGTATTATGATAATAATTTAAAATGCAACTATTCATTTGATAAAAGAATGCAGATGTTAGTGGACAAACATTCCTATCTGAAAGCAGATCTTGTATTAGAACACTAATTGATTCATCCTCTACTTCACACATAATTTATAATAATCAGAAAACTTTATTTCCTGAAGAATTCTAGAGATGGAGCACATTTTATGGTGCTATTTTCATTCTTTCCATTACATTCACTGGGACACAGAATAATGAAATAGAATTGTTATAGTAATTTCAAATCAATACTCTCCTATTAGCAGATTTTGAAAGTCCTCAACATTAGTGTTACCTGTTACCTCATTAAAATGGGAAGATTTAAATCTATACAATAGATCAGTGGGTGTTTTCTCATTCTTTCTTTGCTTTTTGCTTAGGTAAAAATTGTATTATTTGGTCTGAGTTTCAGGTCCTCACTCAATACTACATTTATTAAGTATGCATTTGGTTGGTATTCCAACCATTTTCAATTACTTTAATATGTCCAAAATAACATCCAGTAAGTGTTAATGTAATCAAGTTAAAAATGGGGGCATTTTGATTTATGATGTATCAATACCATACCTAAACAATAATGCTAATGTTGGCTTATTTATAAGGGTTATGTGTTATTGGGCAAGCAATTCAAGCATCAAAATCTCACGGCCAGACTGCTGGTCAGAATTGAACACACCTCCAGGAATCCCTAGAATACCACAGCTCAATGCGTTTACTATTATTCTTGGCCTTGCAGCTACTGAGAGCCATTACAGATTACAGTGCTGTTTAATCAGTGCTGTGAATGTTACAACAACCCCCCGAGCTTACAAACTGTAAGGAAAATCTACCAAAAAAACCCCAACTTACCCAACATAGCTTCCAATAGAGATGCAGAGGACTAAGAACACAGTGGAATTAAATGATTTCTTACTGTGGGCATCTAGATTTTTTGTGTTCAAGGAATCTCTTCTGCAAGCTGTTCTCTGAAACAATTTCATTACTCTTTACCAGGCCGAGGATGGAGTCAGCTGATTTTCCCAGCTGATGAATGGCTCTATTCACAGACTTAAGCTTTGGGTTAATAATTGAACCATCTCCTTCTGGGAGCAGCTTAAGGGCAGGAGGTGGATTTGGTGCCCCAGAGGTCCCAGTGCTGCAGGGAGCACAAAGGGGACAAGGGCTTCCAAGAGCTGACTCTCAAGGTGGCAAGGCAGGTTTGTGCATGGGGACAGACACATCAGCCAGTTGCTCCTAAACCAGCACACTCCTTGCTGAGGGTGCAACAGCTCCAGCAGAAAATTAATAAACTGAGAAGCACAGGCAGTCTGAAGGACCAGTATAAGCTTTACAAGAAACCAGCATAAGTTTTAGTTTTATATTGGTAGGTTTTGCTGACAGCCTTACTATTACAGGCCACAGCAATTAGTTTTTAGTGTTGTCATTTGCTTCCTTGTCTCCAGCACTCACGACCCAGTTGTTGCTTCTGGATTCCCGGAGACCACTGCTGCTCGGGACTCTGGTATGAAGAGACCAGTGTGAACTGCTCCAGACTTTCAAATGCGTCACAGCTGCCTTAGAGCCTTGAAATAGACAGGTGCTGAAAGTTAATATCTTAAAGTGGGAATTCAAAGTTCTCCATTTGGACACAAAACTGAAACAGGCAACAGCACACTGATGCCTTGAGTTTTCAAACAAAACATTTTCATCCTGTTTAAATTATGACTTGTAATTAGTGGGAACTTGAAATAGGTTTTTAAGAAATAGGTAGAATGAAATCCCCAGAAATTTGAAGACTTCTGATATTGTCCATTAGATATAACCTGTGCTTGGCTTTCTATTTGGGAATAAGAAACATCAACATTGTTTCTATGCCAGTTGCTAACAGAACTACCTTTAAAGCTGTTTTCTCAGTCGTAATGCTACAAAAGGCCACAAGAGACCAAACTTGCTGATTCTCCCAACTTACAGCTGTTCTGCAACAGAAACAGTCAGGGATTTTTTCCCACTGGGTTTCAAGCTTCTTTCTGCTTGACTGATGAATGAGAGATAAACACCATACACTTTATGCAGTTAGACAGACTGTTCAAATGAGATATGGGGGGAGTTATCCTACAGCAAGCACACTCAGCATGTATTCTTTACTTTTAACTGGATGTACATTCAACATGTACAGGAAAGAACGATTTTTACATTTCTTTATTTTATCCCACCTGCAGATGCAGAAACAAACAAGAGCTTAAACAGTAATAATAGAAAGGCAAATAGAACAGTAGTGAAATCTGCACCACTTTTTGCCATGTAGAGGTGTGTTTTTTCTCTCCTGTTCTGGGCCTCAGATCTTCCCATGTTCTGTAACCTGGGAGGAGCTTCCAGGGTAGTCACAGCAGGTACATGATGTCAAAATAGCCTCTCCATGTCAGTAACCAGTTTCAAGATAAAGGTAAGAAAAAGGACAAGGGCTAAAAGTTTTAAACTAAAAGGAGATAGATTCAAAGTAAATAAGGAAGACATTTTTACAGTAGTGGTGACACACTGGCACAGGTTGCCCAGAAAGGTGGTGGATGCCTCATCCCTGGAAGTGTTCAAGGCCGGGCTGGATGGGGCTCTGAGCAACCTGATATAGCAGAAGATGTCCCTGTCCATGGCAGGAAGGCTGGTCTAGACGACCTTTAAAGGTCCCTTCCAAGCAAAATAGTTCTATAATTCTGCAAAAAAGCAAACAACACATGCTAACTTGCATAATGAACTGATACTAGCACATGGTAGGAAGCAGAAATCTCAGTGTTTCTATTGCTAGAAGATACAGAATTGGGACCTCTCAGCCTTTGCCTTCCTCAACAGTTAACAACTATTTAATCCCAAAAAACCAGCACCAGGAGTTGAAACTGAAATAGTCAAAATCTTCTTCCCCCTCCTTCACACCTTGCACCAGTAATACCATATTTTACTGCTGCTGACAGCATCAGGAAGGGTTTGGTGTGTTCCGGTGTGTCCCTCCACCCACAATATTCTAGCTACAGGAAATGATTTCTGACAGTAGATCTTAAATTCTGTCAAAAGTGATTTTTCCTAACACAGCCTTTGTTGGTAATCACATTCCCTAAGTGGTTTGCTTCATCTTAACTTTTGTGGAATGGTGTTTCCCTAGAGGAAGCGGTACTTTCGTCTCTCTGCAAGCTGTCAACAGTTCCTGAAGTGAGAGGTCCGACAGGAAAGCAACATCTGCAAAATTAACACTTTTCACTTCTGAAAGGCTCGAACAATGCTACCTAAAGGCACCCAGAACACTTCCACATCAAACAGAGAACAAGGGTGGAAGTTGCTACCCGGGGTAGCTGGGATGTGACAATTGCACGAAGAAAAACCAAGGCAATCAGCAGGAAGCTTCGTGCAAGCTCACGGAGTCACGGCAAAAATAAAGAAGCCACGGGAAGTATTGTCCCGACTTCTGTCTATCAGGGATGCCCCGCCACTTCTCTGCCCAGCAATCTTTCCCCCGAACGCACTAGAAAATGAAAAGGGGTGTAAGCGAGATTAAGCAAAGGAGGAGTGGCAGGGCAGGGGCAGCGCTGCTCAGAGGCTCCTATGGGGGCTTGAGCGAGCGGGGGCTGTGCTGGCCGTGCCGCCCCCGCCCGGCCGTGGGCGGGCTCGAACCC
>VZRZ01001071.1:149260-236001 GCA_013398175.1 Climacteris rufus
CAGAGCCGGGCCGGCTGCCAGGCTGCTCGGAGCTGCCCCGCGCCCGCCGGGCCAGGTAAGGCGCGCCCGCCTCGGGGAACGCGGCCCCTCCCTCCCTGCTGCCCTCCCTGCTGCCCCTCCGCTCACTCGCCTTTTCCCCCTAAATATTACTTTTCCCTCTGCCAGGCATCCTTGTTCTGCTGGATTAAAATAACGCAGAATAACTCAAATTTCCATTAATGAAATTATCTGAATCTATTGCGTCCCCCTGAAAAGGCTGTAAAGCCTTGCTTTTAGAAACAGTGAATGGCACATGGAGAAACTTCTCCAAGAAAGATTATGTAAGAGCCAGCTCCCATTTCCCCCCCATTCCCCATCAAATCTGCATCTCGCCTAAATTAATACATAGATGAACAATATGCTAGTACTTGAAAAGGTGTACAATATTTAAAGTAGATCATGTTGGTTCAACCTGTTGTTGAGCACTGAATAATGAAGAAGGGAAATATTTAAATATAAGGAAAGCATTTTATTTCCCTAGCAGGTTCTTTTCTAATTATAAAAAATTCAAATACTATATACACAATTTCAATGTATATTCAAATTTTATAAATAGGATTCTTAAAGGCTGCTTTCCATCATGAACACTCCAGGTAGTTCTAACGACCTGGTCATAGATTAAATCTAAAGCAGTTTGTGCTTAAGGAAAACGAAGATCCTGCAACAGGCACACACTTAGCACATGGGAAGATCAGTTAAATCTGTAAGAGGGGGAAAAATCTGAAATACATATTTTACTGGAAAAATTCCTCTTGCTTTTAAAGCCTCTCTTGTGATTTTCTCTTAGACCAAATTCCTTATGACTTTGAGCTCAGTTCTACATCTCAGTCAGAATAACTCCTCTGACTTCAACCTTAGCAGGTACAAAAGCTTGCAGCTGAGCCCAGGACACTCAACCTGGACAACACTGATATTTTTGTATGATTGTACAATTTAAAGCATTTTCTCCTGTGATTATAATTTCCTAAAATATGTGATTCTACTGAGTAATTTTAATTATATTGATTTGTACCAGTTAATTTCAAATACAAAAGCTTCCTGGATTAAAAAACCCAAACTGCTTGGAAAACTGATTTTCTCCTTCCCAGTCTTTCATCCTGTTACACTGCTCAGAATGGTTAGTTTGTAAACATCCTGGTTACAGGACACTTACAAATTCACTGAGGAATTTGAATCTAATACCTTGGGCTCAAACTGAGAAGTAGATATTTGGTGACTAAGAATAATAAAATTTTCTCTGGAAAGTTTCAGATGTGCATAACAATAGTGAAACCCAGACAAATCTATGGTTCAAATTCAACTTGGATGGAAAAAAAGAGGTGTCTCTGGGGTATATTCTCTCCCTTCTTTCCTTTCGCCCCCACACTAATAAGAATTTGCAACTGGAAACAAAATTAATTGCAGACCAAGGGGCTGTTCTCTGTCAAATCTTCAAGGCACATTGCAAAATATTCAATGAGAAGATGGATATGACTGACCCTAATCTGCTACTGCAGGGCTCTTATTTTTCCCTCTCAGCCTCAAACATGTGTTCAGTGACATAGAGTGAGATGACCTTCATTCTCCTGTGCCAGAGGCTGCGTGGAGGGAAGCTGCAGGCACATTAGTTTGGTCCTGGATAGTTGCTACAACATGAGAAAGCTTGAGAAAAGCTTACAGTTATCAGGGTCTACGTGGGGAGACTCTCCTCCAGGTTAAGGGCTAGAAGATTCTAGATCTGCTAACTTTCATAAGGAATAGTAATTTAAGATGGCACCAGAAAAGCAGGATTTCATTTGTGTTTTCAAATCAAGTCATTTTCTTAATATGACCCAGCATATCCTGTCCAACTTTATGGATTTTCAACAATTTATATTAACCACGTCTATTTCAATAGTGCCTAAACAAAATTGTCTCCATTTTGCCGCAGGCTGTAAACCCATGCTACCCTGGTCTGTGTGAGCAGTGAAGGTATCAGTGCTGCAGCAGCTCTGTGTCTGCCTTCAGCCCACTCTTGTGGGTGCCCTTTAGAAACCTGGTGACCTGAAGGCAGCTGTCAGGTCTCAGGTGGCCGATGGGAGACCACCCAAGCCATCAGTGTTTGCTACACTGCAGCTGTTTGCTCCTTCCTGCACAGTCAAAACCTTGGTGTAAGTGCCTTTGAGGTTTCATTCATCATTTGCAGCCCCTGAATGCTACACCTGTCTCTCTAATCCAACTCAAACACATTCAAACTGCACAAAAACTGAGCGTCTCTGTCCTGTTGAAGCCACATTGTGACTGTAAAACTGGTGTGGCAGAAGGTAATCCCTACCTGTCTGTGGGATTGGGTGTGGGAAGACCTTGAAGCATTGGCAAACACCTTAAAAAGCCACTAAAGATCTCAGATTTGAGAGATAGGGGGTTTGGTACAAGAGGACTCAAACATTTGCAGATTTATGTAGAGGTCCAGCTGCCCAGATAGAAGAACCGTGATGTACAGAGCAAAAAGATTTTTAAAAGTCTATATACACATAAAAACAACCATTAATAACCCCATAAACTTCTGAATTGTTTGGACAGTTACAAATGGGAGTAATAATCAACCATGACTCCAACACAAATAACCTGCTGGAGTTTTCAGTGTCAGCTATCTAAAATCATATTTAGGGATAAACTGGAGATAAGTTACTTAATTCTCTACATTTTTAGCCAGAGAATAGCCTGTGTGGCATATTTTCTGTAGATCTCTTGGGTAGATATAAGTAGAGCTTGTAATGAACACTACATGTAAGCAGCCACATGAACACATTCATTTCTTGTTTTTTATTTTATTACTACATCCATTTCTGCACACTGTTGAAACCTTACTGTCCAGTGTTCTGTTGGTTGGAAGTAGGACATCTGGCACTTGCTCCAGGAAGGTAACTCCTGGAATTGTATTGTCATCCTAACCGCCCATTGCTATAAATCTGAAATTAATTTTCCAGAAAAACTGTGTAACACTAACAGCATCTTTGCCAGTTATTTCCCAGCTAATCCACAATATGTAAGGCATTTAAAATGCACAGAGTGAAAACAACAACAGATAAACATATAAAATAATCTTATTATAGGTTATGTAACTTACTCTAGGGCTTTGATGTTCATGAAACTGATAATACAGGGAACTTGGTGAGAAATACAGACCTCAACCCAGGGCACAAAATGTCTCTCATACACTTAATTACGTAAGTATTATCAACATACTGCTAGTCCCTACTCCTTTTGTGATTAAAAGTACTGATACAAAAATAAAATTAAATGGCTGCAGCAATTGATTTGACTTTGATGCTGACCTTCCAGTGTATTTTGAAGACAGTGATTTGACATGTTCACTTGTACATTATTTAGGACATGGAAGCAAATAACTCAGTTGTTGCTGATACAGTCTGAAATCATGCCATGCTTTTTTTTTTTTGGTGAAATAAATGTTTGTCAATTTGTTTGGGTTAATTTCAAATATCTCATGCAATACCTATGCCATTTTTAATTATGAAGTTTCACTTCCAGCTCATTTTGCTACACCAGAGAAACAGTTTTCATTTCTGGTGAATCTTAAATTAATTCTATTTATTTAACAGTATGACCTATGGTTGAACTGTATCTTTGACAGAAAACATCTCAGAACATCTCAGGGCACAGAACTTGAGAAGATACCTTCAGATTGGAGTAACTTCCCAAGTGTTTCACTGAGAAAGTGACACTTGCTCTTACCTGGCACATGTGACAACTGTATTGACAACTGTATTGATCAGAACATCACAGTGTAAATGGAATCCAGTATTTCACTTTGAACTACTGCCAGATATAGCAACAGTAGAGGCCTAAGGGCCATTCAGCTGCTCACATAACACTGTCATACCAGATGGCCCCTGTACTGCCTGTCTGCAGAGAAAACATGACAAGACAGTGACTTTCTACAAACCAAGTCTATCTAACTTGGATTACTTGCCCAAGGAGACTTGCATGGTTTATGCCTGTGCTAGGGGTTTAGAAACAAGCTAGCTGGTATGCCAAAAGCCAGTTTGTCAGCCAAATAAGAGGGTGCCCCTGATAATAGGATGCAGACACATGCATTTGTCCACTTCCATCAGTCAATTCACCAGTTAGACCTGGAATTTTGCTGTCACTGGATTTTATTCCTTCTTTCTAGTTTGCCCCATTTAAAAACCCCTCTTGGTACTTTTCGCTCAAGCTGCTCTCTCTGAATTATTAATCTTAACATGAAAAAGTATTTTAATGTGTGAAAATTTTGTATTTCTTTCTCTTTCATGATCTGCACATTTCAGGGAGACTTAGAAAGAATCATGAAACTACAGCTGTTATAGACAGGCATCCAGATTAACCCAAAGACAGATAGCACGGCACTTTATTCTACAAAGTGCTTTCTGCCAGTGACTACTGTCAATCTGTTGTATGTAGTTGACTTTTCCAAGCTGTGGTGGTTTTGGCCAGAGTAGACTAAGTTTTCTTTACAGTGGCTGGTAGGGGGCTGTGTTTTGGATTTGTGCTGAAAACAGTGTTGGTATTTCAGGGATGTTTTAGTTATTGCTGAGCAGAGCTTGCAGAGAGTCAAGGCCTTTTGTGCTTTTTGTACCACCCCACCAGCGAGAAGGCTGGGAGTGCACAAGAATTGGGGAGGGGACACAGCTGGGACAGCTGACCCCAACAGACCCACAGGGTATATCCTCTCTACTTCCAAATCTTACCTTGTGACTGCTTCCATACAACCACTCTCTTTCTCCCACTGAGCCCTTGGTATTTCCAGCTTTCCATCATTTCCCCTGCAATTGGTTCATACAAACAGAGGATGAAGTAAAGAACACAAACTCACTGGCCAATTTGCGGTTCTAGTGGACAATGCAAGCAGAGAAGCCAGAGCAGGGGAGGTAGCTCTTCTTCTCTGGCACTCTGGGTGATTCTCTCCTGAGTTTCCAGCTGCCTTTCAGTCAAGCACATAAAGGCACTGTCATTCAACAGTTTGGATCTGGAAGTAAAATGCAACTGCAATGCTAATTCAGTTTATATTCTAAAACCCACCATCTGCTTTTTATTTTAAGATAATTCTACACACAGTTTTAGATGCCTGCAGTAGCAGCCATGGGAATTCAGGCATATGGCCATTACCATATGACAAAGTGTATTATCTAATAATTTCTAGTCTTTCCCATGCATCCACTTGTGCATAAGATACTTCAACACAATAGGCACTCATGCTTTGATTCATTCACACAAAATTCTCTTCCAGTGAAATCTTAGGCTATTGCTACTACCTCTGCCAGCTGCCTGCCTCACCCCTTTTCAGCCTCAAAGGTTTGTGAAACTTGCATAATTCACTTTTCCTGTCATGTTGAAGATAATAAATAACTGAATTCCCATGAGACATGTCAAAACACTTGATGGCATTTTACAGTCCTAATCTGATCTGAATAAAAGTAGAAAAGTGTTGTTGTCTCATCGTACGAGAGAGTGGGCCAGATTTGTTACCTTCACCTCAATTAAATGTTTAGAACAAGATGCGTCAATACTTGCACAATAATCTGAACAATCTGAACAGCATGTAGTCTGTCTAGTAAGTCCAAAGGACTCAATATTCTATGCAGAAAACAGGCTGTGTATTTTTCTAGGGAGGGAGGAAAAGGTTATGGGTTCCACTGAACTAATATTTTTAAATATTAGTTTTAAATAGTTCCATAGGTACACACACGCAGGAAGGAATCCTGCTGAGAATGTGTAGTATTTGGTAAAGAAATGCGTGACAGGAAAGGTCCAGATGTGCAAACATGCCAAGAGGCAGGCTTTCAACAGAACAAACCAGCTCAGAAAGCCCCATAATAAAGGGGCAGCAAAGACAACGTGTGTGTGCATGCCAGCATGTACACACGTGCAGCAGAGATTTGTACATCCAGCTTAAGCATTATCTGTGGAATTGCTTAAGACTCAGTAGTTCCTCAGTTCTATTCCTTGGTTGGCATACACTGTGTCCCTCTGCAGTGATGGAGCACCACTTGATGTGGCAATTAGATCTCTGGATTAGTGTTTCTTATGCAGAAATGACAGATCCTCTCCTTTCTGTTACTTCCATGCTTTCTCTTCCTGAGCACACAAGAGTAATTCATGTACCATAGAATGGATTTGAACATTCCTGTGTTAAAAACCAAAATTCTACACTCCAGGCTTCCATGAAATCGCTAAATTGGACGTTGGTTAAGATCTGAAGGTAAACCTTTCTTTAGAAAGAAATCAGTAATCAGCCCACTCCTTTTGATCTTCAGTACTGTAAAAACTAAACCCAAACAACCTCAGAAATATTCATAGGTTTCCTTAATCTGTTTATAAAGGATCTTCAGACATATTAGGAGCTCATAGTAGCAATTCAAAAGCTAAATATAAAAGCAGCTTTATGAAGTACTTATAAAGTCAGTAAGAGGCTTTTTATTTTTAGCATATTTTCCTGTGAGATAAAAATAATGAATGTAGAAAGCATCCAAACCCAAAATGAGATACAGAAAAGAGATCCCACGATCTGCACCAGGAGTGTTACAGAATCAGCGTTTAGAGAGCAATGTTCTGACAACACCATCTGCTCATTTGTGCTGTTTTTTCCTATTACCAGCTCTCTTAATGTCTCATGCATGATTTTCTGTGGAAGTCAGGAGTGTATGATTTATTTTGACATTAATATTTACCAGGCTGGTTTATGCTTAAAGTATCAAGATGCTGAAAACGTTTACTTGTTTAAAAAGCCATTCAAATGGCTTTCCTTTTTCTTTGGAGACATGAACAACTCATTTTGTCACTTCACTGTTACATAAAAGTCATCTACCATTCACATGGCATTAATTTAAGTAAATACCACTAGTTTTGTTCTTACTAGAATTATAGATCAAAATAAAATTTACTTTGGTTTTAAAAAAGTTTGCATTGGTCACTACAGGGTGGTGAAACAAAGTTTCAGGTTGTGAAACTTCAAATTCTTTACTCCTAGCAATTTAGTGGGAAAGTAAAGTGCAAGATACTACTTAAAACTCATTCTGGACACTGAAAATATGTCTGTCCCTGCCTGAAATCTAAAACAGATATTTCATTTGTGTTTATTAACATTTAACAATTGTCATGGAGAATCCGGGTAGATAGCATCCCTGTCATGTTGGCATTTTTAGAGTTTTAAAGCAAGTCTTACAAACAAAATTTCTGTACTCTGATGAAATACAGCAAAAGTGTGCACAGTCTCTGAACTTCAGATCTGTTGCATGACTGCATTAAACTATGGATTGATACTCTTTTCATCCAGAAATGGATTACAGAGCTGACAGATTACTTAAAATAACCGTTAGGGATGTGAATCATACTGACAAAAGCAAAGAACTCCCATCCAGAAGAAAACATCTTGCCCAGCCAAACATTTTCATGAATGTGGATGGTTATATATGATTTATATACAAAGGAATTTTTTTTGATAGCTAGAGGTAGGAGCACATAATTTCATTTTTGCTCATCAACAAAAAGATTACCAAAGTTACATATCAGAGGTATTGATGCTGCCCATGTACAAGAAAGGTTACTCTTAAATAGCTGTGTTCTAAAATGGGGTCATGTGTTATCCCTTAAGAAGGGTGCACTGATATGCCAGAGATGCACTCACTGACAAACAGAGACAAAACTCAGTGTTTGCAATTCTCCTGCACATAATTAAATTATTTGTCAGAGCAATTACTTTTCCCAACATTTAAAGGGCAGGCAAAAATGAAAGAGCTGTAGTATAGTGCAATGCAGCTTCTACTGGTAAGTTAAATTAATCCTGATTTTTTTTTATGTTTTGAGATTTTTGAATCGATGTAGGTATTTACTAATGCATTTATAGTAGAAGCTATTAAAGATGCAGCATCTTTAGTGTTTAAAACCTTTGAAAATTCATGTATTTGAAATGCAAATGCATAGTAAAACATTACCTCTGCACCTTTTATTTTTTTAGGAGCTACAAGAACTTCCGAAGCAACTTGTGACAATGTGCAGTCTCAAGTGCTGCAGTCTCAGAGCCCTTTTTCTATTGCTGTTCTATAGGTAAGTAGTATTTGCTAAAAATATTGTTTCTTCAATATCTAATAGTAGCAGTTGATTTATATTAAACTTACTTGTAATTGGAAAGATATCTGACCAGGTAAAAAAGTAAAATCTTCATGACATTTGAATCTTGCCTCTTACAAAAATTAAAGCACCTGGGTATTAATAACAGAAGTATGGGACTGAGCTTCATTAATCTCAGCTGCATTGATTAACAGATTTTTTTAATTGGAAAAATTGATTGGGGGGAAAAATGGTATTTAGCTTAAGCAGATGAACCCTCCAATGAAGGATTACTGGGTAGAGAGTGTGAGTATTGTATGAGATGCTTAACAAATTTAGATGGGCACACAGTCCTTGCCTGGAGCACAGTACCTTGCCCAAGGACAGAAGCATACAGTCCACCTAGATTTACTACAAGCTTGAGATAGTAAAGTTTTGAGCACTAAAAGGAGAATATCTTAAAAAGAATTACCTATTTTAAATACTGTTGTTGTCTGTTATCAAATTGTGAAATCTTTAGTAAATGAGTTGCATTAAGTTGGAAAGTGAAAATGATCCCCTCTGGCTACAAGTAACCCTTCTAACAGTGTAGTTGCCATGAAAAAAAATAGAAATAGAGCACTTCAAATACCTTCTTTCTATAAAAATGAGCAAAAATATTCTTTAAGTATTTCTAAGATGAAAACATAAGCATGGACAGGTTAAACATTGTCACCACCACCTTCAACTGAAGTATTTAAAGTCTGTGAGCCAATTCTGTATCTAGAATTGCCTAACCTACTTCATCTCCCAGTAAATTCCTCAAGATAAGGTTCTATCTGAGCTTTAGTTCAAGTGGGTGTGCTAACAGTCATTTAGATAAAGCCTCCCTTTAGTAGTGGGGACAGGTGGAACAGTCCCCTGAAACTGAGTTTAAAACATCCCACCACCCCCACCTTCTCCAGTGCTGTAAAGAGGTCTTTGTCCAGAACACACTCTTACTTAATTCCACCTTCCTTCCTCATCAGCTGTGACTTGCCAAACTGTAATAAGTGGATGACTCACAGTTTAGCAATAATAAAGCACTGCTAAGAGACCAAGAGTTTCAGAAGTGTCTATGTAACAAGGAGGCAAAACTCCCCCAGGAGTTCAGCCTGCAGTACATAGTTCATTATTAGCAGACAGACTTTGTGAATCCCCTTACAGCTTCATAAGGCTGTGAGTATCCAGAAGCACAGCCACTTCATTCCTGGGTAGCATCCGTGGGAGTGAGGTGCATGCACAGCACCCGTACAAGTGCACAACATTGAGCTGAGAAAGTCCCGTTGCACCCAAATCCAGCCAGTCTGAGAAACAGTTCTGGCCCCCGGTTATCACAGACAAGATGATGCTTAGGTACACAAATGCATTTTTCCAGTGCACGAATTGGGAAGGGTTTGTGAAAGGGGTGTCTAAAACAAAAACTATCCTGCTTGGCAGGGACACAGAGATATTTCTAAGCAAAACCCGAGGGCTGAGGTGCAGCCAAAGCAAGGGCCATGATTTCTTGCCAAGTAGTGCCTTAGATACCCCACTCAGACAAGCTCTGCCTAACATGCAAAGAGTTTCTTCTACTGAATACTTCATAATCAAATAATGGTGTGGGGTTTTTTTCCTTTCTATCGCTCCCCACCTGAATGACACTTCTTAATTTTATATCACTTGATATGAAATTACATTACAATCACATCATGGATGCATTTTTAGTATTAAAATCTGTATCTGGGGAATTGTCTGGCTGATTGCTTTTCTAGAATTTATCTTTTTTAATAAAGAGTAGTAAAAAAATGAGACAAATTTATCGTTAGCAGGAATCAGCTTAAATAAATGAATGCTATTTGGTCTGAAGAAGGGCTCCCATCTGTTACAGATTGGGTGTTTTTAAAATGAAGAATGCTAGGTTTATAGAGTTAAATACAGAGAATTCTGTGGATTTTTTTTTTTTTTCGGCTGAGCTTAAGAGCACTTATGGTACTTCAGCATTTGTTGTCGTATTATCTGGTAACATAATGCTACAGTTTCAACCCAACTATTTAATAAAACAATGGTGACAGCACTAGTCATTTCAAAGCAGATAATTAATCAGTGAGGTAGTAGATTTTGCTACAGTTTCTCTGCAAAGACTATAAAAAACATTGTATAATTGAGCACAAATATGAAACCAGAAATAACACCTTTATTTACATCTGTAAGCCCTTTGCCTGTCAGTGAATTGCCCGGGAAAAAAGCTTTTTTAAATTCTTGTTTTCCTGAGGGGAATGTTTCAAAAGGTTGCTCAGACTGTATCTGGCATTTTGTTTATCTTCTCACAGTTCTAAGGTGTTTCTGTCTCTTTTACGATACATAACTTCTGACAAAAAATAGCCAGGAAAAATATTCTCATACACATGTCTAGATTGTATGCTTGCTTAAAGCAGTGATATACACTACTGTTCAGGGCAAATGTTCCTTTTTCCCCCTCCAGTTACCCCATTTTGTTAAGACACTAACTTGAAAGTACCTTAAATAAAAAGCAGTTGTTGTACCTTTGAAGTTTAGTCAAACCCATAAAAATACTCAGTTTTTGAGCCATGAGAATAATGTAGGAAAATAAAGTTATAATTCAGCTTTTATAAAACCAAGCATAGATAATTGAACCTGATGAATTAAAACATTTATTCTACATTGACAGCTCAGAACAGATAGATATTCCCAGCTGACAAATAATTATATACTCACTTTTGTTCTGTAAAAATCTATTCTCTCCCCAGTTGCTATAACACCTGTTCCAAGGCAATTCCATACTTAGATGCATGGCAATGTTTTTTGCAGACATTAAGAAAATGGAGGAACTAAAACATACAGCTTCACTTAACTTTGCAGCATATACTTAAACATAACAACACAAATAGTGGTTAAAAGAGAAGCTCAGATGAGAAAATGTAGGTGCATAAGTGGAATGAGTCTCAACTTTCACTTTATCCTTTGCGAACATGTGTAGCTCAGAGTTGCCTGTTGCTCAGCAAAGAAAGGAGCTACTGAGTCAAAGAGCACTTTAAAGGAAACAGGACATCATCCTGTAAAACATAAAAAGCAAAGCCACTTAAGCCATGTAGCCTCTGTAGGCTGCTTGTCTTTTAACACTGACAACCTGCTTCTCACCATCCTCCAGAGCTAGCAGGATGGTGACACCACACCCTCATGCTTAGGAGGCCTTATGTTCCTCTCACCTACTGGCCTACTGTGATGGGACTTCTCTGAGGCTGTGGGGTCAAACAAACACACAAGAGACAATGCCTCATTAATCCACAGCCTCAATTGCTACACAGCAGCTTTCCCAGGCTTACTTAACCATAAAACTCAAAATACCAGTGACTTGAGGCTACACATCTTGTGTTAATGAGGGAAATAATGAATTACCTCAGGTGATTTGAGGGAAGGACTTCCACAGACATTTTAAAAATATATTTTAGAAAGTAGCAGTTAAAGATAATGAACCAGATCATTCTGCAATTGCATACTGATTAGCAGAATAATAATATAGCATTGCAATGGGAAAGAAACAAGTTTTCCTGTAATGTTTCACAATGTGTCAAACTTATTCTAGAACAATCCAGTAAACCTGTGGAGTTAAACTCATGCAACTTACTGAGCACTTAGCTAAAATTTATGTACAAATTACAAAAGAAGAGTTATCTATTCTAAGTACAGTATCAAAAAATTAACTACATTCAAATATATTTCCAATTTTAACATTTTTATGCAACATAAAACTAGCCTTCTTATTTATATTCACATTTCAACTCAACATTACTGTGTTTCTTTAGGACAAAACTTACAGGAGACTTTCCTTATTTCAATGCTGGCATTACTCAGGGCCACAAAATAATTCTCTCTTGGTATAGGAATAAAGAAACAGGGAAAAATTAAGGAAATAAATAAGATCATTTAAATAGGTAAGATATTTGTATTGCAAGGGGGGTAATGAAAAACACCTACTTCCGTGACAATAGGGTCTGGTGAACAGAAAGTTACACAGTAACAGCAGCTCTTCAAACCAGTGGACACCACACCTAAAAGCACAGTGTGATTTGGCCACCTTTATTCGGTGAGATCATCTTAGCATTTAAGTATTGCCAGTTTAAGATAATGAGTTATTCCTAGTGGATGAAAAGCCCAGTACCCTGAACAAACAACTCAAGTTTTCTCAGAAACAGAACAAAATTAAAATATCAAGCTTTAGAAAGCTACAGGAGACCCACAAATACAATGCAGAAGAGCAACCAGAGTTTTCAGGAGGAGCTCTGGGAAAAACTGAGAGTAAGAAACTCAGTAAGGATTTAACAGTATAAGTAAAGACCACAAAACAAAGCATCCCTTACCAAGCAGTTGATGCATAAAGTCTTCTCCCCAGAAACAAATCACCACAGCTATAGCTCTTGCACCTTTTGTAGGAGTGCTGGCCATTCTTAGTGGCCAGTCACTTCTGGAGCAAGGGGTAAAAGCCCCTGCCCCCTCTCCTGGTGATTACATGGTGGCTGCTCTCTATCAGCAGAGATAAGGCCTCTGCTTGCAGCCAGCTGGGCTCCATGGAGTCAATCAAGGATTTGCTTCTCACCTGCATAATCCTCGGGATGAATAGTTAGTACCACTTGTGTTTTAAGGTAGGAAGGGCACACTCTGCTCACACTGTTGGGGTGCTCACCTTAGGGGTTAGGCAGAAAGGGTTTGTAATTCTTTATTACAAATATATTAGATGACTTCTATGGATCTTACTTGTAAGTCTTTCTGAAGAAAGGAGGTATTTGAATTTTCATTATGCTGTATTGGTTTTGCTCAACACAGTTATTTCTGTAACCTGTTTAAAAATTGTGTTATGAAAGCAGGATTTTAAGAGTGCTTCAATGGATTAGTCTCTGGGGTTGGTTTCTGCCTCTGAGAGCCTCTTTTTCATTGTGTAAAAAGAAGCTTAATTTTAAATGCTGAAATAAACAATCAGCATCCCTTCCACATTCCTAGATTATAATGGTAATGCTCTGTTTACAGATAAAGTATTAAAGAAGATTTTTTTCTCAGATGAAGTGTTAAGGATTAATAGACTTTGAAGAAATAACAGACTTCAAGATATAAAAGTGATTTTTTTCCAATAGGAGACTAAAATAGACTATGAAATATGATATTTTCTGGAATATTATGGGTTTTTATAGTGTCCTTTTAAAACATTCTCATTTTCAATTCCTTTTAGGTCAATGCAAATTCCTGAAGTGGAAGGAAAAAGTGAAATTCTACCTCCAACTATACAAAAAATAATAAAAGGATACAACAAGTATCTACGTCCATTTTTTGATAGTAAGTAGAAAAACCCTTTTATAAGATTGAGTTATAACATAATTGGGTATTTAAAATTTATCAATGAGAGCAAATTTTTTTTTCTGTACCTCTTTTCCTCTGATGTCTGACAGTGACCAACTGATTATAGGTGTTCTGACATAAGATATAGTGTAATAGCTTTTGTGGCTCAAGGTGGCATTTGTATATTCCAGGTATTCACAAGCTGAACTTCCAGACCCTGTTAGAAAATTTGACTATCATTGTACATGTGTCTTCATGGAATAAGCTGGAACATCTCTGCTATTTAAAAACATAATTTCCTCTAATTTCCTAAATAATAGCTATAAAAAGCTTTGATTAAAGATTTGAAAGCTTTACATATCAAGCTGTTCATAGCAGCACAGCAAATCTTGTTACTATGCAAACTATTATGTGCATCAACTATAAGTTTGCAAGAGAATTATTTAATAAATGGCCCTTGCCTCAGGTCTTAAAGGTCACTGAACAGATTTACTGCAAAATTATGGGGGAAAATGAATTGAAAAGGGAAAATGAATTGAAAATGTCAGTTCCCTGCATCAGAAGGCAATGGTCACCAGGTTGGAAGACCCACATAGTCTACTGCATCAAGGCTGATTTTATTGCCCTACAGTGCAGTCAGGCACCTGAAATCTCAGTGAAAAACATCTTCCTTGTTTGAGTCAGGCTACTGTATGTATCAGAAATACTGAGAAGTTATGAGGTGGCATGAAGGTCTCTTCCTGTAGAAACTTCAGAACTGTGAAGAAAAATTATTCTGAATGTTGAAAACAAGCTCAGCACCATGTGTCTGTCAGAAAAGAAACTTGCAGAGTGAATACTATGTGATTATTCTTAAGCTAGATATTTAGAAATGAAAATTTTTACACTCCTTTATATCCTGTTTAAAAAAATGTCTGACTAAAGAGTTTCTCGGACCATACCGTTACCTCTTGCCATCCAAATCCTTGTTCAATATGAGTATTCCACATCACTCATTTCTGAATCCATTTATAGAAGTTTTAAGATATACCTGTATTTTAGGTGGAAGAAAAAAGGACAGCTATTTCATATCTTTGCTTTTGTTGTAATTATCCTAGCTGCTATAAAATATTTAATGCTCTAAGGAGATTTTCAGCAAAATAAAAGTAACTCTAATAAATAAACTAACCCTTTCTCATTGGACATGATGCATAATGTAAAATAACTACGTGTTCAGTGGCCATTAATACATTTTATTCATTGCCTCCTGTTAGTACTGGAGATATGTTGGCACTGCCATGATGAGTGTAGTTTGGTAGACAGCGGAGTTTCATTGCAAACTCCTAGGATAGCAATTAAGACCATCAGCAAAGCACATTTGATTTACATATGTCCCTTTTCTCCATTTTTTCCTCAGTTGTTGTATTGCAGCAAGGCATTTTTCTGCCTGGGTGTTTTGCTCAGGGGGCTGCCAAGGCCCCTCTGTATTTGTCTGGGAATCCCAGAGGAACTGAGGCACAGACTGAGCCTGTGTCACACACAAAGCCAGTCTCACACATCCAGACAACACCAGCATCACTGCATGTGCTCACTACAGCTCATGCATGCAAACACTGCCTCAGATCTCTATTAGGCCAAGTGCTGAAGGAATGAGACGGCACTGAAGAAATATGCTTTATTGATGCCACTTCTAATGCAGGGTTTGTGGTTTTGTGAGAAATTATTTTATTAGTAGGAATAATTCAGGTTAGGATAACTCAGGAAATTCTCCTCCCCATTTTTGAAACTGTAGTTCTGGTGAGATCATTTGGGATCACTTTCCCTGTGATAGGGGCAGGTGTGCTTGGAGTGGGGAGTGCTATCAGTCTAATCCTGACCCCCTCTCTATTACTGGGAAGGTGGGTACACCTTGCATGGGATTCAGGCCCAGGAGAAGCTATGGCTCTTCTCAGAAGCAGAGCTACCAAAACACCTAAATCCTCAGTTTAACAAACCTCTGGATTATATTTGTCTGTGTCACCACAGCTATGCGACCTTTGTTCCGTGCAATATCTTCCTGATTTATATGGCTGGTATTTGCCTGCAGCTGGTGCACCTTGTGTCTGTTCTTCCTTAGAAATTTTTCCATATAAGTGGCTTTACTCAGAACTGCATCAATGGCTACAGCACAGCTGTCAAAGGGTTGATAGAGCCAGAGTAGCAATTTAGTCATTGATACCTCTTCTGTGACTTCCCCCTGCCACATTCCCCACAAATCCTTAATTTCTTGGGGATGATATTTGCATGTTTACAGAGATAGACCAGTCAGAGACAGATCTTAAGGTCAAGGTGCTGATTAGACTTGAGTAGGCTAATGAACAACTGTTAAAAACATAAACTGGGGTATTCTGGTGGAGATCATTGGCTACTGTGAAAGCCTGCACTGTTCTGATTGTGCAACCCAGCAGTGCTGACATTCTCTGAGAAGGAACCTTGTATTTCTGGAAATATGAACAGAAAGGGATGGATATGCATAGTTACCTGAACAGCTATGTTTGCTGTGTTGAATGAATGAAAGTATTTGTATAAATGGGAAGCCGGTATGTGTATGTTGATTTGCTGAAATATAAAAAAAATATGCTAAAGCCAGCCTTTTTAAGACACTTGGCTTCTTTTTCTTTATTTTTGGCCAGGATTCCTTTGCTTTCAAAAATATGTGTATTTCTGTTTATTTGTGTGGTTAGATACACACACATAAATATGCATGAAGAAATTTGTCATGAAACTAGATGGTACTGTTTGTTGGCATATACAGTGCTTTGAGCTTAATGTTAGTGACTCATGATGGTACTCTGAAATGTGATTTTTATCAAGTGTGAGAGGGCCAGAGGTTAGCTTGAATTTTAGAATAATGTAATTCAAAGTAATTTCAAAGTTACTTATCCTTGAAAATTTTCTTCAGGCAGGAAATGGGGATTTTTGCGGTGATATTTGCTGGCAAGATAAAATCATACTTTTACAAAATCAGTGACACTGAACTCCTTAATATTTAGCAACATGGGGGCTTAGTCCTGAAAAGAAAGCATTAGGTATAAACAAATGTTCATAAAATGACAGTTCCCCTCTCCTAAAGCCAGAACAAACAAAAAATATTTACTACTCAAGGAAGATTTATGTCAGCTCATAAATTTTTAGTTTAATAAGCTCTTCATTTGCCTATTAATTTGGTCCTTGTGCTGGGACTGGCAGATGACTGGAAATGACCCAACCACATAAAACTCAGGTAGTGTCATTAACAAGAGGACTATGCAGATATGTTTCATTTGAATCCAATGACTGCATGCCAACATAAAAACTGTCCTTTCTCCTTACATTTGTTGAAACTACTGTTTTTCTAGATTTTAAGTCTGGATTTATCTCACCTTACTTCAGTCGTCTCCTCCCACACAAGTGCCCCCTCCGTACCCTTGCCACCCAAACGTTGCCATTTGTGAGTAACACAGACTGTCGTTCCCATCTCTAAGCACCTAAATCAGGTGCCCAAAGGATTAGTTGAAGCCAGTCTTTGTATGCCAGAGGTTTGCAGACAAGTAAAAGTGGCTGTGTGTTTTATGTTTGTCTGTGGTGGGTGGCACATACCAGTTGCTAAAGCATAAGGGTACATTACACACTGTTCAGTGCTGAGGAATCTCAGCGGGACTGGCTATTTAGCTCTGTCCTAATCTGAGTGTTACTATTAAGAGTATTCTCTTTCCTTATCTATAGCATTTTAATATCCCTCTTTGAGCTAGCTCATCAAGCAAGTCTTCATAAACTGAACAGATAGTTCCAATAAAGACTTAAAATAACCCCCCAAACCTTATCTAGAATGATTTAAACCATTCTTTGGACTGGAATATAAAATATTCCTATACTAATGGTACTAGATATTACTCATCAATGTAATATCTATCCTACCCTTACAGATATATATGAAATACTTCTAAAGAAAAGCTGGCATAAGGGATTTAAAAATCAACAGTTATTTCCCTTAAATGTGCTACATAACCCTTACACTTTATCTCAGCAATACCAATTGATTTCAACTTCAGCTTTTCTGCTGAAACCATGTAGATCAATTTTATAACTTTAGGTGCTGTGCCAAGCCTCTCTGAGTTAATGAGCAATTCCTGCAGACTTCAGTGAGCCTTGGATCAGGTTCACAGAGTTGTCAAGGGATGCATAAAATCTTGTAAATAATTTTATACAAATAGATTTTGTTCTGTGATTGAATGTGATAATTTAAGTGTTCTAATTAAAAAGAGAGAGACTAGGAAAAGGTCACAGCTAAGTATATTTGAATATGGAAGCTGCTTTTGAGTGGTACAGAAAGTGTCATGCTTAAATCAGTTATTCTGAATCACATTCCAAAGATTATTTTCCTTAGCTTCATAATGAGTAATACATTTCTTGGTCTTAAGTTTTAAATTAAAGCACATCAAACCTTTGAGTCCAACCTTCTGTCTAAGACCAGTCATCACAGGTTATTTTCCTCAAATGTTGTTTATATTAAGTTCTATGAGTTTAATTAGATGAAGGCGTTTTAGTCTTCAGAAGTGTACAACATAGACACAGAGAAATCAGAATGTTATCTGTGTCTAACACCTTTTCATTTAGTGAGAAACTCACAGGGTACACGAGAAAGAAATACCCAATAACCATAATCTAAAGACTATTTTATGCCCCAGCTAGCTAATGTCTAATCTTTCAGAGGAAAACAAAAAGCCCAGAATATGTACACTTCAGAACAGAGATAGTAATGTAGATTTTCCTTCATTTCTCAGGGAACTAAGAGACACTATGAGACTCTCATTGCCACCAAACCCAGCTTCCTGCATGCAGGACAGTTTGGGTTTTGGTTTGGGGTTCTTCCCTGTCTCTCCTAGCCCCACAAAGGCTTAGTCCTAGAGGTTCTCAATTATGAAGAGTGATTAAGTTCAGATAGAAAAAAGAGCAATTTATTTGAAGTTTTATGTTGTCTCTGGCTTCCATAAACTGGGAACTTGCTGTGCTTTGCCAATGTGCACAACTTACTACTAGATGCATTTTCTGACATTGTACAAGTCACCGGTCTGACTTCTCTTTGAGGAGCTGAGTAAATAATGATCCTGGATTTTTATGTTGCAAGCTTTGATATTAAGATTCCAGATTTTTTTTTTTTTTGACTTTTGGAATATTTCTCTCTCTCTCAACCAAACTGTATCTACTGCTTGCACATTTTTTTTAAATGTGGAAAACAATTCTGGTCACAGTGATCTTGTAACAGTCTTGCCAATACAGAATAGATTGCAAGACAGCTTAATTCTGTGCATTACGCCCCATTGCAATAGTGCTCCTGCCAAAGCATAAGATGGAAAGAGCATGTTGAAATGATTATCTGTGACAAGTTCTAAATCCTTCTCAAAGGCTCTGCTTGCCAAGATAGTTTCCTATCCTGTATGTACTGCCTGTGTTATTTGTCTGCACATTAATTGCTTGCATTTGGCTGTTTTGAAATACGGGGTTTTGACAAATGATTTAACAAGCTGTTATGAATATGGTCCCCACCAATATTTGTCTTGTCCACAAACTGTACCAGCAAAGCAACATCACTGTCTAAAGATTATTGATGTGAACAAATATGATTGAAGATGATTCCTGCTAGAAATGGGTCTGTCTTCTGATGCCTTCAAATCAAGAATTACATTTGAGATCTGTCAGGAGGCCTGTCTTAATCTGTCTACTTGCTTCATGTAATTATTTGTCAAGGAAGATGTCTTGTTAAATGCACTGAAAATTATAAGCATAATGTATCTCTTTATATAAGAGTTCTGTAATACTTCAAAGCAAAGCTGGCAATCAGGGAGACAAAATGAGGTTTTTAGGACCCTATGATGAATTATTCTAGTGATAATTTTCCTTCTAATTCTCTGTTTACTTGCAATATTTTATCCCATATTGCTGAAAAGATGAGACATTCTTCCAAAAAGCCATTCTTTTTGAGGTATTTCTGAATGTCAAAATTGTTTTATGCTTTCTTAAAATAAATGAAAAGGGCTCATACTAACAGCTCAGCACTGGAACTTATTGACAGTGCTGATCCATTGCAGCAGTAGGTACCCACACAACACTGGCGGTTTATTTTGCTGCTGCAGACTGGGATCATTGCAGTGATCCAAACTTAATTTTTAGGTATGCCCTCTGCCACTCTCCTGGCTGCTTTCCCATATAGAATCACCATGAATATCTATAAAGAGCATAGGGGAGCAGGCTCCATACATAAATTTCAGTAAAAGTTAAAATGTGTGTTGCTTAGGCTGCAGAGCCGCTGCTGTAACAAGGCACTCCCTTTGGCCATCCTCTGCTGTGCTTTGAAGATTCCCTTCACTAATGCAGGACAGACCAACTTCAGTTTTCCTCTGAAGATCGGCAGTGTTCCTCTGAAGTTGTCATTGAACATACAACTTCTGCCAAACACATGGAATTGTAGGAACTGACTGCCTCATCTGGTTTGCTGCCCAGTTTCTGACACTGTCAACAGGAGACCTTACAGAGGAAGTTCAGAGGAAACCCTGGTGAATAATTATGAGCAGACTCATTCTGTTATTAATGCTTTACAATTTACAGTGCCTTACTAAATCAGCATTTATCCTGACATGCAAAAAAGAAATCAGTATTTAACTATTAATGTTGTTCAGATTTAGCTAACGGTTGGAGCAAAGCTGTTCTCAGCATCTTGTATCATGTTAGTAAAGATCCATTTCTTAATTGTTGTTTTCCTGCACAGCTCCTCCCGTAAAGCATGTTGCTGGGGTGATAAAATTTTCATCTGGGGTGATATAATTTTCTGCTGAGCTCCCATGGGTGCTGGGCTCGACAGGCTGGGGGAATTTGGGCAGTGACAGATGTTGGCTGGGCCAAGTGGTGCAGGATGATTTTGCCCTGGCTATGCTGCCACTCCTTAGCACTTGAGCCCCGAGGAAGGTCTGTGCTCAACGAGCCTGAAGTAGACCTTAATCTGAGCTGGGGTCTTGTGGTGTTTAGGAGTCACCCAGCACTACAATGCTGTGTTTTGAAAAATTCTTCAAGAAGAAAGAAAGAAAAGATATACAAAGTCCTGTTTGTGTGATTCCAGAGAAATTAAACCCACTTAATATCAGTAATCTTTCTGGAAAGTCAGCTTTTCCTCTCATACCTGTAACAACCTAGAACTAATGATACTGAAATACTTCTAATGAACATTTTCCCTAATCTGTATCACCTTACTAGGCAAGGATCAGGTATTGTTTCTACCAATAAAATGTGATATAATAGGAGGAATCTGATTATTCCCAGCCATGATTCCCACCTAACAATTTGAACTTTGCCCTGTCATCTCCTTAAGATGATCCAACATTAAGCATGTGCCTTGCTGGATGAGGTTGCCCCCAAATTACCATTTGACAGTTGGCAATAGTAGGCTCTGTTACAGTTACACATGGGAATCTCTAGGAAGACATAAAATCAGAAAAAAAAAGTAATCAGAAAATCGATTATAAATCACACTATTTTAAAATTTAATTATTTTTGAGGGTTTGACCTATGTTTTGAGCTGGCAATATTGTACTTGTAAGGATGATTTAGTACAATAGTAAGTATCAATAATAATTGTTGCTGCTGCACCCCAGGAAATTTGACTGAGTTTCCTAGGGGGTTGAACTTTTAATCCTGGAGACAAAAATAAATTTATTATTGCAGTATTAAAACCTGTAAATAATGGAAAGAAACAGAAGAACAACCTGTCAATAATTTGAGAGTTTTCAGTCAATTTTGTTCCAAAGTTAACCTCCAAAGTCTTCTTTCAATATATAAGCAATTTTTTCTAAACTCTAGGTATAATTTAATAGTATATAATGAACACACATGTTACCACCAGGGCATGCTGCAAACATACAGTCCTGCTTCAAGCTGCAACTTTATATTTAAATTTTAACTGAGTCCAGAACACAGGACTTACAGACTTTTTTCAGGAGTGACAGATGTTTAATGACTTTAACACATGCATTAGAAATAGAAAATATTTTTGAAAAAATAAAAATACTAATAAACTTATACATCTTAAAGTGACACATTTTTTCTTTAGTGTTACTCTGAGGAGGTAGAGGTGGGCTCCATGTTCCTCTGGATGCCATTTGGGTCCATATAGAAACCATATAGGAGCTGTGCACATAAGGCATTGCAAGGAGCCAAGAGGGCTTTCAGCAGCAGTGTGCCTGTGAGACAGGGGCACTGGCAGCTACACGGACCTTACCTAAAGTATTTCTACATTTCTCAGACTGTGTTCTTTTCTTCTTAATTGCTTGGAAAAATGCACTGATTTAATATTAATTTCCTTGTACGAGCACTCTGTTAATTATTCTGCACATATTCAACCAGGAGTAATGTCATGTTTCCATCAAAGCTCTGCACAAATTCTGCATTTTAAAATGCACAGCTGGTGACCTTCCTTCCAACAGTGTAAAATGCACATTCACAAGGAAATTAGAGTCTGAGCATACTAACAGTATGATAACAACTACTTAGGTAAGGTGTTTAACTACACTGATCAGGTCTTCAGCTTATGACTAGTTTCCCAATATAAATGTAAGTATTTAAATCACAAGTTTACTGCTAGTGGTCAAAAGCAAGATGTTAAACTGCAGTGACACAATATGTACAATCAGTTCTTAAATGGACAGTAAATAAAGTCACTCAGCTGTGCCATTTGGATATTAACCATGTGACATTGCCAGGTGAAACTTACTTCATGAACATCTGATGGACCAGATGTTGCAACTGGAAGAATTCTTTCCATTGCTCTGCACCTCAGAGCAGAAGAATGTGATGTACCATAGGGATTGTGCCTTCCACACTGTTGCCCTGATTTTTGCAGTTCTGGATGTTATCATTCTTTGTAGCCAGTTTCTTACACTTTTCTCTGTAAACATGGCCATGTTATTGTAACTGTATCTTATCATGTACATTCCTTTCTCCTGGACACAGTACTTTGATGGACATTTCCTTTGACCACTGTGATTGAGGGAGGAAGAACTGATTTCCTCCAACGAATAGTGATTTCTAAATAGATATAAAAAAGAAAGAAGGCGGGTCTTGCCCCCTTTCTTCCTTCTCTCTCCTCCTGGTAACAGGTGTCTCTGTCTCTCCTTTTGTGTCGTTACTGCAACACCACACCTTATTGTGTAACGTTTTCCCCAACACTTTTTTCTGGGGGGGGGAATCATGTAAACCAGGAAGTATTTAAGAAGTAAAGCCTGTTTCTTAAAACTAAGATAGTTTTAGCTGAGAAGTATTATGTTTTGGTTAAGAATGTTAAATTTTTTGCATAATCTGTGTTTGAAAAATACTTAAGAAAACCTCTAAATATTTAGAAATAATATTGGAAGATTTTGTAGCCAGTTCTCCTGAACACTGTAATGAATTATGAGTGTAAAGAATTTATTAAACTAGTAATGAATTATGAGCTACATTCTGACTTTCTTTTTTTTTTTTTTTTGCAGATGGTCCTGTGTCAGTTGGAATGAGTATGGATATTGCAAGCATTGATACAATATCAGAAATAAATATGGTATTGTAGTTTTTGCAGTCTTTTTTTTTCCTGTACTGCTTGTTAAGCTAATGTCTTGTGCTTACAGCTGCTGCAATGTGACGTTGGGCTTGTCTCCTTGTGAAGTCAATATGGCTTAGGAGATGGAATTTTATTTTTCACTACAGATAGTGTTTATAACACTGTAATAAGCATAGAAATGCAGCTGTAAATCACACCTCTCATGGATACAAACAGAAATTTGCTACTGAGTATCAATCTTAATAAGAAGCATGTGGATCAATATTTAGTTTCTAGTTGAAATGTTTAAATCTTTATGCATTTCAGAAAAATAAAGATATATTCATGTGCCTTTGAAGCCTCTCTTTCCCTATGATTAGACACAGCTGAACTCAGACTGTTTTTCTCCTCTATTGTTACTGTCACACATTAATTTATTCCAGCTGTGTTTCATTTAAGTTGTATCATTTGTTTTTGAACAAACTATGAAATGGAATGTACTTTTCTACTTAAAGATCCTCCATTGGTACATAGAAATAAAAGGAAAAAATCATTAATCAGATATTTAATATGAGTGTATTAGTAATTATTAGTATTTAGAAAGGGGCAAATAAGGTCAGAACTTCAGATGAATTTATAATATTGATAAAAACACACCATAAAATCAAAAGCTGCTTTAAAAGTGTTAAGAAATACTGTGATCTTAATGTAGGACTACAAGGCATATCTAAATTGAAGGGGAATTGGACTGAGTGCTATATTCAAGGTCTTGATAAATTTGGTACCACTGTTTCTTTTGTGATGTTGAAAGCAGAAATTGTGCTGAAAGATGATGATTCCTTTCCTGTTTCACTAACTTCTTTTGGCTATGTGAGTGTATTCAACTTTTTCCAATGTGTTCTTAAAAAAATTCATTATTTATTAGTTTATGTGAACAAAATGATGTTTGGAACCACTTACATAAATCATTGTAAAACTTAAAGGTTTACAGAGCCAGATTATCTGCTTACAAAGCTCGGATGACTTCAGCTGATTTATAGCCCCAGACTTAGAACATCAGCTTTTACTGTAAATGACCATAAGAAAAAAATCTACCAACCTCACATCGAGTGCTAGAAAATTTGGCAGTACAAGAGTCAGTACAGCTGCTCTTGGAGTGCCAGGGACACAGAGAATCACAGTTTGTGCCCAGCAGCTGTTTCCAGTTGTAGTTCTGTAAAACAGAATACGACACAGACTCTCTTTGAATGATAATTTTGGTTTTTTTTTTTTTCTTTCAGGACTACACAGCTACCATATTTCTAAGGCAGCGATGGATGGATGAGAGACTTTGTTTTGATGGTAATAAGAGTTTGAGCTTAGATGGTCGGCTTGTGGAAATGCTTTGGGTGCCAGACACCTTCATAGTTGACTCAAAAAGGTCTTTTCTTCATGATGTCACTGTTGAGAATCGTCTCATAAGGATATACCCTAATGGGACAGTCCTGTATGCTATTAGGTATGGGAATACCACATTTCAGCCTTTATCATTGGCATCTACTCATGTTTTAAACTTCTCAGGTTACTGTATTTTCTATTTAAGAAAACAGTTCTGTTTGTAAAAGTAGAATATGCATGGTCTTTTAGTTTTATGAATATGTAGTGTTATCGACCAATATGAATTAGTTCTTAAGTTTAATAATAGATCTTCTCTGCTTCCCTAAGTGGACCCTTTTGTTTTCATGTAGACCAAACAGGAATTGTCTGTTGCCATTCCAGTTTCCAATGAAGCCATCACAGGGGAAAGAAAGCAAGCTGTGATGATTGACTTGTATTATTTATAGTGGATTACCCTTTGTAAAAGGTTTTGATAAATGTAAACAAAATATTAAAAACCACAGCAAAATAATAAAGGAAAATATGCACTGAAAGTGAGAGGGGAGCAAAGGGTGGCCTTTTTAGACTTTCACTAAACCCAGCTATTCTGGAGTGGTTCCCTGTTTGGGGTGCTATTACTCTTGCACGTTAGACACCAGTAAATAATAGATTTTTTTCCTGACACTAGATAACTGCCTGAAAATATTATTTCGAGAAGGATACATGGCATTTATTTACTTTTACTGATGAACAGTTTTGTCCCATTAATAATTACCAAACTCTTTTTTTTTCCCCCAAGGATCACCACAACTGTATCATGCAGCATGGATCTGACTAAATATCCAATGGACAAGCAGACATGTACTTTGCAACTGGAAAGCTGTAAGACACATAATCCTTATTACTTTTATACATTTAGAAATAGATCTGTGATCTTTTTCTGCTAGACATTACCAGAGTGCCTGGAATTTTCAAAGAAGGTAAAAGACATTGTTACCTGTCCCTGTTGAATTATAATAGTATCTGTGTGCAAAGATATATGCATGAGACATCACTGAAAATAGCAGAGCAGTACTGAAATGCTGCAATGTTATTAATGATTAAGCAAAATCTCTGAAGATTTCATAGCCTTGGTTTTGCAGTGTATCCTGCAGTTACTCTGTTGGTCTTCAGAGGGAGTCCTGTGAGCAGGGATTTTCTAGCACAGATGAGATTTTTTTTTTCTCTTTCTGTGTCTTTTCAGAAGTGTGTGTTCTTTATCTCTCGTTAGTAATGGCCAATTAGATTTCCACAAAGATTCATTTTAGACAGAAACACAAAGGAAATGAACCCAAAACCTTCACACAGGCATCCCTCTAGAATAAGCAGTTTTATGAGATCTGTTTAACAAATAGTAATTTGAATTGGAATGGGGATTTATCTTTGATTTATTTTCCTTGGGAAGAGCATATTGGTAAATCAATGTATATGGATTTAAATCAACAGCACTGCTTAATGAGTAATTTAGTATTTTCTCTGGTTCCAGAGTGAAATATATATGCCACAGGAATTTACAATTTATTTGACAGGATTAAAAAGAAATTAAAAGGAGAATTCCCCATATAATTAAAACCAAGCATTTTTCAGATTGATTCCATCTGTTTTTTCAACAACACACAAGTATCTCTTGTCCAAAGGGAAAACACAGTCATGTCACAACAAATGCTCCCATTACATTGGTGTTTAGTTTTGAGGAAAAGAGCTAGAAGCAATTAATACAAAAAGGAAAGAGTGTGCCTGGGGCTGTGACCCTTTTTCTTTAGTGCACTGCAATACTTTCTTTTGGGTAGGCTGGAAATGGGGTTTGTTTGACCATGGAATAAGCTATGTTAATTTATAGATGAATAATGGTATCATCATACAATACTGCTTGCAAAGACCATTCCCTGGATTGAAGAATTATGAGTGTAGACATGCACACACATCTGCACAAACATTGATGTTTATAAATAAAATGTAAAATGTATAGCAAATATTTGAGATGAAACAAAGTGCTAGGCTTTTATAAAGTGATTATTAACATAAAGACAAATATATCATGACATTATGAAGTAATGGCTTTACACAGGAAGCATTCCCAGTGACCTTTACAACATACTATCCTGCTATTACTAGCTAATAACTTTAATTGACTTATACTTTCTACGTCGCAAAACACATTTTGACTAACATGCCTATTGGTTTTTCTCCCTGTTATTGCAACACTTTGGAAGGTAATACTGGCATATATTAGGAAACAGAGAACTGCCATTCTGAGTGTCTGTTGACTTGCTTGCTGTGCCCTTTAGGAAACCGGAGGGCTCCTGTTGGTGCTGCTAGGGGCTTCCTGCTCTCTGCCATGTGGGAGGGAATACCACCATTCATTCATGCTGGGTTGAAGGATTTGTCCTCACAATTTCCCTACACAGGCCTCCAGTCCAAATACATATTCATGTCTTGGGCCCGTCTCTGAAATGTTACTTCCTTTTTGAACTTGTCCTTTACCATTTATTCAGTGAAGAGCCACGTGAAGGCACTTAACTTGTGCTTGACAATCAGTGAGAATTAAAATTAGCAACAGAAAGGTAAAGAAACTAATTTGTATTAGGCATTATGAATGTTTAATCCCAAATTTACTATTCCTGTAGTTAACCCTGTTGGCATTAGCAGCTCATACTGTATCAACAATGTACAGGAATGAGACATTTTGGGCTTGAGGAATTAGTTAGGATAAAAACTCAGTGTCACATAAAGAGAATAGAGATTACTTGTAAAAGCCAAATAACATGGGCTTAAGGATTTTGTCTCTATAAACCTTTAAAACATTTTATAATTAGTAAAATATTAATCCCCTGAATAAAGAACAACTTTGCACAGACGGAGCACTGTGCTATTTAACTTTACTGACTATTGGGAAGGCTCTCTCAATAAAAATTCTTCGTAAGAGTTTTGGAATTATTATTCTCAAAGATTTTTCATAGGAAGGATCACCAAAACCTACTAATTATTCAGCTAATGAGAATATTTTGGAACAAAAGCAAAATAACCTCTGTTTCAAGATAAGCTTGTTATCATCCATGTGGGCACCAAGAACTTCTCCCATCTCATGCAACTTAGAACACTGGATATTGTGTAAAAACAAAAAAGAATTTACAGCGGTACTCTCTACTTCTTTGGACTCATTTTGAAATGTCTGCAGTTCATTTATACTGAAAGGAAGTAAAATGAATCCATGTCTAGAGTCATGCATAAAAACTGCTTCTATGAACCTCCTTGTTTTGACTAAGGACAATGCAATAATTTGTTTACAGAAAATGTTACTTTTCTTTTACGTCTCCCAAATCTGGGAAATTTCCCAGTATGTGGTTTTAGGGAATTGAGAACTTAGCTCGGATGCATGTGCTTTTGGCTTAGTCTTTTGACACAGCAGTGTTTCAGCTTTAATTGCTGTAAATGTGATAATGTGAGCAGAGATTCCAGGTCAGGATGCCTTTTCATATAACTGCCAGTGATAGTGAAGACAAAATTTACACTTAAAGAATGAGCAGAGAAAGAATTTTCAGGTGAAATATTTATTTTAATAGGTAACCAGCCCAGTGTTTCATTACAATTACATTTCTGATCTCCTATTTTTCAAACATGAAATGGCTATAGAAATCAGTTACGTTTTGTCATTGAAAAAAAAAAAAGCCAATAAATTAAAAATATTAAAAGGCCTTTTTCTGGTTTTTATTTTAATACATCTCTTTCTTCTCTGCTTTGTTCTTTTTGCATTATATACCCTTGTGCAATGTAGTGCATTATTGTATCACTGTAATTTACTTACAGTTGACTGAAGTCTAAAAATAATCATCTGCTCATGTTTCTGTTCCCTCAGCTTAGCTATTAACTTGCACAATATAAGTCTGTCAAATACAAGAATGATTGATCTAAGTAAGCTAAAGAAAAAAGATGTTCAAATGCTCCCCGTTAACATGTAAATTACATTAACATAATCTTGCATTAATCACGTACACTAGTCTGTAAAGTGGCTGCCTTTTATGTAATGGAGAAAAGCTACAGAGGTATTTTAGCTATGATTGTGCTGCACATTGACAAGTGTGTGCAAAATACAGTTGCCTTCTGATAGATGATTCATCCAGCTGCTAATTACTACTTGAAGGTTAAGAGGAGACCTCCTGGGGCCCCTGAAGCATGCCACACTGTTCAGCCTGCAGAAACATCAGCTTCTAAGCTGGTGTTCTTGGGAAGTATCCAAGCTCCTAAGCCAAAAACTTGTCCCAAGTGACAATTCAGGCTCAGGTCATAGCACAGCACCAGAGAGCAGCAGTTCTGCTGCTCTGCTCATGCCTGCTTTTCTATGGGAATGAGGACCAAATGCACTGCACTGAGAAACAGCATCTTAGGATGCAACACGTGGCACATTTCATGTGTAGTCAAAATGCTGGCAAGTGCTGTAATTCATAAAAGCTCTATTTTCTTAAAGCTTAATAGCTTTTGCCTTTAGAATACCATGTGGTACTAATCCATTTTATTAGTTTGTCATCTATACTGAAATATAAAAAGACCACCTGCAAAATTGTCAGCTTTTAACCTATAAGACTTTGCATGTTATAGGGAGTTTTGTTGTCAGCAGGCACTACATTCTGCCAAACCCCAACATTGTTTATGTCTAATTGTACTTTCAGGCACATAAATAAGAAACAGCTGAAACATAAGTGTGCTCAACACAAATTAATTATTGTGTAAAATAAATGCTCTTTTTGGCTTGTGTATCACTACAGGGGGTTACAACATCAATGATGTCATATTTTACTGGACCAGAGGAAATGATTCCGTTCGAGGCTTGGACACGCTCCAGCTGGCACAGTACACAGTAGAAGACCATTTTACCTCTGTGTCTGAAGCTGTGTATGAGACAGGTAAAAACACCCTTACAATACTTTGTAGGTGCAGCTTGAACTATGGCTTTGGAAACAGAGCAGCATTAAGGAACTGAGCACACTGCTTTCTGTTAGGGTGACAGTTTTCATGTTCTATATAATTATGTTCTTGAAGTCATAAATACTTTTCCAGATGTTACAAGCAGAGACCCAGCTAATGTAAAGACTGAGCATTTCTTGGAGGCTACACATTATCTGAAGAATTATAAACAGGAGCTCTACTGCTGCTTCCATATAACTTCAGGGAGAGCTCTTGTGAAGGAAGAGGAGCCTATAAATCGGGCATTTAAATTAGAGACAGACCAGGGACCTCAGGGTACCCAGCTCATATCAGCCATTCCAGCTTTATAAGGCAAGTCGAAAGCCTCTCTTCATCTGTGGAAATTCCAAGAATATTCTGGGTGCTTTAACCGCTACAGGAAGTTGAGTTTCATGGCTACTGCTGGTAGGAGTTGCTCTGTTTCTGTGGCAGCCTCTGCTCAGCCTGGAGGGCAGCAGGGTGCAGATTGCTCAGCCTGAGGTTCCTCTGCCCAGGGAAGGGTCGGCAGCATTCCCACACTCTTGCTCATCTGCTGAACAGAGGAAACTGCTGTAGAAAATTTCCTCTAACTGCAGGACTTAGTCTCAGGAAAAAGTGTACTCCCGTTTATTTTCCAGAGATTTTGAAAGGGATTTTAGAGAGTTCAACACCTGCCAAACCTTCTTTGTGCTCTTTGAGTTACTCTTAGTTCCTTCACTGCTGCTCTTCTCTCTGTACCTGATTTCTCTTCTGCTCAAGTCAGCACACCCACCCAAGGGTGATCTCTACATCAAGACACACACAACCTTCGAAACTGCAATTTCAAAAGAGGATCGGTTTCTAATTCTGAATCACAGAAATACAGTTTCTCTATTCATTTTTGCTGCATTTCTGCTTTAATAACACAACACAGAGAAACTTGTTATCTAATTTCAGCTATTAATTCGGGCTAAAAATTGAAGTTCTCTGGATGTAAAAGTAAAAATTAAATGCATACCAGCAGGCTCTAGAATCACAGTTTCTTGCTACTTACATAAGTGACATCTGCTTGCCCCCTCCTCTTTGCAGCTTCTGGGTAAGCAGCATCAGGTTCAATCAAAGAATAAAAATCCATTGCTTCTGTTCTGGCCAGAAGGCTATTAGGATCTGCTCACCACACAAGGAAGTGGAAGAGGAAACTTGCTTAATTCCTACCACGTTCTATGGCAGAATCAGGACTTTAAAAAGTAAAAGTTTGGTTGTTTTGTTTGCTTTTTTGTTTTGGTTGGTTGTTTTTTGGGTTGGTTTGTTTGTTTGTTTTAACTATATAGTCTAAGACCAATCTCCAATTAGAGTTGAAGAGGCATGATCAGATGATTTACTGGACTCGTTTTCCAGTAAATGATGCTGTCTTCCTCCCTTTGTGTTGGCAGGGATTGTACATATAAAGTTAAAGGCCACTTTTTTTTTTTTTAAATTATATATTTTAACACATACAACTTAATTCCATTAAAATTTCTCACACCTGCTTGTTTCAGTTCTCCTGTTTAAGAAAGCCATGTTGTCAAGTGCTATGAAGTACTTTTAAAATTAAATCTCCTAATCCTCTTAATTTTCTATTGAGTCATTTTGAATTAGGTGCTATTTTCTACAGATTTTTTTGGGAAGCAGTGCCTACTGTAGCCCATATTAAAAGAGAAAAGCAACCGGATTATGGAGCTGTGTAATCAATTTTGAAATGAAAAATGATGCTTTGCATTTCCCCAACACCATTAATAGATATGAAAGTATTTTATAAATAACAATTACATTATAAATAACAGCTATTTATAATCACTACAATTCAAAGGGCTAAAGCTAAAGTTATGAGAGAAGAGCTGTGGGTAATATTTTCTAACACAGCAAAAAAAGCAATCAGGATTTGATACTCTGTGAACTTGAACAGAGAGTGCAGCTGCTGTGCAAGTGAAATATTGTACAGCAGTGCAAAACCCAAGTTCACATACAGCCACTGACAGAGCCAAATTTAAAATGCAGTCAGCAAAATTCCTGCATAACTTCAGCAAATTTAAGAAAAGGACACTGTGGATTAATCTTGTTTGTAGAACAGCATGTATCACATAATAGTAATCACATTATTGTAATCACATGATAGTAAGTCACTTTGAATAATGTTAGCTATATTGCTGGCTGGGGTTTGGTGTTGATTTTGTTTTGATACAAAACAATTTCATTTTGGACATGGGTAAATGAATTGTTATAACCACTTCCTAACTTAACTCTAGTCCTTGTTTTCCATACAGTGATACACTCTTGGACCCCCAAACCATGTTACCTGCATCAGTGGGTGCTGGGTTTTTATTTTAGCTGTAAGCCAACACCACCTGCATTCTCACAGTAATAAATATTAGTATAAAAACCTTCCTTTTCTTATTGGAAAAACATAAAAGCAGTGAAGAACATTTCTGTTACAGTCTACATTTTTCTATAAATAATCGTAGAAATAAGGCTGGAATACCCTTTAAAAATTCATTTAATCTATTCTCAGTCACAAGGCAAGGTCATCTATATCTGCAGCATACTTCCTGACAGATGTTTCTAGGAGTAAGTCAGACAAACCTCCAAAGTGTCTGCTGCACAGCCTCCCTAGATGATTTTTTTTTCCTGGTGTTTATTGCACGCATATTTTCCTCATGTCTAATCTTGATCTCCCTTGCTGCATTTCAAACTCATTATGTGGATATTGAAGACAAATGTGCTGCTATTTTTCAGCAACCTTTTCACTGTTTCAAGACTGATACATCTTTTCTTGGACCAACAATTTTCCTCTTTTTTAATTCATATTACCAATTTTTTAGATATGCTGTCTTTGCTATTGTTCTCCCCTTGAAGTTTGTGTCTCCTTACTGATACACAGCACCTAAAACTGAGTACCCTGTTCCCATCAGATATCCTCTGAGGATGGAAGGGTTTATTTAATGTGTTCCATGAAATCTGTTCCTCTTTATCCATTCTAAGTTGATATTTGCTTTTCTTGCAGAAAGTTATTGTGCATTTTTGACCTTGTTCAGCTTGTTATTCCTTCTAGTTCTCTGCCTCCTTTATTGCCCTGTAACCACATATTCCCTGAACTCTGGGAGTTGGTGCTTTCTGAGTGCAGGACTTCGTACTTGCTCTTGTTGAATTGAGTGGTTTTACTTGGTTTTTGATGGTTGGTGAGATATTTTTGAACTCTAATCCTGTTCTTCAACGTGCTGACACTCCACTCTTAACAGACTCTCGGAACGTCATCATGTTTGTTAGGGAACAGTAGTGGGCACAGGACAGACCCCATGTGTTCCCACTTGATCAGTGCTTCTATTTTCACAGCCAGCAATAGCTAATTAATCTCAGTTTCCATTTTTAGTTTGAGAAAGAAGCAAAAATAGTTTAAAACTTCATGCTAACTGGCTGTTGATAGCTTTTTTTCAGCATCTTTCCTTAAGTCTTGTTCTCAGTACTGCAAGCCTCCTGTCAAGTCCTTGGCAGCAGCAGGAATGAGGAGGCTCAGCTTGTTCAGGTCTAGTCTAACGCTGAGTCTTCAGCCCAGAAGGCAGGGAGAGACATGTCAGGCAGTCGGGGCTCTCAGTGCACTTCCCCACTTTGGAAATGTCGAGTCAACAAATTGGCATATTCAAATGGCATTATTTTGGCAGAACAGAAGGAAAGAAGAGACAGAAGCATAAATTAAGTCTCTGCTCCTTGATGCACAAAGACAAGATATTTGCTCTGTTAAAAAGACAGCAAAGTGAGCTGGCTGCTGCTCTTGTCTGCAGTCACTGCCAAGGTTTTGATGCCTGTCTCAAATCCTGCTTTAGCCTCCTTGGGCTAGAGGCCTGTCAGCCCTTGTCTGGCTGTGCAGAGCTTGAAGCCCTGTGATCCCCTGGCCACTGCTTGTTATCAGCTTCTCAGGGGGTTGTCACAGCTAAGCCAGTGATGAGCTGCTCTCATTTATAATTAATGATTTGAAATTGAAATGCATTTGATGATTTGTTGTATACAAACTACATATAAACTGTAAAAAGGTTGTATAAGAGTATATATTCATCAGTCACAGTCTTTCTCTCTAAATAGAAGCACTACCTGGCTTTGTGCTACAGACCCATCTGCAGTTTCTCAAGGCTCAGGAGATTATTTAGTTAACAATCAAACTTTTCTAGGTTTTTCAGTATTTTTTTTTTCAGATGTGGTGAACTGAATAACTTTTCCCGTTCCCTTTATCAGTTCTTTTATAAGTTTTTAAGTTCTTTGTAATTGCTCTCCAATTGTTATTTCTGAGAACATATTCTTTGCCATACAGGGCTTATAATTAATCCCAGAGCTCTATTCAGTAATAATCTTATCTGGTGAGTCTTCAGTCAGCCTCACCTAAGCTTCAAGCAATTGCATATGCATATATGTATGTTACCATGTTATGTTCAATTTACTTGTCTGAGCTCATAGAATCCCTTCCTGTAAACAAGGTTTTACGCTGGACATGATGTTGAAAAGTTTTCTATCATGAGTGGTTTCTGAGATACTTCTGCAATGTAGAACAGTTTAGAAAGAAAACAGTTTTGGACATTGCATTGAAAAAGTTACCGTAACATAAAACCATACGGAAATGCAATGAATGGGAGGATTATCAAGGACATTAGGAGGCATTCTTTGTTAACTCCTCTGAAGTTCTTTACAGCATAGACATAAATACATCTGGAAAACTTTCTGTGGCGTAAGCTTTTCTGTCCTTTTTTACAGGTAAGCTAAGTGGGTAAATATATGTGCACACAGGAACTACATGAATTGGTTTGTTTCATTCTTAGGAAATCTGAATTTCAAACTTATTTTTTGTAAAGCATTTTCATTAAGAGGAAACACATGTTGAGAAGCCTGGCCTGAACTTTCATCTCCTTTAGTTCACCTCTGAAAAAAAGTAAGGAAAGAGGTAGTTTGTCAGATCTAGACTATGAAGAATAGAAGACTGTTTTTTCTCTGAGGGAGGGGCAAAGAAGCTGTAGTAATACATTAACAATATATATTGGCACCCTTAGCATCCCATAGCAGTCAGAATTGCATTTCAGTTGCACAACTTATTTGTTGTGTAAGAGTGGAGGTGTATCAATCCCTTAATGCATGTGTTCATTGTAAACAAGAAATAAAAAATTGCATATTGAAAACTACATTTCAGTGTTTCATTAAAGCAATAAAATCTATTTAAAGCTCTCCTGTACTCTGCCCTTAAAAGACACAGGAAGAGATGAAAATGATGCATTGGTAGAATTACACTGACGTGCTTGTGTGAGTTGTACATCACACATTTTAGCAGACACCCAAGGGATTAGCATAAATAATTAATGATAGAGAGAAGGATGCTCTTTGTGCCTGGCTGCACACCCCTGTGCAGGACTCCAAAGTGCTTCTTACATAAAGAGTGATGTGGAGCACTCTTTTACTGGAGTAGAGTTCAGCAAAAAGTCCACACAAAGTGGTTGTGAGGAAGATGCTCACATCCTGTAACTCTTAGAGTGGAAATTAGGAACTGCTGACAGCATTTATAGAGAATCAGACCTTCTTTAGGTGCCTCTGCTGGGACCATTGGCTGGTCAGAGATGCTGCAGAGAAGAGTAAAGATGCAGCATTCTGCCATTAGCTGGGAACAGAATCCATAGAAAAATGGGATAATCAGAAAATGATTGACCTAAGGTGATAAGGAAGCCTGTCAAGGTTTTTATCTGCAGCAACAGTCATTGTTGATAGAATCACCAGAGGCAAGTCTATACAAAGTGTTAGATAATCAGAAGTGTAAATTGGAATATAATTTTAAAACCTAAAAGCCAAACTTCAAAGGCAAGTTATAAAATGAAATTAACTAAATTTTATTGCCTTCAGAAAGGTCTGGCTCAGACCTAGACCTAGACCTGCTCAGCTACTGAGAAAGAGCCTAGGCTGGTATAACTTTTATGGCACTGCAAAAAAAGTGGTCAACTGGATCGAATAAAAATTTTCTGCTTTTTAGGGTAGCTAGCAGTAGAGAGGGTTAGAGTAGGTGTGGAGACAACAGTCTGCTATCTAGGTTTGTTCTCTATCTACAATCTAGAGCTACTGTCCAGTTTTGTACTTCTGCCCTCTGGTAAATTCCATAAAGTCTGAATAAGAGCTTAATGTTCTTCTGCTGTGGGGTGTCCTAAGCAGAATGCCCCACCTCCCGGTGTGTTTAGAGTGTAAATACTTAGTCATTTAATCTCAGATTCATCTGAGAAACTATTAAACAGAGTAATTCAGTACTTTGTGAAATGCTAATGCTACGCGTTTGCTGCAGTTAGCTTCTGCACAGAGATTATTTCCATCATGCTATCAAATTTAAATCAGAGAAATCTCACACTGAGGAGACACTCCTGGGTCAGAAACTTGAATGAAAAAAGCTTCTTTTCATTTTAATGCAGGTAATGTGTTGTCAATAAAACTCAAGCAAGTGGCAAACTAGACGGTTTTGAGGAGTCCATTTGAGCTATACTTGAGTTAACGCTAGTAAAGTCAGGACTAAGACTACATGAACCTGTTTCAGTTTTGGTCTGGCTGGTGGCACTATAGTCTCAGATGTGCCAGTCAAAGGCAATGAGCTACAGTATTACTCTCTCATATGCAGCTCACACAACGGGAGCAGCAAATCTGTTCTTTTTACAGATGATAGCTTTTGGTACATGTGTGGTGTAGATGAGAAAAGGACTGCAATATTTCCCTGTCTTCATTTTATCCCATTGCTCATTTCTGTAGCATGATAAGTATGCATTGAATACTTTTTCTTGACTACTGCTTCTTTCAGTTTATTACAGGAGGAGATCTGATGAATTCTATATATAGGTTGCTTCAAAATTTCCATTATAAAAGCTCTTCTGAACTCTTTAGAGAAATGCTGACACTATTATTATGTCCATGATGTGTCTTTGGATTCTGGCAAGCAAAAGCCTCAAGGTTAGAGAAATGCCTCCTTTTTTTCCCCCAAAAGCCACTCAGCTATAAGCAGTTACATCTCTCTTTCTCTTTGTTTACATTACTTCAGAAATTTTTGTCATCAGAAAAAATAATAACATCAGAATAGTCAAAGGACTTGTCTACACTTGGAAATTGCAGCAAAGTGGCAAAGTGTGACTTTTAAAATTGATATTTTGTGCTAACTTCCCATGTATGCACTTTAATACCGAGGTAAATAGAGATACAGTTGTAGGGCACTAACAAGGAGAGGGTATTATTGTACGGCTGTTTTGGCTGTTTCAGAGTTTTCCTTCTCAAAGTTCTGCTAAGGCTGAACCACAGGAAATCCCAGGTGCCTGTGGTGCTCTGCAGGAGGGATGGTCTGCTCTCTTCACTCCCCTTTGCTGGGCATGTGGCACCACATCCTTCCCTATGGTTAGCACAGAAGCACAACAGGAGCTATTTTTGTGGAGTGTCCCCATTCTCTTTCCCTAAATATGCCTTGTGTTATACCTGTTGTTGTACAGACTCAATGCTTTTCCACAGCACTGTGCCTGTTTCAGTGAATAGATGAGTGCAGATAGAAGCAGTAAGGTTGCACAGTCATCTGTAAGTTTTTTACTCCCTAACTTTTCAGTGCTTTACTTTGGTCTGCTTACACTTAAAATTGGTTTTGGTGAGCAACATGACATTTATTGAAAGAAATGTACTGGTAAAAATCACAGCTTGATGGGGGTACATTGGTGTAATGTCCTCTTTTCATGTAACTATGATGATAATGGTGTGAAACATCTTTGTTCCTCTGGCCTCATGGAGATAGTTTGTGTAATGTTTGTCTTTTCTATCAGACACTTGAGGATCTCAGTATACTAAACTTACAAAGAACCCTAAAACCAGTGTATTTGTTCTTTTGGAAGGAAAAAAAACTGACCACCAGAGGACTATGTAGTTCAGTATTGAAAAATAGTCAATGCGGCAGAAAACTGCTATCAGGTTAATGTTAGAAATCAGGCATTCATCCTTTAGAAACAGAATTATTTCCTGAGAGAAATGGTGGATGCTGTGTGTCTACATATCCTCAGACTAAGTCTACACATCTATGTGAAAGGTGGGCTCTATTCCAACTGAAATGATTGAGTTCAAAGCAAGGAATAATTAATGAAATTTGATGGCTTGTGATTAGAATCAGACTACATAATCTTGCAATTCTTTCTGATTTTACTGGTTTTATGAATCCTCTTATCGTTCTCGATGCAATATATACAATGCTTTTAAAAATGGAAATTTAGCCATCCATTTTCTACTCTGGGAGTAATAAGGCATTCCTTGGCACTCGTTGCTTGCATTTCAAGCTTTTAAAAGTGCTCTTCTTTGACTCTCTGTCTCACAGCACACCTGAGAGATGCACAAATAGCCTGTCTGTGCCTGTATTGTTGTTGCTAAAGTGAATTCACTATTCTATAGTTCTCAGCTCACAGCACTGGAAGCAAACATTGGTCCCAGAGAACAGGCTTTATATTACAATAGCTGAAGTCAAAGCTATCTGACTACAAAGCATTACTCTTTCACTGGTATTGTGATGCAAGTGTTGTTAAAATAATGTTGTAAAAACTTAGTAACACTTAATTTTGAACTTGGAACTTCAGAATAGGACATCTTTTCTGCTCATTTAAATTAGTATAAAGCAAGATTTTGCCTTCATGTAATGTGTTGAACTGGTATTGATTTCAGATCCTGTGCTTCAACACAGCCAGATTTTGCTCAGTGAGTGGGCTGAATAACAAACTTGGGCTTTGCTTTCCAGTGTGCTCTCCCCTCATGAAACACAATTCTGTATTTGACTCTGTGATCCCAAAAGTTAATCTTCTGGAAATCACTCACTTAGAAGAAAACCATTTGTGCCACAACAGTGACACTGCTCAGAGTAACACAAACACTGTAATGCACTAATATAAAGAAAAACTAGATACTGAAGATGGAAAGACACTGGTTGGTTTTAAGTGGAATATGAGAGATAGGTCGGCAATATCACAGCAGGTGCCCTCAATCCACAGCTTGAGCAATTGTAAATGAAAAGAAAAGCAAAATAAACTGGATATGTGAGATAGTTAAAAGTAAGAACCCGTGCCAACTTCATGAAATGACAATTCTTACTATGCTAGTTCATGTAGTAGCTCATTCATTGTTATGAATAGTGACAGCTAAACATATATGCCATTTCAAATTTCCTTGCATTGTGTTATATAGTGAAACATTCTCTTCATGCATTGATGGATTTATTTTTTCCTTCACTAACCCTCATTTAATCTCCAATTCAAGGTGTCTTTAATAAAACTCAATGTGGTGACAGAATGTTACATATTTGATTGCTTCCTTCAGTTCAGAGTCTTCAGTCTGAATGTTTCAGCGCCGTGTTTAATTCTTTCAAGCTTGTTTGTTAAGCTTTTACTGCATTGTTATGTGCCAAAGTAATGCAGGTTGTTATTTCAAAGAACTTTTTATGAATTGCACTTTCACCATGTTTTTTCCTCTGCTCCTTCCACAGGGCATTACCCAAAACTGGTGTTTCACTTTGAACTCAAGAGAAACATCTTGTATTTCATATTAGAGACATATGTACCATCAATCCTACTGGTTGTGCTCTCCTGGGTATCGTTTTGGATAAGCCAGTCATCAGTGCCAGCCAGAATCTGCATAGGTGAGAAGCTGATAAACCAAACCAAACCAAGGGCTGGATCATTAACACACCTTCTTTATTGCACATACATGGCATCCTTTTCCCAAAGCTGCAAACGCTTCTGAGTTGTATGGAACTGCTTTTTGGGTTTGCCATATTCAGTACATTATGTGTAAAGCCCTGTTATTCTTTAACTAAGAAAAATGCCTTTGGCAGCTACAGGAGACCTGGAGGCAGGGAAGGCTGCTGAAAGCAAATTAAAAAACTGTCATTTTGGAAATAATTTAAACATGTTCAAATACACGGCATGCACAGACAGAATTGTGAGGCTTTTGTGAGGTTTGATGATACGTACTAATTAACACATGAATAATAAGAGAATTATAAGAGATTAAATATAATTAATTTCAAATAAAGGATATTCAGAAAGGGAAAGAATGCAAATCAGTTTTGATCAGGCTGCAGGTGGGATAGGAAAAACACTCCTACAGATTAGAGAAGAAAGAAGGATTTCGCATCGATTGAGGCCAGTGGGCAACTGCACTGAGCAAAATGGTATCTGAATATTTTAAAGGGAGCTTTTGCATAGATTTGCAATAGTAATGTGTTAATCATAAATATACATTCCAAAATCTCTCTCATTTTAATTTCTAGTCTTCTCAGCTTTGCTAACACTGTTCATTAGTGTTTATAAGCATTTAACTTCAGAATCACAAGTTCATTTGAAAGTCTTCTTTCCAAAACAGGACCCATTAAATGCTATGGCATCTTAGGAGTTTCAGAGACAAGGAAAACTCTCCTGTGGTAGGGCCCTTGCAGTAGAGGCCCTCATTGCTGTATATGTTATACTAGAACATCTATTTTTGCATTCCACAGGTGTAACCACTGTCCTTACCATGACAACATTGATGATGGGAGCCAGGACTTCACTCCCAAATGCTAATTGCTTTATTAAGGCAATTGATGTGTACCTTGGTATCTGCTTCAGCTTCATCTTTGGAGCACTGTTAGAGTATGCTGTGACTCATTTCTGCACTCTGCATCAACTCAGTTCAAAGGAACTTCCAAAGGTACTTTAATAACTTTGTTGTTTTCATGCAAACTGGATTGAAATTATACCTGCTAAAAAGAATGAATTCTCTTAGCACTAATGGTAAATGTATTTAAGGAAGTTTCTCTTTTAGAATCAGGACAGAGAAACAATAATCTTTACAAAAGGAAAAAATATTTATATACCTGGAACTTATTTGGAAGAGATCAAATAAACTGAAGCACCCTTCCTTCTCTCTTTTGACATGGACTTTATGGCCATTTATCCATGTGTTGGATGTATCCAAAAAATCACAGGCACTTGTTGTCTCCCAGGCAATGGCATATATTCACAGTTTAAAAATTAGGCTGAGCTTGATCCTATTGCAATATGGAAAACAAAGGAAACAGTTTATCACGTTCCATTTATGAAACCTGCACATGCATGGGACCTCAGTCTGCTAGCAGACAGCTTCCTTTGCTGGGTGTATCAGGTCCCTGTAGCCTTCTGCTCACACCTTCTCTTTCCTCAGCTGCAGCTGAAATTAGACTGGGATCCACTTTCTTTTCTGCATCATTATTATAACAGCATTTTGTGGTTCTAATGAGTTTCTCATAACTGTGAAATACTGTGAAATATACTTAAAAATAGATGAAATCAACATAGGCGTTTTTGAGTCTGGTGGTTGTCACCTTGCTGAAATAATTAGGACAAGTTCATGAAGAAGTTTTGTCACATCTTCCATCTCCAGGGTATAGCAGTACTTTCACAAGCAAGGAAAAGGAAATCACAAGGAAGCTGGAAGATGATTGTCTTTCAGCTTTTTATTGTGGAACACAATCTAATATGCATGATAGAAAAGAAAATTTAAAGCAGCTTATGAAATTTCTGGATTAATAGAAAAAATTAAAACATGAAAAATGAGAATAACAGGAAAAAAGGCAGAAAGAAGTTTGGTTGAGTGTTGTAGGCATAAATGTCCACAAGAATAAAGATTGGTAACTATTTAAGCCAAGTTAGATCAGAACATCACAAATGCCTAATCAAAGCTCCTCAACAGACTCAGGAAACAAGATATTGAGTTCAAGGGGAGGAGGTTCAAAACAATGAAGATCAGCCAATATGTGGGAGAGTTTTCATGTCTAGATAGTTCATCAATTAATATGTGATTCTGGCTGTTTGGATGAGAGAGAGGTTCTGTAAATGCACAGGAATAAAAGCTGTTGTTGGGTCTAGGTGTGTGGAGAAAGACTGCAAAATGGACACAAAGCTGAGCCACCATTGGGTTTTATTTCATAACATCTATCAGGGGATTGTCTGCAAATGGGCAAACACTCATTTTGAATGAGGATTTGAGTGGAAAGCCTGAAAGCAATTTTTGTTGGCAAGGTAACATCAGTGACAATTCCCTGTGAGCATATCCATCTTGTGAAGTAAGTGGTTGTCATTTTGCTCATAGGGCAGGAAAAAAAAAATTGCTGCGTGTAGGCTTGGGTAAGAAAGTAAAGTGTTTCAGTGCTTGGATGATTAAGCATCTTTGGATCTGTGAAGGGCACTTACATTGCCCTTGCCTTCATCTGCCTGTGTCAGATCTTCTTTCATCTGGAGCACATACTAGTGCTTGCAGATGGGGTGAACGTAGGAACTTGTAGACTTCAAAAATGTGCGTGGAAGTAAGGTATAGCCCTAAAATGAGAAAGAAAAGTTTTGTGATGGGTGTAATGACCTAAAGGAATGGTCTTTCACTTCAGGCATGCTTTCTGCCTTCTGCTGGATATCCAGAGTGAGCAAGCCAAACTCACTTCTTGCCCACACAATGACAGGGATATAAGAGAAGGAGCAGTTGTTTGGTCCTAAATCAACTTAAGACTCTGTAGAATAAGGAAAATGCCTGTCATGTCCTTTTCCTACTGTAGCCAAGGGCAAGCAACACTTGCTGAGCAGGGTGTCATGGAGAGCACACCTGACTTGTAATTCTCATTTCTCATTGTAAAAACCAAAACATCGCAAGGACAAACATACCAGCTAAAATCTCATGTCACTGTCTAGCAGCTACTTAGCAATTTATGTGTGAGTATCGTCACTGTAAATGTGTTATCCTCATTATCATATTCTCTTGTGGACACAGGTTAATTGGAAATCTCACTTCCCAGTTTGTTATTCCCATATGCGAGCTGATAGAAAATTTGCACTCAGAATTATGTAAATAAATGTAGGAGGTGAAATGGAAATGTCACCCTCTCTCTTGTATAGGAATTAGTTGTACTTGCTTGCTTTCTGCTTTGCCCTTTAAAGCAGTTGGGCACTGGCACATCAAATCCTTTTGAAGCCCCTGAGATCTCCAGTTTAGAACATAAACTGGTGAGAGAGCTCATCACGTCCACGCTCTTGCAATGTCTCACATCATGTGAACCAGGACCCACAGAGACATTTTCAAAGCTAATGGCAAAAGCAGAGGAACCATCTGCTGCATGGAAAGTCAGGCAGAATGTGCCATTTCCATCATCTCCATAACAACAGGGTGCTTCAATGGAGAGGTTGCTTCTCCTGAGCTTCTCCTTTGTCCAAAGGCATTAATTGTGACCTCTCGTAAAGCTGAGAATTCCTCCTTGGGCTTCCTTTGTTTTTTACCTAAGCCACCTTTAAGGCAGGACAGAGAACAGTTTGAAAACTGAAAATAATGTTACAAGTGTGGTGTTCAGCCTCTGTGGTATTTCTGTGCAAGCATTATTCAGTCCTTATGAGCAGAAGCTCCAGGTGTGCAACACTCTAGGTTGAAATATTTTTAAACTTGAGCAGCTTTATTATCCAGTGAAAGTGACAGCTTTTCTCAATTCTGTTGGCTCTTAGATGTCAGCAAACACTTCACTTAGTGCAAACAGCAGCCACAGTAGCAGGTGCCATATACAGTGCTTTTTGGGTGATGTACAACCCCTTTCCTGGATGGTACTGATCTGGTGTCCAAACAGAGCCCTTCTTAGTGCCAGCTGCCATTTCCTTATTGACAGCTGCCATCCGGGAAAAACCTAGTATAACATTTAAAATTGGAGCCACAGTTGAACACTCACAACACAATTTCTTTTTTAATATAATGTAAACTAGCTTAGTCTTTCATCATGCTCAGTTCTCCATAAGAATCTGGAAAAGTCCCTTGATAGACCCAATTCATAAAATTGCAGTTTTTATATAAACTAGCAGGTGTGGTTCTCTTCTAAACTAGCTTTCTCCTTTTCAAGCAATGTGATACAGCACTTTTTCTGTAAACTCCTCTCTGTTTTGCAAGAGTCCTGCCTTGTTTCACTGCAAATAGCATCCGGTACGTATGCACCGCTTACAGAATTTTCTGCTTAAGTAAGAACTGCCTCTTGGGGAGCTGAAAGGAGTCAAAAACAGCCTAATAATGCATCAGCCTCCTGGGAATTGCTCACATGCAGTGGTGTGAAAGGAAGAATGGCACGTACACAATGTCCTTTCATGCTCTGAAGTAAAACTATTTCTGAACAACTTGTAGCCAGCCCTACCTGAACTCTTACACTGAGCAATGCACCAAATCCTGCTGGGTTTGAAGTACAGATGTTGCTTTGGGTTTTTTTCCCCCCTTCTGAAAAATGAGACCAGTGGAAAAACGTCAGGACTCTTCTGTCAGGTTCCTTTATTTTATTAACTTTGGAAGTGCAGAGTGCATTCATTAGGCTGTTGTTCCAGTGCCTCGTTTCAAGTGCCAGGCTCTGCTGACAAAGGCTTCTCTGCCACCCCCAACACTCCCCTCAGCTGCCTGAACTTTTTGAAGCAGAAGAGACAGATATTTGTAACAGAGTCAGGCCCCAAGTAAAACCTGAGGTTTGAATTTTAGTACTTCCCTGGGGATTATTTAAGGTTCAGACTGGAATTTTATGGATTGATCCTTTTAATGCTTTATAGGCAGATTTTTATCCCAGCCTTTTGCATAGAGATGTGGGAGGCCAGGTGGAGGATGACCAAGGTTTTTTGGTCAGTGTATTTTTAGGATGATGTGTTGGGCTATGTTTATCTTTCTCAAATAAAACATACCAGATTGTTTTTTTAATTGAAAGAGGAATGTTGTAATAATCCCTTTTCTAGCTCCATTTGTTCTGCTTCACTGATTCACAGCAGTTTGAGGACATTGTCCGTACTCTGATTTTCATGGGTGTCACTAATTTTAGATGAAGAAAGACTCCAGGCTCATGCTGTACACCTGTACCCTGGGCAAAACAGCAATTCTGCACCGGCATGGGGACCATTTAGGTGGCTTAATGGGCTTTCTTTTACTTTAATAGTTGGGATATTTCTAAATGAGCTTCTTATTTGGCTGCACATAGGGATGTATGTCTTAACCTTTCTATAGTTTGTCCTTGTGTAATGTGTTCCTTCTCATGATGCAAATGGAAAAAAGCAAATTGGTCAGAGGAAAGAGATTCTGCACTCTACATACCACAAAACATTTTTTTTAGGCTCCTCTTGCATTTATACCACCTAGTGATTTGGGACATAATAAAAATTATCAGGAAGTAATTAGCATTATGTGTATGCCAACCAGAATTAAAATGACCTTTCTTCCAAGTATACAAAATAAGGTCTAGTTTAGATATGAAACTGGAGCCAATCTTTGTAGCTTGGATCTGTTGGTGTCTCTGCAATATCCCAAACCACACTAAATACCCCAGAACTTCCAATGAAGTTTTAGAGCTGAAACTGCAGCTGATGTCTAATCCTGTGTCCTCTGAGTCAGTAACAGAAAACCAGCTGACTTCAAAGGGTGAAGATTTCATACATGAACTTTATGGCTCTGAGCCATTTCTAATCAAAGAAACAAAATGCACCAGAAGGCTTATACAACATTCTCCAAAGACCTGTCTTGATACAATGAACCACATAAAAACATTCTTAACCCTTGCATAATTTTGAACTTAAAGCATGGGTTTCAGGACTTGACAGAAAGTAGCACAAGCTATTTAGTATTAAATCAGGAGCTTGCCCCTCTGTGTTTTTAAGGTAACTTGATTTTTATCACAAAGCACCAGAATAGAGAAGCCAATTGCACACAGGAGAGTGTCTTGTATCCTTCCCCACCTTCTCATTCTCCAGGTTGGGGCTTTGCTTTCACACTTTCTAGGCACTAACCTTTGCCAGTATTTGCCCTGAGCAGAAGACAGCTTACTTTGTGCATTTTAGGGATTTGCTGCTGTCTTAAGTAAAGTTTGTGGTCCATATTTGAACAAACCCAGGTTTGCTTGACAGTCCTTCAAAAGTTTTGCTGCACGATGTTGCTTAAGTCAATGTTTTTCCTGTAAATGAAGCCTTTGAAAGCTGAAAGATGTCTGGTGCATGTAGGTGCTCGTCCTTGAAGCTGAGGAGTGAGATCGAGGAGGAGTCTTAAGAAAAATCCCATTTGCTGCAGCTGTAAAGTAAATAGGTGATGAAACATACACTTAAGTACTTGTCGTTTTGTTTCCTATCAGGATGATGATGATGATGCTGAAGAAGAGAGGAATGGAGTCCTGGCAGCAGTCACGAACAGTTGCAGTGCCCCTGACAATACAAACAAGACTGATTCAAACAAAAGCAAACAAACCAGCATTGACAGAAAAAGGGAGAGAAGTCAGCACAGTGTGTGTAGTTCAGCCATGTCAGTATTGAAAAGACTTTTCTGCATCTTTGATTGCTTCCATGTTAAAAATCCTTACCACATAGACAACTACGCCAGATTTTCTTTCCCATTATCATTCATCATAATTAATGTATTTTATTGGGTGTATTATTTGTATTTCTAAATATTTTATTGTGTAAAATTGGTTTTAAGTTCAGAAAGTGGATATGGGAGGGGAAGTTGCAGAAGAATGGAGAAGTTGCATTTGGATAAGGGGATATGAAAGTACATGCCGTCTTTTTGAGTGTGTCTAGAAAATTTCTTATTAACACACTTTTCTGCTGTTAAATGTGTCATCCAAAACTGACTTTCCTATTAGAATGCATGTCCCATATTAAACTACTTATCAAAGGCCAATAAATCTTTTTTATAATATTTAATGGTCAACTTTGTAAAGTAAGAGTTATATTACACTTGTTTCTGAACTGCATTGAATAAAGCTAAACATAAAGCCAATGAAGTGTTGTTTTCCTGCTATACTTTCTGTATTCATTTCCTTCTAGCTTTGTCAATAATGCGTAAATTATTCAGATTATATAAGAAAATGTTTGATTGCAGATCAAAGTGGTTTTGCTATGTAGCAAGAAACAGTTTTGAAGACATGAGCTACCAACACAAACAAGCACTCTGTTCATCTGTGTAAGGTAACAAGTAAATATTGAGATTCTTCTGCATCTTTAGACAGAACTCCTATAGATATCAATGTTTTTTCTGAATAAGTGCAGGGTAGAATACAGAAGTGGACTGGAGCAAAAATGTTTACATCCAGAGAGGTGTATTTCCCTGAGTGAGGGGACACTCAATCCTTAATGAAATGTGGCCATTTTTCCTGACATTTCTACTCTGTACTCAGCTCAGTCACAACTGCCTGGGTAACTTTTATGCAGAGGAAAAATTTGATATGCTTAATTTTCATCTTAGCAAATTCTTCTTGAGTCACTCGCCATTAAAAAAAATCACATAAAGGTGAAAAAACTTTTTGAATAGAAAAGAAAACCATGGATATGCAATAGCTCTTGATGAAATAGGAAAGATTTTACTCAGATGAAATTATGATCCACATGAGAGAATGGTTACACTTGATGAAAAACCATAACAGTCTCTCCAAGTGGTTAATTCACTGACAGGTATTACTGAAGTTATTTGTGTGGCAGCCTGTCTCCTATGCTGTAGCATGGAGGTTTAAAAGCACTTATTATTATACCTTTTTTCTGACCAGAATATGTATGTTAGTTGCTTGTATATGTATAAATGTGTATGTGTGCTTTTACACACAATTTATTTTGGCATTTCTGTTGATCAGGCACACTGTGCACAAAAAAATGTATCGTTGGCTCCGGGGGCCTGCTCGGGGCCACTCAGCGATAGTTCGGGAGTGACCCTGGTAACGCGGGGACTGCAGCTTGCAGTTTCCCCAAACACAGGGTTTCCTCCAGCGGCTGGTTTAGTGCTGGCTCCTCTGGATGAGGGAGAGTCCCGGGCTGATGCTGTGGGCGCAGGTGAGAATAAAGGCCAGAGAGAAGGGCCCTGGTGTGATTTCCAGCTCTTTTATTCCCGGGGAAGGCAGCAGGGAAGGCAGGAGATGGTCCGGGGTCCAGGAGAGGTGGTGTGAGGATCAGAAAGAGCTGAAAGCTCCAGAAACCAAAGCCAAATGAAAGGGAGAAGCAGGGGGATTTATAGGGACACAGGCAGGGGTAAGTAACCAATTGGGGTACAAGGATTTACATGTAACCAATCGAGAACTGAACAGCAATGAAGTTTCTAGAACTTAACCTTATACAGAACATGAGGTAATACAGTAACTAACCAATGAACAGAAACATGTAAATGAAGCCAAAAGGGATGCTGGGGGTGAACCACAAAGCTCATCCTGACCACTGAGTGTGACTCAGACAGTGGCAGGCTCAGGCTGCTCCCACCAGTCTTGACCCTTTGTGGCTGTGGCTTTTGCTACATGTGATATGACAAAAATGCATTAAAAAGCTCCGCTAATGTGGCCAGTCTCTGACACACCTTGTCAACGGGGTGCTGCCTGTGAAGAACATAATTACATAAGAAGGAAAAAAGTGCAAAATACCAGTGTGGGATGGATTTGCCCTTGCTTACATCTAAATCTGTAAATTCATAGCACACTGGTAGACATGTATTAAATCCCCTCAGTATTTTTATTTTCTAAAGGTTGACTACTGAAAATTTGTTTCTCTACTGTTATGAGTAATGCCTCATGCAAAGCTTATTGAGGCAATATAATTTCAAGAACAATCTAGTGGCTCTTGGTACCTTGTGGCTATTCTGACTCTCATATGAAAGGAAATACATTCAAGAAGTCAAACCAAGACTGCCTGTGTTAATGAGCAGACCCCCAAAATTCTGTTTTTTAATTTAACATTCTGCTGTTGAATATTTTAACTTAAACACTTTATTCAGGAACAGGTTGTATGATATTTTTCTTTGAAATGAGGTGTGGAACTGGACTCTCAGATCTCTTTCCAGTTCTAAAATTCACAGAAGACAAATGGTAAATCTATTTACTTAGTTTCTTAAATTTGAAGTTTATATTGTTCCTGAATGTTTTCAAATAGTTACCTGTTGTGTTAATACTAAATTTGGGATTTACATTTACTACAAGCATAAAGTAAGCATTTAGAGTTTTGTAGCTTCCAATTAATTTGGACACAATTCACCTTAAATAATTAAAAAAGCTTTTGAAGGTCTGAACAACATTATCTACAGTGCTCTGACTGATAACAGGATTTGTTTTCCCACTGATGTGCTAATTGTAAGCAGAGTTAGACACTGAATTCCCCCACATTTCCATGAAAGAATTGACCGCATAGCCAGATTATTTATTATTGTGCTTTGCATAATTCTGCATTAATTGCTAATTTAAAAAATAAAACATGGTTTGACATGAATGTGTTGGAAAAGATATTCCCAACAGATTTCCAGTGTGGTGTATGTAGAATGAAGAACAGCATTTGAATTATCCTGTTCAAACATAGTTCCTGTTCCTAGAAACTGCCAAATTCCTTGGAGCTATCCAGAAAAGCTGCCCTAAGTAAGTAGCATTCACAAACAATTCACTGAAGGCCACAAATCAGAGGTAAATTAGAGATGGAGAAGTCTCTTTCAGTGCTGAGAGCAGTGGCTGAAGTTGAGGCTGAGGCAATGGAAATGAGGCTGAGGCTTTGGTTTCATATCTGATGGAAAGGGGAAAGACCTCAGACTTTCTGCAACCATTTCCAGGTTGATTGTTGAGTTTCTTACTTGGATTTTAACGTTTCCTAATCAGACACTTTTACAGACTCATAATTCAGAAATGTCCTGTTGTGTTTTGAAGTCACTTAAGGCAGATGTACAGTGAGGGACCTGAGGCAGGTGACGGGGGTTACAGTGGGAACAGATAATGCGTCTTCATGTAGTTTGCTTTGCTGGTAGCAGGATGTGCCCTGCTTTCCATGTATCTGAAGGCAGCAGCCAGCCCAAGGAATAAATTTCCTTCCTCTGTGGAATGCCTCCAAGCCTGGGCTTTTGTTTGATTCAGCAGCCATCTCACAGGTGTTTAAGCATTGTGCAGGCTAGAAAAATGCCTCTGAGCTTAATAAGATCTTTGATATTGTTTTCTTTCTTAATGCAAAGGTATTATGAGAATAAAATCCTATGCTGAGATATTGAATCAAATATAATTTATTATTATTTTTATTTTTTTAGATTTTAGACATATGAAGGTATTAATCCTTGCTATCTTTCCACTTCATCAATTATTTGGTGTTTTTCAGATTCAACTATGCTGTAGGTAAGTATCTCATGCAACCTGCTTACTGTGATGCTAGTTGTGATATTTTGAGAGTATTTGAAATATTCCACCCAAATCGAGAGGGAAATACTAAGGAAGGTGATATTTCAGAACAGGTATTCATTAACCCTCTCATAAATTAGGAAGGCATTTTAAATCACTATCATATAATTTCTTTTAAACTGTAAGCAACTGAATATCCTATCTGAATATGCCAGTCAACACAGATGGCAAGCATTAGATAAGGGCATCCATCTGTTGATCCGAGTACCCATCTTCAGCACAGTTTATTAACAGTGCAGCAATACCTTAAATAGCTCCCTTTCCTGCTTTGTAAGCCTCTTCAGTTTTTAGTGCTAATTATTTTAAGAGAACTGTTGTGCTTCTTGGCATGGGAAAATATATTAAAAAAAAAAAAAGGCCCATGTTGTCACCCTGCGCTTCAAAATAAAATTACCTGAAAGATTAGAGATTAAAGAAAACCCATGTAACAGCAAAGCTGATGACTGAACAGAAGAAGGAACTGAAGGAGGTGATCCTTCTGCTACGAGCCCTTGCCGGTGGTGTGGGGCAGCAGTGCCTGAACAGCTCTCCCAGGGCAGCCTGAGGAGGTGCTGGGGAGGAACTGGCGCTGCTGGTACAATTCACTCCGTGCAGCAGTAGATGGAGCTCATTAACTGCTCTTCATCATCGAACGAGCGAATGTAAATGGAAAATGCTTGTTAAGGAGGACTCTAGGGAAAAGCTATTACAAGCTGACATTTGTACTGTGGTAACTAGGTCACGTTTGTAGTGACAGACTAATTAAAATCAGGCAGAACAGCATTGTCAGGTGGACTATTTTTCACACTGAAGTTCAGGCTTCTCAAACCCCGAGTGTTGTTTCCCCCATTTTAGCCACTGAAACTGAACATAATCTGCCAGTCTACAAAGTAACTTCATGGCTACAATACCTTGTGCTTTAAGCATGAATTTTCTATCCTTATGTCAAGGTTTCCTCCTGCAGTTTATAATGTTTCAAATCAAAGTATTACGGCACCTCAGTATTTTAAGGCAGGGGGAACAGTGGCTGTACCAACAGTTTCCCTTATAAATATTTATGAATCCTAAACAAATGTTCCCAGGTAATTCACTGGCACAGTGTTAGCAGTTGTCACAAGGATCAATATAATTTTAAAAGTTAGTTTCAATCTTTTGGAAAAGTTTCCCTTGAAAGAGGGTTTGTTGAAAAGGTGGGAAACTGAGCTGTGAGAGTCTTCTAGGCTGATTAACAGGTCGCTGCAAGAACAATTCTTCTCAACTTGAGAGTTGAAAATTTGAGTGGATTCTTCCCATTGTAGAGCAGTGGATACTTGACATTGCCTAAAGCAGAAAAGCTGGACATAATTTCAAACTCTGTAATGGATTTGCCATCACTCATTCTATAACTTTATAATTAAAACCAGGGGTCCACTTTAATAGTATTGTCGTCAGTTTCCATGTGGAGACATCTTTCTTCCCCAGTCCCATCTGACTGTCAAACTTTCCATCCTCCAGAAGAGAAGGATAAGGGGGTATTCAGGGGCATTTGAGTCTCATGACGTGAGTTTACTCATAGAGTTTCTTTCCAAATTGGAATAGACCCTATTTTCCTATTCCAGATCAAACACAGCCAAAACTTCAGAAGACAAAAAAACTCCCTAAGATTTTAGCACCATCATGTGCACACAAACCATAACCCTGATTAATTTTGAAATTCTATTCTGAATTACAGTTTAATCCAGATTTAACCACTGGATAACTTCATCTGTTAAAACCAACAACCATCACCACCACTGTTGTTTTCCTTGCTGTAGCAGGCAACTTTGGAAGCTAGGTAGTAAAGGTTTTATGCCAGGGTTATTTGATTTCTCATAAAGGTGAGGAATTTAATGTTTTGGCTTTCAAGTCAGATCATGGATTGGATTCTGGATCAGGGAATGGATTCAGAATAGCAGCTCTGTTTCTAGTTGGGACTTGGAAGCACTTTGGAAGCAGAACAAGCTGACAAAATTAGAAAAAAATTAACATGAGAGGGTAAAATGGACTTCAAACCTGAATTACATATTGACATCCTCAGCTTGTCAGTATCCCTGGTTCTCATGCTGATGTTAATGATGTTGCTATAAACATTTGTTGCATCTGAGAAATAGGAACAAACTTATGAGATTTGCCACCATGGACAAAGCTGGCATTGCATGCACTCATATATTCCTGGAAGACAGAGGAAAAGGGATTGTCTCCTCCTTTTCTATGTCCCAGTTTCACTAGATGCCAGTTCATTTTGGTCCACTTCCAGTCTTGGTTTATCGAGCACCTGCTTTGGATGAGTGCAGTACAAGGTGAACAAAAACACTGTATTAATCTCCACTACAGAAACCATCTGGTCAATTACATGCATTTAAATATTGGTCCATTAGACCGATATGCCAAACTATGGTATGCATTTTGCTAATTCAGTCCTAATCAAAGTGCTTTCCATTCACAGCAGTATAGTTTAGATGATATCTAATGAATACAGCTGTCATTTTTGGTTTGTTTTTTTTTTTTTTTTTTTTTTTTTTGGTGGTATTTTCTATGCTTGTGAAAAAAAGGAAGGTTTATAGGAAAAGTTTCTGCCCTACACTATCAGTGCCTGAACTGGCCACAGATATCCAGTCCAATCCTTGCTTACCCTGAAAACACTCGTGCATTTCTGAGAACAGAAGAACTGACAGTCTTGACCTCAAAATAATAATACAGTAGATTGAGTCTGAAGAAATTTTGTAACTAGGTAAATACAAATCAAACCTTGCTTTCCACTTCTTTACCACAAAGATAAGAGATTGAACATCATTTTATCTTTGGCTTTCATTCTTTATCATACTTGTGTAAGTATTGTGCTCAAGTACCATTTCTAGTACTTTCTGAGGTTCTTTCATAATGAAAGATTCTGAGAGCCTTGTAATTTTTTTCCATAAAAGAAAAAAACTGAAATATGATGTGGAAATAACTAGAAACTTTGAAGTCTGAGGCTTCCTATGCCCCAGGATAATTTTAATTCTACTGAACAACCTTTTCATGTAGTGCTGGTCCACATTTTGTGAAGCCTGAGAATAAGAACTAATAACTCTGGAGATTTCCATAATTTCCATACAGGATCTCTCAGGGGTGCCAACTACATGGCTGACCCTGCACCATTTCAAAGCACATATGCTCACATATGCTACTCTTCTTATTTCAGGTGTAACAAATGGCCAGACTCAAAACCTCAAACTCCTCATTCTGTTACTATCCTTTCCAGCACTTTCCAGCTGCTGGGTAATGGTAAAGATTTTTTGTGGTCGATCATTCCCACTATGTAGCTCCAACTGAATATTCCATCATCTTTAAGGCCTCCTTCAAAGAAGCTGTACTATGATTCTGTAAATGTGGAGCCAAATCCTTTATTTCTACCCCAATAACCTAAAATCCCAGTTTCTCTATTGCCACTTCTGGGCCAATAAGTCAAAGTTGCATTGGCCTTGGGTTGCCACACATGACCTTTTAAGGAGACTTGGACAGTGCCTGAACCTTTGTTTCCATAGCCCAGCTGTACATTGCTGTTTCTGTAAGTGCACACAGCGGCCTGGGCTGGATTTCGTTCTTGTCAGATGCTTTGAATTCTGATCCAGCTCTTTACCAGCAGAATCAAAAGCTGCTCCTGTATGTTCTGCATCTCTGCATGTGCCTGTCTTCCAGCTCTAGCGTTTCCCTTCCCAGAAGACTCTACATTGTTCTGTGATAATATCGGGTCTCCGGATGCGCTGCCGTGCTGTACTAAAGATGACAGACGGGCAAGCCAAAATCATAAATTTTAATGATATTTCAGCGTCATCCTGGTCCTGTGTCATTCCTGTGTATACTTCGGCCATCAATCTATGTTTGTCTAAAATGGTTCATGTCAGAACCTTAAATGTAGAAAAAGCTGAAGAGGCTAATTTATTGTATTTTGACAAGGACAAGCCTCATCTGGCAATCCAGTGTGGCTGAGTGCATCTAGTGAATAGTACATCCACTTACTCAGGTCCAAATTGCTCTGTTAGTTTTCATGACTCTCTTATCTCTGTACTGTCTCTATGCAACCTGCTTTCCTTATCACATAATAGGATTGTGCCTGTATCTTCCAATTTAATTTCCATTGGTTTCCAATCTGTGTGATGCTGAGAGTGCAGGCTGGTTCATCAGCCTCTCTTGCTGAGAGATGGGATCACTCACCCTGAAATGCCTCATCTGCACTGCGGGACACTGCTGGCCATGGCTGATCCCTCCCTTCGCCTCGTTGGGCTTCATTTCAGATTTGCATCACTAACTACACCAAGGGGAACTGCTCCCCACACCCCTGCCTATCAAGGGCTCTCTAGTGAAAAGCTTCAGAGACTTAATTAGATGTTAGATGTATCAATATATATCTGCCCACTAATCCATGCTATCTAGTTTTTTCAACCCATTCTTGTATTTTTATGAAATATGATAAAGGAACAGAAATCCCGGAGACGGGATGTTTCTACAAGCATTACAAAAATAGATGTTCAGGTCAGAGAGACATCTGAGAGCTACCCACTGAGAAAAACACTACAGTGTGAGCTTGGGTCTTTTTAAATCCCAGAGAATGCACACTGAAGAGAGCACACCTAAGTGCCTCAAATGCAGAACAAACTTCAGTCACAATTTACATCTTCCAGACATGAGAGTCAATCAACACAGAACCAAAAATCTGGAGGAAATCAAGCTTCATTAGCTCTAACATTAATGAGTTACTTCTCTTCTCCAGTCCTCAGAGACTGAAAGTGAGGTACAAGGTCAGAGGCACTGCTCTTCTTCCTTTATTTTCCTGAATTACATTGGGAGTTAGAATTGATGTCTTCAGCTCTGAGAATACTGTAAAACTGATGCTGCTATAGCTATAGAAAAATATTTATGTTCCTAATACTCCTCTTGCTCTTATTCTGCCCCTATCCACTGCTCCTACTTCCATCTTTGTAAATACACCCTTTTAGTATCAGATTGGATTTGTTTTTTTTTAGCTGAATTTAAATTTCTCTCAGTGACATGAACTAAATAAAAATCAGCTCGTCCCCTGCACCTCTGGCCCTGGATGGCCTTACAGAAACCAAACTGGAACATACAAGGGGAAAGATCTACTGGAAGAAGTGGTTTCATATTTAAGAAAAAAAAACCAACTAAAATACAAATAATAGTTTGTAGCTGAAACAAATTGATTGTATTAATCTCCCAAGAAGATTATGTATTTGTGATTCTGATAAAGAGCAGGTCCCTGGAATTTTACAACATATGCAGAAGTTATTTTACCTAGAACTTGAAGAACAAAATAATGATCAGAAGAGGGTGCTCTCAGCTCATGTTCTTTTGGGTTTGTTTTGAATATTTTGGTGGAATTCCACAAAATTGTCTTCTCTCTTTGTTGAGATTAATAAAAGGTTATTTTGCAAAATATTTTCTGGGATTTTTCACTAAATAAGTTGCTCTTTTTACTGCACCATGTGCAAAATGTAGGCTCAAGTTTTTGATTCTAGATTTTCCTATATGCCATAGAAAACTTTCTGTAGTATTAGCAGAAGTCATTTCACAATGAACTTGGTGTCTGGGCTCACACTACTTTATATATTATATTTAAGTTCTCATGCAGCTGAAATTAATATTTAGGGGAACTGATTTCCTAGAACCCATGACTAAGCACTATGGAAAACTTTAAAAACTGCAAGACCAGCAATTCATTCCAATACCAGATGCATTTTCAAACAGGTATGAAAAAGAAACAATATTATATAGCTTCAGTGATCAATTCCCAATTATTGAAATATCATGCATGCCTAAGTTTTTACGAAAATATACATGATTAATTGATCTTTAGAGAAGAATTTAATAAAAACTTAGTGCTGCCAATGAGAATTTAGCAAAGCGTTTGATCACAGAATTCACTTCAGAGAGTACGACATATCAGAAAATACTCGACATTTGATTAGATTTATTAAAGCAGTGCTGATGTCATGGATAAAAATAAGCCTTTTAAAAGTTAGTGATGTATCTGTGCAGTTTTTCTATTTTTTGGATGACCAGTCTTCTAAGGTGATGAAATTGTGCTGTGCACACAGCACTAGAACACAGGAATAAGTGATGGCTATAATGCTAGATGTTTGCAGACTCTCTTTCCTTGTCTGAAGTGGTGAAGCAGAGGGTAAATTCAGGCAGAAGGAAGGCACTTGCTTTTAGTTGGTGCAATGCAGCATTTAGCTCTGGTCCAGCCTGCTCATGGAAGAAATCTCCGACTCTGATTCACTATTTCACTTTTTCTAGCAATACTTCCACTTAAATAAAGTACAGTGTAGCCGTGTTTTATAGGCATATACTAAAATTGCCTGGAGGGAGAGAGTCATGCTTCTTGTATTGAACAGCAGTGACTGGAATGGATTATAAGAAAATTGTCACTGTTTGTGCCTGTGTATATACATCTATATATGTCTGATGTGCCTGTGTGTATCTATATCTATGTATGTCTATAAATCCGTACAAATGTGCCTTGAAAAGGCACGATTTTATCAATTGTTTCCTTCCACACTTTAGACACTGCTTTTCAATTATGTGCATCAACGGTCAGGTCAAAAATCAAACCAAGTAACAAACAGGGCTCCAGCAGGTCCACGTGCAGGAAGGGGCTCCTTATCAGAGTGGCCTTTTGGAAAAGAGTTAAGAAAGTGAGCAGAGGAAAACACAGCATCCTTGCCTCACCGTGTCTGTTTATGTTTGTGGAAAAATGGCTGATGTGTGCCAGGATTCTGTTTAAGGAAAACCTGTCTTCCACCATTTTAGACATAGGTTTACACCTTCATTTTTTACAGAGAAAAGAAAGAAATGAAAGTGTGAAAACAGACAAAAAAAGATCAGTTTTCTTATGAAAAATACATAGAAAAGCACCATAATACAAGGAGGTATTGTATAGGTATACAACCTATCCCTGCTGTTGTAACAATTTCTGTCCAGGTCCCTGCTGCCCCTGCACTCCTCAACATGACAGGTAAAAAATGAAGGAACTGTGCAGCTGGGTAGCACCGTCCTGGCTGTCAGGAGAGAAGCTCCTTTCTGGCCGTGTATGAATTACTGGTAAAGTGGGAACTGAAGGTGTATCAGAGAACAAAACATGAATTATTTGATCTTTACAATATACTGAAGAAGTGAAGTCAGAGACTACAGGTCACCCTTGTAGCTACTCAGGTTGGGAGAGTGTCTGGAGGGTCAGTAATAAGTGTGCATTAAGGAGTCATAGAAAAAAGCAGGAACAGAGCCATCAGCTCAGCAACAAGCCAGCACAAACAGAAAGGCCATACACACCCTCCAATCACACTGATTGTGAAAGAGTCACTAAAATGTGGAAAGAAATCGCAGAGGGATGTTCACAAAATTATAGCTGACCTCTCTGAGACTTGGACAGGGAGCATAAATGATCTGCACTGCAGTTAAAACACTGCATTGCAGACAGGAGAACTGAGTTTTGCCCTTAAGATCTAGCAAGTATTACAAATACAAATGTGTGTATAGCATGACCTGAGAACTGGTAATATGCTGCTTCCTTTGCTGCCTGGCAAATTCAGTCAGATTTGGCTGAGGGAAATAATGATGTCAGCAACAATCACTCAGTTTATAAATGCCTTGAAGAAAACTGGCAGAAGTGTAATGAGAGCCCCAGAAAATGACACTTTGAGAAGCATCAATCTGTTTCACCTATTTCCAAGAGAATTTTCTACTCAAAGTGGGGCTATGGTAGTAAGGAAGGGGATAGAAAATCCCATCCCAGAACACCACAATTTCCTTGTCTGATTGCCTTTGCATTTGTTGAGGTGTAGGCTGAACAAAAGAGGAGTCTGAAGGTTTGATTTTCAATAGATTTTACTTCCCACTGACAAATCAGCATAAGGAGAACTGTAGTGTCACAGAGCACTGGCTTGAGATTTTTCTGAGACTGTAGTAATAGTCCCAGCTCTGTTGGTGTCCTTTACAGCTGGAAACTCCCCTCTTACTAACATTTCATAAAAATCCTCTGTCTAATAAACCAAGCTACTATCAGTGCCTATATATTATTCTTAAAATAAGAGAACAGATTTTTAAGTAGGACTTTGGGCATCCTACTCTTCTGGGCTACAGAAAAGGAAGGAGCACTGGATTTTGAGGTATCTTTCAGTCCTCATTTCTTTGTCTCTGTGACAAACCTTATTGTCAAGGCAAGTGCAGGGACAAAGATGTGCTAAGTCATATGGTGAAGATAACAGTTTGGATTTGAAATAGTTCTTAATGGAAAACAGCGTTAATCAAAAGCAGACTCAGTTTATCCTTATGAGCTCTGGATCACAGCTTTTTGGAGGTGTAAGGCCAGCAAACAAAAGAATATACTATGTAAAAAAATTATCTGCAATCTGTTTTGCAATAAAAACCTGATTTTTTTTTAAAGGCAAATTTAAATAAAATGTTCCAAATAACTCTGTTTTTTCTAGCTCACTGGAAAAAGATGATTGCTTTTCACAAGAAGTCATCTTAGCATTTTCTCTTTTTGATGCCTTGGTCTACAAAGAGTGAGCTGAATTATTCCACTACTGAAAATATCAAAGAGCAATGGGTTGTTTTTTATAGGTCATATATCAGAATTGATATTCAGTACTTCTGTCTTAGTTTTTCTTTAACTTCACCAGAGCTAGCAAATGAACTGTGAAGAGTTGCTCCTCTAGCCCCAGTATCTGAGGGAACAACAAGCTGTAAATTGCCATATCTGTACATATTCTTGAATATTCTTTTCTGCATGTGTTCTGGTTTTGGCTGTCCCTGAAAACCTGATCTGATTACAGGTATAAGTGTAGATCTTTATTTATTGCTAATTGCTATTCGGCTAATGGTTTAACCTCATGTAATTTTTGTGTAGCTTTTATTGTTTACTACTAAATATTTTCACCATGCATAAAGACCCAGGCTCAGAAAGCTGTTGCTAAGCAAACTTACCTGATTGGCCATGATTATACATTAAAAAATGACAACTAGTATATTTTTTCCTGGATTCTACTTTTCTATCAATTCTTAATCACCTACTTTTGAGTGACTACTACTTTACTGCAGGTGGGTTACCAACACAACAGCTGGAACATATCCTGCTCCCTTGAATAGCAGAATGAGGACTTACCCGGGAAATTTTGGACCTTTGAGGAAAATATAAACAAGAAAAATATAGTAATCCTTGAATACACATTGTCATATATATATATATATATATCAGAATACATTTATACAATAAAACTAAAGCAAAGAATACATTACTGATTATGCACCTTTTACCCCTTGTTGGTAAAGTCTGTGGAGATCCATCTCAGATTTTTTTTAATGGGAGAAAATGAAACTTTAAAACCAGCAGCAGCTGGGTTTTGATTTAAAACAGGCATTTACAATAGTTGATTTTTTTCTCCAATGACAACAAAAAATACAATGAATGTTTTATAGTTAAAGTTCATTTATGTAGAAAGAACCACAAAGTTATTTCCTCATTGCAATGACTGTAATTGTATTGCTTCAGATAACCCACAGACATTTCTATAGGACAGAGAACTATTCAGTACCATGTGAATTCAATCCTTTTCAGAATTATCACAGCTGGTGAAGAGGGAATAAATGTCTGAATGAAGGTTTGCAAAATCCTGCCCTACACTGACACAGAGATTTCAGCTATTCATGGGATTGGTTTGGGAATCTCTTCATCAAGTAAGATATTTTGTCTGTAAAGACTTTCCAACAGTCCTGTATTGAACAATATATATGTTCTTTTTCCATGTTAAAGGTCTAAGTCTTTAACATTGACTTTTCAAATACTTTAAAATCTCTATGTGATGCACTTTGGGGAATTTTGTCTAAGTGGAGGACTGAAGGTGATTCCTTTTGCTTAGATGCTTTGTTCAAAGATGAACAGTAATGCAAGTTTAAAATGTACTTCCTGTCCACATGCAAATATTCCTCCTGAAATCCTGCCAGCGAGAGAACTCAGTCTGAGTCTATTGCCAGGTGAAAGAAGTAAAACGCTACCTTGCTGGTTTAGTCTGCTGGTAAAACCAGTATCTAATACTGGTAACACCTCTGGGAGTACAGAGTTAAAGTTTAGACTTTAAAAAGAAGCCATTCAACTGTTATCACTGTTCAAAACCTACAAAATTAAGATTACTGAGCTATACTTAATCTTTGTGCAAATGGTAAAAAGGTTTTTCCTTACATCTGTGTATTGGCTCTTGGTCTACAGTTCCTTCCTCTCCCTTTCTTCTGCTCTGTGAGTTGCATGTGAATTGGATGCTTTGGAAAATGAACCATTAGAATGAAGGATGGGGTTTTTCTAAGTTTTTACTTTTACCAAGGGAAATAATTGCTGTTATCAGGTGTGAAGCAGGATCTGAAAACTTTTAGCTAACATCTGAGAAAAGGCCTGTGGAAAGATATTTAAGGGATACCTGTGGTCTGTGACTGAATTGCACACTCCCTTTCTGTCCTTGAAGCTTTACCTACCTGGATAAAGCAAAGAAGCAGGGGGATAACACAGAATGAAGAGATTAAGAAATATTGAGCCAAGATATAAATATATATATATGTATACACACACACACACACATCAATATGAATGATATTTAAGAAAGGAGACAAACATCCAAAATTTTAGACAGAATAAGCATATTTATTTGTGTTGAAGCATTTTATGTTACTTCCCTGGCAGAAATCTCACAACTGTGAGTCTTGGGGAAAGGCTGACAGAAAGATGATGCTGTGAGGATTTCAATGTTGCTGATTTATAATTTTGGTTATACTGTTTGGTTAGTGGATCATGTGTTATTTTTTTCCAAATGACAAGCTGCAGAAGCAGGTGGTACTTTTCTCTGAATTTCAATATTGACTTGGAATGCATGATGGTTTAATAATTTTTGTCGTTAATGATTTAATTGACGGTATTAAAACACAAATCCCTACCAACAACAAAAAACTGGGGATTGTATGCAATTGATCCCATTTAGTAGGTTCCAGTTTGGAGGTGGATGCATGCTACACTGCAGATGACTAATTGGTCAGGAAAAGGGCTGCATTAGACAACTAGCCCAGCCATCTAGGTCGGATGTTTCCCAAGAACGCTGCCTCTGGATCTTTCTGTGCTGGTGTCCAGATTCCAAACAGCTCTGACAGGGACAAGTAGTGGTATATTCTTCTTTGCTATGTATGGGTGGATGTGAATGTAGTTTCAGGATTTCTTACACTGACAAGCATAAATTAAATTTTCCTCTTCTTGGGAAAGAAAGCACTGCTGTTTTGCGTCATACTCAAGAACTACTTTGTCCTCTTTTTCTGGGTATTTCTTGTTTCTAAAGATGGCATTATAAGCTCAGTTGTCCTTTGCACCTGAGGTCAGATTGGTGCTGCAGAGTGGGTACGGACTGTTTGGATTGAGGTGGCTGGTTGGTGTGCTTCTGTCAATGAAGGACCTGGGCAGCAGAGATTTGTTGTAGTAAACCTCAGATATCCATCCCTCTTCCCTCCAGCCCTCCTGTGCCATACATGACACAGGACACTGTTCTACCAACACTTCATGAATGAAGTTTCCAAATACCAGTGAGCTATTAAATATCAGAATTTAATTCATTTTGTGGTCTTACTGGCTGTAGGAATTGCCTGCTTTTTTGGGTGCCTGACTGGTTACACAAGGAGCTCAGGAGGAGAAGGGGTAGATTTGCAGCAGTGTCTGCTTAAGGAAGAGTTTGGATGATTGCTCTATGTCACTGTCCTTATTTGCTTGTGGGTATGTATTTGGTGTGTATTGAGACAGGGACTTAAGTGTTTACAACCCATTTTGGTGTTAATAGGACCATTTCTACAGGGTGTTCTCTGTATTCTACTTAAATAATCTCCTAACGTATGTGACTCAGTGTATTAACTGAGCTGGTATAGATCACACTCTTAATTGAAAATCACTGAGCTCAATAACATTCCAGAAAAATGTCAATAGTCTGGCTTATTATATCACAACCTTTTCAAATATTGTTTCTTATACAAGTAATTTAAAAGTTAGTCACAGAACATGGTAAATAGCAATTTGAAGAAAAATATGACAGATTATGTCTAGATTCATGTTATTTGCAGACCAAGTACCTGATTAATTTTCCAGTGGAGGTAATGAAAATCTTTGTTTAACTTCAACTGAAGTTTTGTCAGATTCTTAAGCTTCCAGGCAAATTAACCAATGTGGAAGGAGTGAGATAATGTGAATGAGCAAGCTCTTGCTTAAAATTCTTAAGATCTGAAATATGTCTGCAACAAACAGATGTTACTATTTCTGATAGACTGATGAGAATTTACATGTTTTCCAGATGGCTAATAGTGATTTGAGAAGATAAATTTGAACTTCCTTCAGTATAAAGGGAGATTTTTTTTCTACTACTTGTGACTTGCTTATTGAGTTACAAATAATGGCAACCAGGAGTGAGAGTAGCAGAATATTTTTCTGAGCTAAAACCCATTTTCATAGTAACTAAGTATGTAAAACTAGACTAGGCATGTGAGGATTACTTACTAATTGCATCTAAATACAACTGAGGAAGTTTGGCTTAGCTCAGTTTTTGCCCATGTGCAGACTGACATGAGGACAGCCCTACTGTAAAGCATTCTGCAGGCCACAAAGGCCTCAGTGCATGGCTTGCTCTGAATTTGTTCCCCACCTGCACCACTGAATGTGAATGTTCTCAACAGAAAGATTCACAGACCTTGGTTTATCACTTTTTAACTGCTGTGCACACACATCCATTGACATTGAGAGTGAGTGCTGCATGTCCCACTGGTTCTGAAATTCTTCTCTTGTCTATCTTTTACCCAGTTTTAGGGGTTGAAATACTACTTACCATCCTCATGTATTCAAGTTCTCTGTCATTCTTTGCCTCTGTGCTAAAATGAGTAGCTGTTTTTTATCCTGGTGTTCTGCTGCTAAATATCTCTATTAGTCTCCAAATGCTAATTAAGTCACTAGTGAACTCAATGAGGAAATCAAACCTGCAAGGCATTTTTTCAATTTTAATAGACACTGAGAAATAGCATTTAGGCAACTCTGCATATATAACTGAATATAAAGCAAAAGCCTTATAACAGAGCACCTAGCGGAGATGTGTGTGCTTGTGTACCTCAGCTTGAAACATATGAAATCTTTCCAGTTCTTGGATCTGCTCAGGTTGGCAGAAATATCATTAAGGCAACATTTCACATTAATTCCTTGGATTTAGCCTTTGGAACTTCCAAAGGATGAGCAACAAAGCAGTGGCATTAGCTGATGGATTGGAAAGTCCAGGTAGACTGCATCAAGGGTTGAAGGGGTATAAGTTCAAGGCACTCCTCCCAGAGTCTTCACATCTGTAGGTTTAACACGCTTTCTCTTCTGCAATTATGCATGAATATCTAATTACAGCATGTTTCATAGATACATGATCTTCATGAAATAATTCAGAGACTCACAAATTTTTGTTTTAGTATATCTTGTTATAATAAGAAATAAGAACTCAAAAGTTCAGCAGAATTGACTAACTTCTCATTTTCCTAAATGATCAGTATCTAGATGGCTTTAGGGGGTTTGGGTATTAATCATGTCTGTGATGTCATTTAATTTAACAGGACATTACCCCACTAGTCTGTGGGGTTTTCACACTGCATTACCATTCAACGTTCCTGAGAAGGAGTCCACAATGTGTGCTCTGAACAATACCAGATCTGTTTGGTTACAAAGGGCTTGAAGGAATCTAGCTCAAAGATCAGTCTTGAAGCAATTCTTTGTTGTGTGCATGTAAGAAGGACTCGAGGTACTATGTAACTTCTTTTCTCCTTTAGCGGGACTACTTCAGACAGAAACAAGATGCAGACCAAGAATACTATTGATAATCTGCTTAAATGTCAGTTTGCTGGGCGTGAGTGGTTTTTAAAAGCGGTTACATTTGACTCACACTGAAAAGTGAGACCTATAACGTTCATGATGAATTCCTTACAGAATAATTGCAGACATTTTCTTTTTGCATTATTGAATCCATGGCATGTTTGGTCAGAAATTTGATCAAGAATATACCAGAATCTTCAATAGGTTTTCCCATTTTCAAAAAAGGCTATGATAGCATGTCACAGGATGTCCTTGGGTTTCAGTGGGTAAATTCAGAATTTCTAAAATGATTACTTTTATCTCTACTTTAAAGGGCAGAGTAAAAATAAGCTATGAAATCTTTTTATTTACATAAACAATAGATTAATATACATAGGAGTACTCATGCCAGTACAGCCTAATGAATTTACAAAACCACTCTGTTTCTAAGTATCCCACTGATAAATTTTAAAGATAAGGTTAATTTCAAGGACTTGTATAAATTTGTTTTAATGCTGACATGTGATTTAAAATCCATAAATCTGGAACAAATTTACCCAGCACTTGGTAACTATAATTTTCCACAAATTAGCTTACACAGGAGTATAGTTAATGTAGGTGAAAAGAAGACCTCTCAGAGTTTCTCTCTTTAAAAGGTTTCACACTATATCAAATAATGCTGCATTTGTTACTGTGTAAGGAGCTTTACCTGGGGAGTCACAGCAGAGCTGCTGAAGTTTATCTGTGCCCTGAGGCCCACAGAAAATGCATGATAAACCTAAGAATAAACCAAAGCTCTTCACGTTCAGTCCATCTTCCTACGTTGTTTTTCTTCTTCAATTCTGTTCCCTTAACAAAAAAGACAAAGTAGAATATATGATAAATCCATCAAGTCACTGTCCAGCCCCAAGACAACCTACAAACAACCCATCCCCTCTGCATCTTCTGTTAATGCTCTTTCAGGACTGGTTGTCCATATACCTAAAGTTCAAGATGGAGATGCTCAGTTCAGTTCCTGTAGAAAACACAGTAAATTTTTTACACCATGGATTCTTGTACAGCATTAGAGTTTCATGTTATTTTTATTTGTCAGGATTCTGTGGAGCTGTTTCCTTGGCGTTGGTCTCATTAACTGTTCAGATAGCCACCTTTCTATTGCACTATCCTGCTGTCAAATATAAAAACATAAATCAGGCATTAGTTTTAATATTTTTTTAAAAAACAACATTAAAACAAGTTAGAGTGGTCAAATAAAGTTCTATGTGCTACTACTTACTACTGTAAGTCGTTTAGGTTACAGAGTGAGGTAACTGAGTTGGCTGGTTTGGGGTAAACTCCTTTCCATGATATCTGTATACTCTAGAAATGGAAACAAAAATATCCAAGTAGGTTCATTATGGTTAGGAATACCTTAATTGAGAAACTGTATAGGTTGTGTTTCTGTATATGAAAACTTTATCTTCAATACAGATTTCACAGTCAATATTAATTAATATAATTGCACGTATATCAGAAGCACACACAATTCTGATGAAGCAATAATTCTCTTAATTTCAAAGAAAATATTTATTATATTTGTATTCAATTACAACAGCCATATAAAAATATTTGCAGGAATTGTGTATAAAATATAAGTGGTAAAAATATTTTGTCTTGCAATGGGATCTTGTGACTTGATGCCATTAGTCGTTTGAAACAAGTAAGCTATTCACAGGTAGCAAACACATTCAACTATGTCTCTGCCCCCAAAATCTTGCAGACCAAAGCCAGAGCTTCTGCACCCCTCCACGGCACAGGGCTGTCTGACACAGCCTGGTGAGACCTGTGTGCTCCTCTACCTGCTGGCTGTGCTGTGAGAAGCCAGAATCAGAACAACAGGGAGACACTTCCTCCTATTTTTATTCTATTTTAATTGAATTTAGAAGCTGAAAACCAAAGAAGCCAACCCCAGGTGACCAAAATATTGTCATGAACCTCCAGGAAGGAGTTCTTGGGCCACTGGTGACTCACAGCAATAAGCTCAGAATGCCTGATGAAACGCGCCTATCAGTCATGATAGTGCTTCATTGGTTTGTGTTGCTTGATGGTGGTGTTTTGTTTTGTTAATTTTTTTTAACTCATGATGTATTTAGAATAGCTTTGTTTTGCATCAGTTCTGAGCCCAGGTATTTGCAATGAGCTTTCTTGGCCTGAGCATCCCCATGCTCAGCGTACATCATAGAGTCCCTGCTGAGAAATGACTCATGCACTTTAGTTTAGCCTCAGCAGACTTTATTATGAGTTTACTTGCCTTGTTCAGATACAAGTACTTTTTCCCTCTGAGTTACTGTTACTATTTTTCACACTTTTATAGGCCAAATGCAGACTAGGTACCTTGCACTACAGGTTGAGGGGCAAGTGGTAAAATCCCATAGCATAAAACTATCTTTATAGTCAATGCAACAAGGATTTCCACACAAATTCCTATCCCCAAAGAACATGCAGACTAATTCTGGTCAGAGTGCAGCAACATGGGAAGTTAATGCAGACCAAAACTTAAAACAGATTGGAGTGGTCTAATTAAGACATTTATTGTTCATGTGCTCATATCAATATGAGAAATCTTGTGAAACAAATCAGCAACAAATCTGTTTTGTGAATTATGCTGATAAAGAATGAGACCATGAGGGATGGGAGGAAAAGGGTATGTGCTGCGTGGATGGAAGGCTAGAGAGAAAATAAGAAGTCCCTTGCTGGATTAAGTTTCCTATGGCCAACATCTTGTATCCGGAGCCAGATTATCAAGTGAGATCTCAGTCCTGGGAGGGTTTCTGCCCACAAAGCCCACCCACTCACATGAACTACTTAATATGTAAAAGTCAGCTGAAGTCTCCAACTTGCTGGTACACAGAGCAACCTAAAGGTCTTCCTGTCATCTGTGATTTTAATCTGCAACATAATATCAACCATTCAGCTAAATCTGTGTGCTTGGAATATTGCTTTGTCTGACACTGCCGTGTTATAGCATGGACAGAAATTAAACAAGCCTACAGGTTATTTCACCACTTTCTCCATCTAGAAATAACAGGCCATTATTTTTTTTAAGTACAGAAACAGTACCCTGGACTTATCTTCATATTTACAATAAAATCAGAAATACTTTTCTGGATAGAGCTTGAAAAGAGTTTAATTTTAAGAGATTATAGGACAGCTCTGTTCTTCTTCAAAAGAAGACAGAATAATAAACAGACATAACTCCTCTTTCACAAACACACTCACTGGCTATCATTTTTAAGCTCTGCTGCTGGAACAATTCCTATTCTATTTCCAGCATCCCGAAGAGCAATGACACACAGCACTCGCTACAATGCTCCTTACATCAGAAATCAAAGGAACAAGAGCAAAATAAAAGTGAACAAGGACAGACTTTCCATTACTCCCGTTTTCTAAAGTAAATCATTTTTCTCTCTTATGATCTGCCCCTGCAAATAGCTGGTAGCTGAATCCTTCCCCTTACTTCAGCTGAACCATCTGTGTTAGTAAAGCTTGCAAGAGAGAGCTCTATTCAGCAACTAAGAACTACTGCTGGCTAAAAAAGGGAGGTGGCTTTCACAAACTGTTTTTCTAAATTTCCTTATTTTCATTATATTTTGGACCCTTACATATTTTACTCCCTACACTGTAAAAATTATTTTCACTCTTGTCAGCTGTAAGAATTACTGAAGGTTAAAAGTCAAACACCTAGCTTTGAACAAGGTGCTAGAGTGTCAACATTTTTGCATCGCCTGTACTCTGCAGGGCTTCTGGAAGAATTAGGTAATTTTATGTTAAAATTCTAAATACGCTGGTTTGGTCTAGGCATCACTATTTTACAGTACATGATTTCTCTGTATCCAAATTGTTTGCTCTGTTTTAATGTACATTGTGTTTTCAGAACAATTTAAGACTCAACTACTAAACTGATAATTAGATTGTTCCTTTTAGTGCACTAAACACATCTTCATCTGACATGCTTTACAGTCCGTCCACTATATATGATATTGTCTCAGTACAAGTTTTGCCCTGTCTTATCTTCCTGATTAATTAGAAACAGATTGTAGCCAGAGCTTTGATTGGTGGAAAGTGATTGTTACACAGCCAGGGACAAATTATTTTCCCACAGAGCCACTCCAGTATTCTAAAGCCAAGTTTAAAAATATCACAACATTTTAATATTTACATTCGTTGTTCAAAAAATAATGAGCACATGGAAGAATCTGTAAGATACAGTATTACAACAGTCATTGTTCATTTTATGGCACAGTACAGAAGTTGATCTAATTCTTCAGTTGATACAGCTGGCAAAAAACCTGGTTTTGGGGCCAAATTCTTGCAGCATCTGCGTATAACCATCCAGTACAAAATTGGCAGTGAAATGCAGTTATAGAGGCAGGAAACTGTTTGTCCTCTTATTTTCTGTACGGTTTCCTATATCATGCTTGGGATCGTAATTTAAGAATATCCTTTCTGAGCCACAATGAGGGGAGTGTGAAAAATCCAACATCCCCTCTTCTGTCTTATGTTGTTTGTACGCCCAGTGCCTCCCCAGGGAAAGAAAAGTTTGAAAGAGCGTTTAATTTTGGTTTTACTTCCTCTTGTTGTTATTTTCTCTGTTTGTGTTTATTTGTACTACAGAAGCAGATGCAAAAGAAATGTTCCAACCTGTCTCTGCTCTTGAAGCTTTCCTTCCTTCCTGGGAGCAATTATCCTGCAGCCCAGAGCAGCTCCTTTTCTGGCTTTTCTTCCTTGGAGAAGACTAAAACCTGAGATTCAGTGTACTAAATTGCATGAAGACAGAGGAATAAGGCTTTATATTAAATCTTTCTTCCTAGAGAATATCTAGAAATTTCCTTTTAATAATTAAAGAAGTTCTATGAGAGAGATTTGGCACATACTTTTTAGTAGGGCCTGTTGCAATAGGACAAAGGATAATGGTTTTAAACTAAAAGAGGATAGATTCAGACCAGATATAAGGAAGAAATACTTTTATAAGAAGGGTAGTGTGTCGCAATAACAACACGAAAGAAGGACACGGACACCTGTTGAGAGCAAAGGAACAACTGCTGGGTGGACCCTGCCCATCTTTATTATATATGTGTCTCAGAAATCATAGTGGATTGGAGGAGCAGCTTTGCCGCCCCTCAGTAACACTCGTCAAAGGAAAAGTCCATCAAACTTCTGTGCCCAGGAGAAAAGAATGTAAACAATAAGGTATCGTTACAATAACATGGCTATGTTTACAGAGAATGTGTGAGAGCCAGTTACAAAAGAATGAAAACATCAGAACTGCAAAACTCAGGGCAACAGTAGTGACACACTGGCACAGGTTGCCCAGAGAGCCCCATCCCTGGAGACGTTCAAGGCCAGACTGGATGGTGCTGTGAACTGGACTCCCTTCCTTGCCTGTGCAGGGAAAGCAGAATGTGCAGGGAGCAAAGCACACAGTGGGAGTGTCACAACACTAAAGCAGGAGACAAAGCAACATCCAGAGGAAGAAAGTACTCTGGGATCACACAGGTTACACACACCTGTAGAGGTCCTTGTTTATTTATCCTTCACAAGAAAAAAGACAGACACATTTTTCATCAGCTTTCTCAACACATTTTCCATCAGCTTTCTCAAACTAAACTTGAATATACATCCTGGCTCCTGGACACAAATGAGAATGGGCCTACAGTATAGATGTTCAGGGAGAATTTCTCCTTGGCTTCTTAGACCAGGTCAAATGTCCTCTATAGCTTGAGTTAGGTATCTTAATTGCTAAGGTATGCTTTATTTAAAATTTAATTTGTATGCCTATTGTGAATAGAATTCTGAATGTAAATCACCTCAGAATCAGCACAATTTCTTACTGCAGCTTCTTACATTGAGTTTTTTTTTAAGCTCCACTTCAGTTGCTGCCTGTCATCAAGATTATGACAGATCTTATGACAAAGGATGGAACTCTCCAGAGTCCTATCAAGAGATAATTTATTGAATGACTATATAGTTGTCTCCTTTTTTAACCCATTGTGTAACAATAATTTAGCAGAAAGTTGATGTTACTTTTTAAAGACTTCTAAAGGTGCAGACACTTTCTCATTCTGCTATTCAGTAGCAGCTAATGCCCTTCCATCCATGAATATTAATGTCTCTGAGAACTATGTACAGTTATATCTTCTGTGCATCAGTCACAAACTGGGGAGCACAAACAGAACAGTAATATTCATGAAAAAGATTTGTACTCCTGAATTTTCTTGTACATGTCTAAAATATCAAGTGAAGTATTTCTGGGGCAACACTGGTCTTTTTTTTTTTGTGTGTTTATTTAGACTAACATTTTCCAGTGGAACTGAGAAATTTCTTCCTACATAAAAAAATAATTCAAAATGTGTATATGGGGCACTTAACAGAGGTATGTTTTGTTCTCTGTGTGTTTTAAAATTGCTTTGTTTAAATATGTTACAGTGGTCTGGAGTGGATTCTTGTCAGATAAATTACAGGTATTTTGTAGCTGGCACTTGTGTGCTGCAGACAAACAGCTACAAAGAATATTATGTTTGCACAGCAATGGCTTAAAGTATTTGGGAAAGACTGTACCTTTCTCCATCGGGTAACAGAAATGTCAAGTGAATTTGGAAAAGGAAAGTCATGAAAGAAAGCTTATAAGGATATATTCCTGTGGCTAACACTTTCATCAGGTTTTGGATCAAGTCCCTCAGCTGTGCTCCTGGTGCAAAATTGCATCCTGTTGTGTGATTTTCAAATTTCCAGTGCAGTTGTGCCATTCTTTAGAAACACCACAAGTTATTTTCTCAAAGAGAGAATCAAATCTGTGTGAATTCATTAAGTCAAACACAGAACTATAAGTATGCCTGATGAACCATATGTTTGTCTAAAGAAGTTCTGAATCAAATGAAGGAGTGTTCACACAAATAAATAGAGGTATACGCAAGTGACTTAGCAGATATCATTAAGAGATATTACACATCCCTTCCTGAATCCAAATCCTTTTCTTTACCCATAAGCTGGGTAACAAACTTAATTAAACTAATAAGTTACTTTCCTCTGTGAAAATTGTGTTGGAATACTTCCTTCTGCTACAGCCATAGGTTTCCACAAAGTGAGCACTGAACTGTCACATAACCCTTAGGTTAGGAAAAATAAATACACATACACACTGAAGCTAAAACAGACTTAGGTTTTTATAAGCTGTTATAGTCTCATGTGAAATACAGAAGCAACAGCTGGGATTTTTAACATACATCCCACTCACAGGGCAAGCCTTCCACCCATCTGTGGAACAGCTATAATCATGTTCATTAGCTTTTGTGAGATTAAATTTATATTTATGTAATCCTTTGATATACCTAGTTATAAATTTAGAGTAAGGTAACAGATTTGAATTGCTTCATTCTCTCTCACGAGTATCTTTCCATCTTATTAAGGTATTTTTCCTCTATTCTGATGAGGATTTGCAATCAATGAGATTATGAGTTCCAGCACCTGCTCATCAGATACGGTCTCTGTTTTCAGCTGATATTACAAATCTATCACAAATCTATCTGTCAGCTCATTAAGCTGAAAATATGTCCAATTTTACTTTAAAAGAACAGATGTTTAAGACTCAGGAGTTTCCAAGCCCAATCTGGCACTAGCCCAACAGTAAATTCTTTTTCTACAACTGTGAAAGCATCAAGTTCCTGGAAGGAGTTAGAGTACAATGGAAGTCTGTGGAAGGAAGCCTGGGATGGAAAGATGCAAAAATCTGTAAGTAAATCATATATATTTGCAAACTCAAAGTAACTATAGCTACCACTTAGAGTCCCACAAACACACACTTAATTTTATTACTGTTAGTAGGATTTGCAGCCATATTTTATACAACTTCATGTGTTTTAGAAACTTGTATTGGTTTGTCACTAACTACACGAACATGAGAGCAGTTGCATTAGGTCCGAACAATGTTCCATAGCTGTCTCACTGCCCAGTGAAAGCAGATGTCCGGAAAATAATGTCAGACAAGGCAAGCATATAGGATATTTCCCTCTAAGAGCCTTTAGCTGCTTGCAATTCAGGGCCTTTCTGAGCCAGACATAGTGTCTATCTGTTCAGTAATCCTCGATGGACTTAACAGGTATTTTTCCCTTTCATTAATTTGTGTAATCCCTTTCAACCCGTATAAAATATTTCCTTCTACAACAGAGGCTGCAAAAAGCAAGCTACTGTCCCATGCTACCAAGTGGGACCCTGCATTACTTTGGTAGTAGACAGAAGCTTTAAATTACTCTAAGAAAGCAATCATGTCTGTTTCTATATCAAAGGCCATAAAATAAATACTTCTGCGCATAATTTACTGATGTTAACAGGAAATGTGTAAATAGGTTTGCAGTGGGTTTTCATACTTAGAATAGATATGTTATTTTGATTAGTAGGCTTCTGTCTTCTGTGTGATAAACTGTGTGCATGCAAGTATTACCATAACAGCAATGGATCATGTCAGTGATGTATATGTATTATATGAAGTAACAAAAGTGGCATGCCTTTAAACTTTGTCCATCAGTTATACACCATCCCTGTGGACTGAAATTCCATACCAATGTAGAAAAAGTATAATAACAGTACTACATGACCCAGCTGGGAATGGTGACAAGGCAACATATCTGCTGGAGATGTGGGGAGGATGGCAAGAATGAATGAATGCAGGCATCTCATATGGACAAAAAATAAATGAGAGCAAGAGAGTTACATTAATCTTTTTGCATTGGTGCTTAAAAAAAAGGAGCTTGAGGAAGTTCTGAATACAGAAGTATTATGAGTGAGGAGCCAACAGATTGCAGTGTCCACAAGACTACTTTGAGAAGAAAATTACAAGAGGAGTAGTAATAAATCCTGACATTCAGGGAGGCCTAAGAAAATTTTATGGCAGAAGACCCAAAATGGACAAAAGGGACTCTGTTTCTCATAACATGTAATTTAACTTTAGAACTCATTGTCACTCCACTTAGTAAATGCAAAATTTTTAATGGATGCGTAAGGTAATTAGTGAAGTGATGAAAGAAGACTCACCAATGCTGTTAAGCAGAATTATACTGACACAACCTCAAACTCAAGAAGTCTCTAAACCATAGATACATGGAAGTTGGGAATACATACTGCAAGAATAATCATTCAGAAGTGGCACCATTTCCAAATTAAAGACAAGACTGAGTGCTAAGTGGTTCTTCTTAGGTGGTTTGACCCATGTCAGCTGCTTTTGTGTTCCAGGTACTCCAGAAAGTGGAAGATATGCCCAGATTTGCAAAAATGATGGTACTAAGTTATTACCGCGATGCCTGTTATTTCGGCTTATCCCGGTAATCAGTCGAAGACGCAGAAATAATGAGAGCTGGACTTCGGGCTGTGTTCAGAGCAAGGGCGGAAAGGGGGGAAACCCCTTTCGTTTAATTCTTATATACACTTTTAGAAATCACAGATCATTGGAGAAAGTTAACACTTCCGTCTCTAACTATACTGGTTACAAGAAGTGTCCGTCAAAGGGATCTGTGTCCATGGGAAAGGAATGTAAAAAGATAATTTTTACAACAACATAGCTATGTTTACAGAAATCGTCCTTGAGACTGTCTAACAGAGAAAACTAGCTATTTTACAGTGAAAAATGGGCAACACTAAGTACTTTGTTATAAAGTAAGAAAAGCTTTTTTAAACTTTTAACTGCAAGAAAAATCATTGCAAGTAAGAATCTTCACATAATTAATAATAGAAGATGTACATTTTCACTCTAGTGGGCTTTCATAGTGTCATCACCTGTTTTAAGAATAAAGAATGTACTGTATGTATAGAAAGAAAAAGACAGTTAAGAGGGAGGTTATTTCTCTTTGTACAGCAGTTAAAAATTGCTGTACAAATATTATTTGTGATCTTCAGTTATACTGTGCTGGGAAGATACAGCTGTTTCAACAAAGCAGATAAGTGTGTAGTGAATAGAAAACAGACTTACTGGGGAAAAATGTAAAACTATACAGTATGTAAACTGTATGCTCCAAGGAGACAAACTTCTTTCTTCGTTCTGCACTCTGTTTTATTAAATGTATTTTTTCAGTATCTGCAGGCAAAATACGACTGTTTTGTGCAATTAGCATGTGCTCCGGTATGCAAGATGCACAAATATTTTCCTGTTGTATATGAATATAGGAGACATTAATTAATTATGTATTAATGTCCAGAATATTGAAATGTTTCTACTGAGACTTAGAAGACAGAATTCAGTTGGTGACAGAGTTTTTTCACCTGTAGTCTATACACTGATTTAATTTTAACTCCTTAAAAGCAAAGATAGTTTGATTAAATTTTAAATTGACTTTTTGCTCAGCAACGATGAACAAATATAGGACAGCAAACCTGTAGTTTCCTGAATTCCCCTTCTCACTCTTCTTGAATGTGAGTGACATCTTCCTTTGCCCCATCACCAGGGACCTCCCTGACTTCCACAAGCTGTCAAAGATGACAGAAAGTCACTCTGTGACAGTGGCAACCAGCTCCCTCAGCACCTTGGATGTGTCCTACTAGTCTCACAGACTTGTGTTCTGTTCAGTTGGCTCAAGGGACCTACAACTAAAGTTTTATTTTCTGTAGGAACTCTGCTGCAAGCCAATTAAAGCTGGAAGGTCTGAGAGAAAACCTTGGCAGAGAAGACTGAGACAAAGCAGGTACTGAGCAGTTCAGGTGTTTCTGTATCCTTTGTCATAGGACAAAGCAGTCTCCTTTTCCAGAACCTTCCTCTTACTCCAATGATTCTGTAGGAGTCTTCCTTGCTGCCCTCCATGGCCCTCACCAGTGTTGACCCCAGTGGATATTTGGCTTGCCTGGTTCTGGCCCTGTGTGTCCAAGATGTATTTCTGTACTCCTTCTGGGTAGCCTGTCCCCACGTTTGTACCCTGTCTGTTCCTGTTGTGCTGAAGCCCACTCAGGAGTTCCTCATCTCTTTTACCAGAAATCCTCAATTTCTTGCCAGTCAGGATAATCTGTTCTGCTCTGAAGAGGTTGTCCTTAAAGACTAATCAGATCTCCTGGGCCTTTTGCCCTGCAGAGTGCCCTCCTGAGAGATCTTTGCCAGTTCCTTGACTGAACTCTAATCTAACCTCTCTTTAGGCTTTACATAATAGGCCTATGTATTTCCATCACAGTACTGTATCCCTCTGCTTCCAGAGACACTGAGCTATACAGGCATACAGAGATTTCTAACTCCTGTTTATTTTCCAAGCTGTGGGCATGTGTGTACTGGCATTTCAAAACAAAATCAAACCCTAAAGCTCAAAGCCCTGCTTATTGGGTTAGTAATCCTATTGGAAAATATGGTCTTGCCCCACTTTGCTAGATGGGTCCCACCTAATATATTTTCTAGTTTCAAGGACAATAAATAAAAGAAGAAAACTCACTTTTCTTGCTCCTCTAACCTTGACCTTCAATTTCTCCATTTTAACCTCAAACTGTCCCTTTTAGTCTTGATCCTTGCAGCTAGGCTCTATATATATTAAAAAAACTCAAACAACTAAACAACAAAATGACATCAGTATGTGAATCTGTTCTACGTGTTTGCTCTCTTTTTTTTTTAGCAACTCTGCAATATATTGGTCAAATAGTAAGCAGTAACATTTGTTCTAGATTTGCTCTCCTAGCTATATAGTCTACACTTTCCATAGCCTGTCTCAACCTGTTTAATTCCTCCCACATCCTTTTTTCCTTTACAAATACAATATGGATACAAATAAACTATTATTTCATCTTAAATGTTATACTTCACTGTTCAAAGTGTATCTCATTATTGAAGATGGTCCTTTCATTTTCTGCTGGAGGGAAATATATTTTTATAGCATTAATGCCATACTAGTGCAGTGGTTTTTATATAAAAATTACTTTCCTGTTGTTTCTGATGTAGTTTATTTTCATTGTAAGTTGCATATTTAAATATGGGTGAGGAAAAAGCTCTCTCTCAAAATAACCATAACATTTTTATTTATTGTCAGAATCTGCCATTCACCATGAGGTTATCACTTTTTCCATCCTTCTGGGCATACATCATGGTACAAGTAAATTGCTGCAGCACATTGATTCTAAACTGCTGAATTAGTGGTGTCTCTCACAGTATTCAAACGGGTTTGAAGAAAAACATCTTTTCCATTGCTGAGCGCTCTAAAGTAAAAGTAGATTAATAATTTATGTTTCAAACTTGCTTCCAGCATAGTCAGCGGCAAAGCTCTCGTGGCTTACAGACAGCAGTGTCCTGCTTCCTACACAGACTTTGGGGAGACTCTGGTGTGGACACAGCTGAATGAATTAAAAGTTCTCATCAATATAACAATCCATGTGTGACAGCATTGTGAAGAAAGCACTCCTTTATTCACTGAGTGACAGTGGCCAGACTTGTTCAGTTGAGAACATTTAACAAGAATGCAATTGGACAGATCTTCCGTCATTCTGACCAAGGCTAAATTTAAGCAGAAGCACCAGAAAATATAGGTCACTGATTAATTCACTGAGATTCTGCATTCTTGCTCTACAATAATCACTTAATGACAAGTTACAGCAAATGCTTCAATGTGATAATTAATTCTGGTTACACATTATTAAGGTCAGAGGAGCTAACAGATTCACTAATGATTTCTATTTTAAAACATGGGACATTTCAATCAAGCATATATAAAATAGTAAATGTAAGGGAATTTAACAGTATTTACTGGCTTAGTACATGATTAAACGTTGACTAGTGCTCAGCATGTAGAGGTATTGAATGCTGCTATTCTATCAGAGGGGAGATCCAGTACTTTTGCTGATATAAGTAATTTCAAAACTTTTTGTTACATTTAGTTATAATTTCACAAAAAATTATGAACGTAGTTAATATAGTGACTGACAAAAAAGTTCTGATCTCTCCTACATAGGAATAATCTACATCTGTAGAGAGAAAAAGTCTTATCTCTAGGCATGAGAAACAAAGCAGGGATATGAAGGTTCCCAGTTCACTCACCTAGGAAAGCACTCATCTCAACTCCTCACACCCTCCTTGTTTGACATCAACATGCATGGGACTATATTGTTAAGGTTACCTGAGGTACCGTACAAGGAGGGTCCAGAGAGACCTGTTTTCAGAGATACAAACCACTTGGGAACTAACAGGCCTTTATACATTATTAAGCACCTTTTTTTCTCCCCAGGATTTACAGCAACCCTATCTGTTTCTTTCTGGCTCTTGCTCTTCCTCTTTGGAATATGCAGACATCACAGAGAAGGGTTTTCATAGATTCTGGAGAATCCAGAACATGCTCCACTTCCTGAATATCCCTTTCCTACAGATTCAGACTGTCTCAGTGAGTAGGAGACGGGAAACCTACATCTTCTTGGTATTTTATTCAGTTCTTCCTTTACACTGTTATTGAAATTATTGGAAGTTTCTCCAAGCCAAAAACTTGAGCAAGAACCCCAAAAAACAACGATTTATTATGAATATATTGGCACTACTACACCAATAGGTTGTCTACCTAATTAATCATAAAATAGACTGAAAAATAGCATCAGTCTCATCTACATCTGTCATACTTTAAATGACAATATGAAATGTTTATTAGTGTCATTGAACTGCTTATCCATCTCACTGAGAACACTTTCAAACCATATATGCTTATTTATCACCCTGATTCCAGTGAGCTGAGCTCTCTCAATTTGAAGGTATTTGTGGTAGTGAAAACACTCCTACCTTACCATTGCCTCTCTCCTTCAGGTCCAGAATGAAGTTCTGAACTAAGGGTGGATGGAACAATGAGTTTGCAAAGGATGTCCACGGTTTTGTCTACCTGCAAGTCACTTCAGCATGGCTGTTACAGGGAGAAGAAATAGAAATCTGGACATCCTTTCTTTCTTTTTTTTTTAGTTTTGTTTCTGGATGGAATGAATTCTTACGTGTTCCTCATGTCCATTTTTCTAAACTTTGCAGTGTGTTGTCTGATTTCAAACAAGCATAAGGTAAGATGAAAATGTTCAGATGCAAGAAGAAAATGTTCACACATAAAAAGTTTCCGTGAGTTTTCTGAAAACTGAATAGTCACTGCATTAGTCACTGGAGTCAATATCTCCACACTGGAAAAGCATGTAGGGCAAGGCTCAGCACTGTTCTATTCTTTCTGGCACCTACCAGTGAGGCAAAAATCTGGCTGATGACTCAGAAACAGCTGCAGCATGAATTGCTTCTTGAGGAGATAGGAGTCAAGAAGGTACTGAGAGCTGGGGTACTCCCAGAGATGGTGGCTAGCAGAGAGGGTGATGCAAAAGCAGAAATGAGAAAGCAAGCTTGAATTATTGGAAAGATCAGGAAGTGTAAGACTAAAGGGCAGAAAGTCCTAAAGAAGATGGGCTACACTAGGTCTACTGCTTACAAAAATCCTGAATTTTTGTGATAAAATCAAGACAGTTGTGAGAATATATATGCTCCTTAATCTCATCCTTGTTCATTGTCTGAACTTCTGGGCTGCATTCTGGTATTTGCAAGTAAGAGAGACTAAACAACTTTTGTCCTACTGGCTAAGATCCAAAAGTGCTTAAATTACTTAGGCTATACAGTTCAGATAACCAGGGATATTTTAGACATTTTAACTTATAGGGCATTAAAATTTGTTACTGACTGACAGAAAAAATGTTTATTAAAATTCTGCGTACGTAAAGTTTGGTTTTCAAAATTTTATATTAGCCAGAAGTTTTTGAATCCTGTAGTCTTACCCTCTTCTCCATTTGCAGTCTGGATGGGTTTGTATTTATAACAAGTTAAACAAATTGCTTGGTGTACATTCTGCTCTGATGTGTAATCAAAAGGTAAGCTCAGACTCATATGTCATCAATCAACTTTAAAAGGCAATACAGAAAAATACTACTTAAGGAGCTGTTTGGAAGTTTCAGACTTTGCAGGTGTTTTGGAAAGATCTATATTGCTGCATCCCACACAAACCTCATGTTTTGCCACCTTCTTCCCCTCCAACAACTGGTAACAAGATTTCATATACAATGAGTTATGCATGGCCTGTTTTTAACACTCATAGGAGATGTTAACACGACTCCCTTTTTTGTGGCCCGTTTTTGAAGGCAATGGATCTGCTACAGAATCTGATATATTAGCACTTTGGATGCAAAAATCTACTTTTTGCATCTGTAGCAGTTTCAGCATTCATCTTGCCCTCTTTGCCATTGTTCTGATTTAAACTACCCATCTGGCTTTCTCACAGAGATGACCATTAGGCAGTTATCACAATTAGAGAATTAAATAATTGCTTCTGACTCCAAAATTACGAAAACCAAGTAGGATATGCAGCAGATCCCCAGTGGGAAAGGATGCATGTAGATTTCCGCTTCTTTTTTATGTTGTTTGATTTTAGTTCATGGATAAGATTGCAAGAATAAAAAAATAATTTCTTGTACAATAAAAAACTGTCTTGTAATATAGATGTATACATTCTATAGCAATTTTGACTGTGTTTGACTTTTGAAAGTTTCTATTTGTAGCTTCATATAAAAGGTATGGTTTTGTATCCTTTAAAATACGTTTTTAAAATAGATTTGACCACAGCATTCTGCTTCATTTTACTTATATTGCATCCATAATATGTGTTGTTCTCCTCAGCAAAAATGGTTAACAGGAAAAAGAAAAACTCTTTCCAAATGGGTATTTAAAAGGTTGGTATCTCTGCTTGCAAGAAATGGACAAAAAGTTATTGGAATTCTTTTTCCTTCAGCTTGTTGCAACTCAGTATTGTAAATATTTATGATCAAAGGCAATTGCTGTCTCAGTTAATAAACCTCAATCTCTGCCATTCTCATTTAATGATTCATAAAATACTGTAATTTCCTTTGAGTGCATTATGCTACCTTTGCCTGTTAAAACATTGATTTCAAAAGAAAAAGATCTGAGGAAAGGAGACATCAACTAAAGTCTCATTAGGGAAATGAAGGCATCTTGAACATCCAGGCAGAAAGCCGCATTTGTGTCCTAACAACCAAAGGAGCCTTGTAATTTATTGTCAGGTGAAAAAAGGAACTGCAAAGTTCTCCAGTGAGGGATAAGTGCTAGAGGCAGCATGTTGCCTGACAATTTACTTTTCCTCAATTCTTCCAATCTCTCAGGAAGTGACATTATTACATTACCACAGCTATGCTGTAGCTCCCATAAAAATAAAAAGGTGGATGTTTAAAATATAGAAGCAAGTTTCTTATATTACCTTATAAGATCTCCAGAACAAGCAGAGTAGGTATTTACTGAGATTTATTACATTTTTTCTCAGTAGCAGAAATGTAATCTGTGTTGATTAGGGGTAAAAAAATAAATATACTTTATTTATTTTTTGCAACAGTATTGAAGACTAATACGTAAAAAAACATTTTTTGCTCAGTATCAGTTATTATGTTCTTGATTCACTCCATCTTTTGTCCTAAAATAATCAGAACTAAAGAAACTCATGATTGAGTCATTACAAAAATAATAAGAATAGTCTAAGATTATGATATTTTAACACGTGTTTCACTATTTAATTTTATGATCCCAGTACCTAATGCAGTCTTATCTCAGCACTGTCAGAGTCCACAATTTCCAACATCACTGTTCAGATCAGAACTAGGCAGTGCTGTTAAAATGAGAACTGAGACTCTCATGCATTCAGAAAGCATCGGAAACCAAGCTCTAAAACAAAATTTCATACAATTACACAATAGTTATACCACAACTTGCAACTGTTCCTATAAAATTCTTTGCTGTATGGCTATCTTGGCATTCTCCTATATGAGATCCATTCTTCAGATTTATTTGAATGTACAGAAGGTCACAGTCTCTGCCATTTGGAAGCATTTCCTCAGTAAACGCAATATTGCTTTTGCCCTTTGTGACGTAGCCTTTTATGACAGCATTTTATGTGTGCTCATAAGAGCCCAGATAGTTTGCAAATCAGTGGTGATTTAAATGTATTAAAATTAATTTTACCCATTGCTGTATTTAATTGATTTGTTAATGTATGGAGATTGATTTTTCTCTTAAAACTGGCAGTTTCCAAACATAAAGGGTATCCCAGGTATATGTACATAGGGAAAGCTTGGCTGTATCTGATAGGATCCTCCAGGTACCAGGGCTCTGCTGTGTTCAAGGCAAGCATTTCTTTCATCCTCTGTGTTGTCCTTTGGGTTCCTGACAGCAAGTAACACCTAAGTTCATTATTCAGCTGTCACTTCCATGGTAACATGAAAAGAATTTTGGATAAATTATAAGACTAATTAGTAAATTCTTTACTCTGTCAAGTGCTTTTGCTATTTCTTTCTTGAGAACCCATGGTTTTCTTTGCTCAACAGTGCTAGGTCTCAAAAGTCCTTATCTCTGTTGTTACATGTTTCTTGTGGACATTACTGCAAACACTGTTGGAAAAGGCTCCAGGAGTTGTACACTGTCAAAGATCAGGACACACAAATGACCTCTGCAAGTCTGGTTGCTATCAACATTCCTCCAACCTCTCATTTGTTAATGGTAAGAATCTTAATAGAATCTTCTCACTGAGTTTAAAAAAAAGTCAGCAAAGCACAGCATTACACTAATAAATGGTATAGGTCAGACAGGGTAAAAACCCAGTACATGGTCATTAAGACAAAATTTTCTTGAGAATATGGCATAATTTCAGAAATCTTTCAAGAATGTTTCTTCATACATCATTTAATTCTTACTTTTTTCTTCTTTTCCTTTCTCTGCATTATATTCAACTCTGCCTAATAGCATTACAAGTGGCTGGAGAGCTGGTACAGAGATCTCTCAGACTGATACAGAATTACAACAGATGTCACAGACACATCAATCAAGTAATAGATTTTGGACAAAGAGATACATAATAAAAGTACAGAAGAAAATTTGAAATTCTCTAGAAAAACACGAAAGTAGCACAAACTTATAAGCCAAGTTTACAGGGTTTTAAATTTTTTTGAGCCACTGCACTTGGTCAATAATTCCATCAATCATATGCTGTGCCTTTTTAATCCAAAACTCAGAGGGAGGAAGCATACATTTTGTGTTCACTTTATTGCTTAGGCTGAGCCATGCTCTCAAACAAACTTCTTATACTGAATTTCAATCTGGAAAGTAAACATCCAATTGAAAAAGTGACGATCAATCTACACAGAAATAAAACACCTCTGTTAACAGAGGGCATCTGCAGAGAAGGTTCCCTAAAACATACAAGCCAATGTTTAATTTAAAGCTCAATTTCTGGACTTGATGAATTATCTTGGTCATAATACAAAACAGAATTGACCCAAAATATCTCAAAAATATCTAATAAGCAGGTATTTTTCACTACAGCCACTTACTTTTTCTCCTACAGTCATAAGAAGAAGTCCTAGTTTCTTCGGCACAAATGAGCTGGGGTTTTTGGTAAGTGAAATATCTAGAGCAAGAAATTTACTTCTGTATCTGAGACAGACTCAAACCAAACAAACACCAAAGAACAAAATACAACCACCTCCTGAATACAAATAATTAATTTTGATCTGAATAATATCTGATATCTAAAAAATTATTACAGTTTTTTTAAATCTCAGTCATTCATGTTCTGATAGAATGATTATGAAAACCTTATTTTAGTGATTAGAAGGTACAGGATTACTTCTGCAGTGCTGTAAACATGAAGAAAGATTTACTATATTGTTATCTGCAGCTTTGTTTATTAGATACTTACTGTTATTCATAAAATCACAATTTCAAATTTTTTAATGTACGATTTTTTTTAGAATTTGTTTAAAATAACTTTTCATTATAAAGGTCTACAGCGTGATTCCTGAAATGCCACTCCTTACAGTCTCCTAGGAAGTTACGAGAAAGTGTAGAAGCTGAGGTATAAAAATTGTATTATATGGCAGAGAAAATACGCTAACAAATGGGCTAAGTGATAAACTTTCCAGCTTGGAGGGCAAGGGTAAATATTTGTGCTCAAATTATTAAACCATTTTATTAAGTTGAAAAGTTATCCCTTACTGCCTCATTTTTGAAGATGGCTATAAAACTATTAGCAGTAATGAAGCACAAGTTAAATGAATGATTTTGTCAATCACTGGGAATGTACCAGATCTTGTCTTATGTAAGATGGATTGTGGATCATCTGTAAGCTTCATTAATCATATACAACTCATTCATTCACTAGGAAAAATGATGAATTACTGTGGAAGACTAACATTAGCCTCACTAATTCCATGGAAGTGCAGGATATACTGTAAGTTTTTTTTTCCCCATAAACATGTTGAAGACTGTAATCTGTAATCCTGAATGACACTTTAATCCATGTAAGCAGATATTTGCTCCCATGGAGCTGCACTGATTTTAGTGGCTGATGCCTGCTTGTGTATAATTACAATACAGTTTTCCTACTGTTTCTATGATGATAAAATTCTGTATACATAAAAAAAAAAAATAGATCAGGGACTTCATTTCACCCAAACACAGCCAACTAAAACTGGACCAATAAACAAACCACAAAAAGTGAAGGGAAGGTACTTTTCTTTGGATTATTATATATAGGCGGCTAAACTGCTCTAGAAGTCATGTTATATAAAATGGATTGAGAGCAATCTTCAAAAGAATTAGTTCAGGTTCCGACCAACCTTCTTTTGGGAAACTATTCTAGAATTTGTCTTCACTCATGTCTAGACACTGCACATTAACACTGCAACTATTTCTATACCAACAGTGTCTAGTATTGTAAAACTCTCCCCTCTCTTCTACCATTTACCCAGGATATATTTGTAACAGTAATTGTAATCCCACACATTTTTATTGGGCAAAACAAACAACAATTTAAAATCTTTTAGTCTGTTTTCATGACATGGGATCTTTTCTCCTTGATTATCCTGAGGATAATCTTAAACATCGATGACAAGAAACTTTTGCAAGTTCCAGAGAAGGTCTCACAAGAGACAAATGCATCTCCATTTGTTCCATAAAGTGCTGTAGGTGACAAGTCATTTGCTGCTTGTCTCTTGTCTTAGAAAAAATTGGTACTTGAAAATAATTATGCTGGTGGTGTCTCGAAGCAAACACCTTGTGGTGCTGAGTTGTCTTGTCATCCTTGTACTTTATGTCTTTCTACTTCACTGCCTTTAAATTTTTTCTTGTTGCTTTTTTTCCTACCTAAGGTGGTTGCACTTTTGTTAAAGATTTTTCTGTGTTTTGTACAATGATTAGCACAAAATGGTTATGCCTACTCAGCCCTAGAGTGATAGTTATGGTAATAATTACAGCAATCTGAACATATGCATGCTCATCCTCTCAAGATAAGCGAGAACAGTATCAGCTTTTTTTTCTTCATCTCATGGCACTGTGGAGTTATCACCAGCAATAGCTGTGAGTCATTCCAATTACATGCTCTCTATGGTACTTAATACACACTTTAAAGGACATTTCATTTTCCATAGTCCCTAGATAACTAATCTGCTCCAGTCTATGTCTGTAAAAATATCTGCATTGTGAAAGACAAGTACTTCCTATTTTACTGAATTCAAAATAAAGGGGATTTCACTGGCATGTGTTGTAGGGTCATTTCTTAATGCGAACAAACGCAGCCTCATTGCAAGGACTGGAGAAGAGATTTCTCCTTGCCTTCCTGAAATATACACTGAGACCTTTTGTTTCCCCTGTGTAAATAAAAGGGAGTTCTGTATCCAGACCTACACGTGTAAGTATTAGCTTTATCTTATCACCACAACCATTTTTAGATTGATGGTGAAAGGCGTTGCCTCCAGTGATAGCTCATGCAGTAGAATGCACATTATATTGCCAACTGACATTTAACAGCATCTAACATGCATTCAGCCACTACTGGAAAATTTTTATGTAACACTTTCTAGATTTTGCTTTAATGTGCAGATTGCAGAAGAGATATGCAGTGTACTGAACAGTAATCTCCGCAGAAGTTACATTCATTTTAGAGAGAAAACGCTGACATCTGCTTACATTTCTTGAACAGAAGAAATTATCATAGCTAAGATAACATCTGAACCTAAAATGTTGCCTTTTAACCTTGTCTTTAGCTTGAATTGTAGAGAACTAAACAAAATTATATTGAAACTAGAAGTGATTCCATAGAGGTTTAGTAACCCTTGTAGGCAATCACAGTTGCCATTTAAATTTATTTCAAGTTTAGTGTTCTAGAAACTTTTGAATATCTGATTCACACAGAGACCCGGGACCAAAAGTAAAATGAAGAAGGATCCCAGGGGAAAAAGTCTGAGAAGGTATTTACTTGTAATAAACTGAATACCCCTTTTTAATGCAAACAGTCCAACATAATTAATAGATTCACCTGAGATTCAGCCTGCTTGGATTTTGAGCTGAGACTATTCAAAGCACTCCAGGGAATTTAGATGCATATTGGTTATTGAAATTAAATCCCTTAGATTACTTTGAAAATTCTCTGCCTTGAATTCCTCCAGCCCACATGGGAGGCTGACTGGTTTCACTTACAAGAGGGCTCATGCACAAAGTGATGCAGGTGAAAGGAAGACTGCAGGCAGTTAAGAGCTGCTGGGCCCATGGACCATATGATGAAATTGGACAACTAGAAAGTGAAGACATGGCTGGATAGGTGATGTTTGATTCTCCTTTCAATGCAAAATCTATCATAGGATTTCTTAGTTATCTTGTGTTGCCTCCTTAAAACTTTTGCTTAGGGAACCATTAGAAATTCAGAAGTTTTATGTGCTTTAGTAAAATATCTTATTAGCTTCTAAAATATACTACATAGAATGTTTTGTGTTTATGTTAGCCTATTTCCTGGATTTATTGATTGAGTTAGAAGCATTTCATCATCAAAACATCAGAACCCTAAGTAGCTTCAATTTTGTTTTGTCTTAAGCTAACTAAAATCTAGTATTACAATCAATCAGAGGAGGCTTTAGACAGCTATGATAGAAAGTAGAAGGATTTTAAAGTTATTTAAACAAAGGACAAGATGACTTTCAAAAAGAATGACCCGCAGGTTATAATGGAGTATACATATATAAGACTCTCATAAGGTACAAAACCACACATATGTTGGTAAGTTATCACACAACCACAGTACTGCAACCTTGCAATGAAAATAAGGTTTAAATAATTATTTTCCTATACTCTATGAAGCTAATCTTTCTCTGCTAAGAGTGGCATCTTTAATTTAATTCCTACATAATTGCATGGGCCTATGGTAGAGAGGAACTGTAAGGTGTTTCTTATTTTAGGAGATTAACCTCAGGTGCATTAGGCTGAAGTTTGATTTAGGGACAGGGAAGGAAACGTTTTTAGAAGAGAAGCAGACTGAGGGAAGTTCTTATGTTATTGATGGTATGCTGTGTGATGGTGACAGAGAATTACACAACTCAGACTGTGAGTTTATTTCATACTTTTTTCCCTTTAATCTATTTTATCATAGATTTTCATTTTTTTGGGTTACTAGTTTTGACTGATTGTAGTATTCCAAATTCTGCAGAGCAGCTATGGACAAAGAGAGAGAAGGATTGTCTGTTCTATTATTTATCTCTATAAAAATTCTATCAGTACAAGAAAATAAATGACTGAAACCTCCCATTTTTACTGGTCTTTTATGAAGCAGTAGAACAACCTTTTTCAATAATCTTTAAGGAAAACAGCAAGACAACATACAGGAAATAGTAGCAAATAAAAACATTTTCTTGAGTATACATTTCCTCTGCTGCCTCAGTATAATTTTGCTTCCTTTTGTTTTATCTTGATGTTAATAACTTATATTAAAATATTTAGTCTATATTTGATGATGAGAAATTTATAAAAGTAGAAAAGTGCATTTCCTGTTGCACCTACAACCTGACAGTATAAGTCCTGAGATGGGTATCCCTGACGTTTTATTCACGTTTTACCTTTTCACAGGAAAAGGAAAGTTACCTGTAGGTTTCAATACCACAGTGATTAATTAAACACTGAATTATTTTCTTTCCTGGTGGAAAAAAAACGGACAGAAATTCCAGGAGGGGAAAAAAAAAGTCTGTGAAAGACTTTATAATGTTCCATGAAGAGTTAAAACAACTCCTTGTGCCTTTCTGGTTTTTTTGAATATGGTTTGTTTATTTGTTTACTTTTTACAAAATTAGGGAAATTTTGTCTCATCTAGAAAACTTATCCTAAAATATTTGTTTTACAGATTTAAGGCATGGGAGATGTAAATTATTTTGAAACTTAGAGTTATGAACGTGGTGGTGCTCATGTAGACCTGTTCCAAATTCAAACCTTGTAAATT
>VZRZ01001071.1:236052-254973 GCA_013398175.1 Climacteris rufus
CCCCCCCCAAAGGGAACAAGGCGAGCAAAAAATAAACAGTAATTCCCTCTTCCATTAACTGTGGCATTTCTGAGGCATTTATGAGTACTAATAAAATGCTGTCGCTGTCACAAAGGTTTCTGAAGGGGGGTCCACAAATGATGAGGAAGTGTGTGACACCGAAATCTCAGATGCAGAGTAGTTAGGACCAGCCTTTTCTCAGAACTGCTCTTTCAGGGACCACGCCGTGTGCTTGTCCCCACTCCAGGGAGCTGCTGTTAAGCCAGTGAAGGAGTGCTACAGTATTATCCCCATTACTAAAATAAGAGCCTAGTTCATATATTTAGTGCTCATCAGATTGATGGCCACTCTTCAACCAGATCAAAGGGTTGCTTCTTGGAAGAATTTCTGGGTCAGCTGACTAGCAAGAGCATGAAAGAGTTGAACCCCAATCAGAGCAGTGTTTGCTACCTCAGCTTTCCCCCTTTGGGGGCAGATTCTTGTTCTGCCCCCTCACTTGACCAAAGACACTCACCTTTTTCTCCTAAAAGTAGTTTAACCACTTCTTCCTATCATGGAATGTCCCACTCCGTCCCATTTTAATTCACACAATGAAATGTGCAATAACTCCCAATGCAGTGTGATGTGCCTTACTCCAGTAGGAAGCTCAGAACCAGCTGAACCGACACAGATGTTGAATAAACAGTAGCAATTTAATCTCTGAAGTCTTTGAAAATACTGATATACAGAAAACATTTTCAAACATATTAAGGTCTTTGGCATGAGAGAAAATACAATGCATCTTCTGATAATTCCAATTATTTTGTCATCAAAGTAAATAACCTGACAATCCTAGTAACAATATGTGCTTCTAATTGATCTGTTTCCTGTCTCCATTTCTTTGTCTATGCTGCTGCTTACAGGCCCTTCTAGATCTTTTCTCTTGATGTTTTCTGACACTGCTACAGAGCAGTTGGGGTCTTGCCACTGAGATCCTTTCAGGAACAGAGAAAAACTTTGATTTAGACTCTGAGAAGCAGTGGTAGAAAGCAATAAGTGACTTTATTAACATTTTATATGCAGAATTAATAGAGAATAATTATCTAGACTAAATACTGACCAGACTAAAAATGTAGTAATGCTCTTATCATCCTCACTATTTTCTTCTATCGATCTTTTCCCAGGGCAAAGGCAGGTAGCTCAGTTAGACACACTCACTTTTCTGACACACTTATTGTTAATCTAATGCCAAATGCAAAATGCCTGGAATAGTTTTACAATGTTAATAGTCTAAACCTTGGCTGTCCCTCTTCAAAGTGACTGGTTTATTTCATAATCTTTTATGATTATCATTGCCTTTGGGAGTCTGTACAGGCTTAGCCTTTGGTTAAATGAATTCATCTATCAGTACCTCCTGAGATATTACTTCATTCTGAAAAAAAGAAATATTCATGATCTTTTTGACCTGTAGATTGGCCTACAGCTTATCTGAATTTACTTCTTGTCTTTAATAGTTTGTCAATGATGTTACAGTGATGAAGTTAAAATAAAACCTTCAAAGTAAAAGAATAAATGGCTATCACCATATCATTTTTCTGAACGTGAGGTACCATAAACAAAAATAGTCTTGCACACTGCAACTGCTTGAGTGCACATCAGCTGCTTCTCAGTTTAGTCTTGTTTTCAATACTAAATCTGATTTCCTTCCTCTCCCCCACCCACCCATTCACATTCCTTTCTACTTCAGTTCTGGAATGTGTGGTCTGTGGCCAGCTGACAGCTCTTTTTTTAAAAAATAAATTAGAGGATATTTAAACAAGACATTTTAAAGATCTCTGGGTCATGAGCAGGGAGAGCTGCTGGAATGAGCAGAAAGCAGCTTGAATGTTTGAATGATTTCTCTTTCCCACCCTGCATTTCCCACCTGTGTCTTTGTTATGAAACTGACATTTAGTGACCTTTTGAGGGCCTTTAACAACTCCTGTAGTGCCACCAATGAAGGCCAGGGGATACCTGCACATCTTGGGAGTCACACTGCTCCAATAATTTGTTTAATTCTAGTCTATATTAATTTTTCTGATATTTTACATCTGCAACTTCAAGTTTTGTTCTTCTCCTGCTTAACCAAAGCAAAACCAAACTGATTTGTAAGTAGGCTTTATTTCTTGGAAAGTTGCTAGTTTTGTCACAGAGAAGCAAGATGGACCAGCTGTGTTATACCGCAAAAGGAAAGTGGTGTCCCTAGGCAGGCATTGTTGATAAGCGAGTTAGGATTTTCATCGGACTATTATGCAAACATTGGATCAAAATTAAGTAATGTATTGCCATTTTTGCAGTATAGGAAAAGTTGTAGTTTGTACAACAAGTCTTGCAACCAACTAAATGCAGTCTTGCAGCTAAATGATAGAATAAAGTATTACTGGCTGCTTCTTAAATAACTTGCTACACTTTAAAAGAAGTTTGGGTCAGCTGGCAGACGACACATAAAATAGTAATTTCCAGAATGCTAAAGGAGAGTAGGTTCAGTAGTTGCTATCCCTACAGGTGGCTGACCCTGGGTTGGTAGAAGTAAAACTGTGAATATTCTACAGCAAGAGAGCAAGGTGTTTAAAAACAAACAAAATAAAACCCCAACAAAACAAATCTCTCTCTCCTGCTCCATCCATTAGCCTCAATCTTACAAGTCATGTAGAAAGACCCCATGACAAATATCCATCTGGCCTACTTCAACTCTTCTGGAAACCTTTTTACCTGGGTGTCATAAAAAATCCTTAGCTTTCCAAAATTGTTATCAGAAGCCTTGATCCTGCTTCTGCTGAGATCAATGAGAACTTTATATGCAAACTGAAAGAAGGATTAGCATTCAAATAATGAAGTATGCAATAGAATTAACTATTTTGTATATTTTTCCCAGTAGATTGCAAAGAAGTGATTAATATACAGAAGGCTCTGTGGCAAGGTTTCCTAGTAAGCCAGGGATATATTGTAGCTCTTTCAATTGCTGTTGACGTTCTTGAATACATTTATCTGTAAAACATCTGAATGTGTATCACTCCAAGTAATTTCTGCAAAGAATTAGCAAAGCAAAGCAATTTTATTTTTCACCCTTCATTTCTTTAACAACTCCCTTAACCTCTTCTGAGAAGGGTTTAGTGTAGAAGGTCACACATCTAAATTGACCAATTGTTTCTTGCTGAAGTATTTTCATCATAATATCCTAAATATATTGATAACATCAATAATAGAATATATAATAAAAATATAATATCACCTCTCTGAAGTTAGTGAATTTACAGAATATTATAATTCCTGGATTTATAATGTGTTATGTGTGAATGTTAGTAGCCTGGCCTGGAAAATGGGCAGTGGTGTGATACAATTGCATATCCATTCTCTGAGTGATAAGGAAAGTAGGGGACGAGTTAGAGAAGACAACTTAGTCTGACCATTTTGGATTTCCCAGTGATTCTGCAACTGCATGAACTTCAGTCCTGAATTTCTTTTGTAAGAAAATTTATTTTCTTACACTAAGTTAACTACTTTTACCTGGTACTACAAAGCTTTCTCTTTTCATATCCTCTGCAAATTCAAGGAAGCATAGTGCTAGCAGATATAATAGTGAAGGGTAATATGAACTGAAAGTACAATTGCTAGATTTTAATCTTACTGGTTTTAATAAAGAATCAAGAATAAGCTTGATCTGAGTTTCTTTAAAAGGCTACACTATTAAAAGAAAAAAAAGGGGGAAAAATTGGATCCTCTAAAATAACTCTTCTTACTGTAGTCTAATCTAAAATGATGATCTCTCTGTAGCTGTGGGCTTATGAAGCTACTTACCAGTAGAGTAAAACAAGGGTAAGTTGTCTAATGTTGTTTGCATTAGTAAATAAATGGGATGGGGACAGCAGGAATCTGTCTTATCCTACCTGTCACAGTACTGATGAACTCTCTGGATATTAGTATGGGAGACCATGTGTGTCACAGTTACAGTGCATTTGTGATTTATATATTTAAATATTCACTAATCGTATTTTATTATAAACACCCCATGTAATATAAATATTTTTCTTTCTTTAGACCAATTTAGATAGTCAGAAATCATTCATTTTGGTGAGAAGAGGCAAATAAGTAAAAAGATAGGCAAAGGACAAGCTTTTCTTGCTGATTTACTTCCAGACTTTCAGTTCTTATTGTAAGAGGAATGACAAGGAGCATTTGTTTTAATTCCCATTGAGGGCCCTGTGAGCACTAACTTCCATTTGCTTCTCTGGCTTTCACAGCGTACGGTTTTTTTTCTTCCTCTCTCTAAAAGAAATTTCTGGTAACCAGCAGAACACCAGGCTGCCTTGGGACATTAGGCATATAGGAACTTAACAAAGTTGCTGCCTGAATCTTAAATGTGCTAGGGCTGTTTGGGCCTCACTGAGTTTTTCTTCTTCTTATGAAAAAATTCTTATGAACAGGAGCATCAGATATCTCCAACTTGCATAACCAGCCTGCAGAATTTTGATACTTGACAGCAGAGCCTCCGCTATACAGATGACTGTTGCAAGAATGTGTTTGGTACACACATGCTGTACACAAGGTCACTATTTTAAAATAACACAAAAAAAATCAAACTTCATTAAAATCATGTGAGTTAAGATAAAATGTGATTGTTCTTGTTACGTAGATTAAAGAGAAAAAGTCTCTATTTTTCTATGGACCCTGTCTTTCACATGATCACAGAAAACATAAAAGGGAGAAGTAATTCTTAATCACCTCTCTTGATGGTTTTAGACTTACTATTGTAACTACTTCAGGAGCATCGAGGAAACATGCAAGTTTCAAAACTTATTCCTCCCATTTTATTTCACTTACTTTCAAATTGAGTGCTGGATTAATTTTAAACTTTACTCTTTAATCCATTCCAAAGTGGTGTGGGGAAATACACCCATGACCTTCTGCAGAAGTGTATTAAACTCTGAAAGTCTCTTGGTAGACTTAAAGAAAATTCTTAGGTATGCTGGATGGTGTGTTTCATGCTGGGAAACAGGCTGAAAAAACCCAGGAGGACAACCTGGTGCTGTTTTATGCTCTTCATTTCAGTGCAACTCTGCTGAAGCACAGGGTGCCCAACACAGGCCTTTGCCAGCACAGACCCTGCCTTTCAACCTCACAGTCTTTGAAGACATTTCTCAGGCTATTGCTATATGAGCAAAATCACCATTGTCTTGATTTTCACTACTTGAGTAAGAATGCCCTTTATAAAAGAGGAGAAATAATACATTGAAGTTGTACCATTTAAAAGTGGTAGTTTTTTTTTTTTTACTGTGAAAATAAACCCAAGAAATTTGGCTTCAAAACACATTCCTAACATTTAAACCATTCTCTGAAATATACAAGTACTTAGGCTGAAGGGGAAATGGATAGTAGATGAAGAGATTATTACAAATTTTATCATTATTTAAGGCTGACTGTTATTGTAGCAGAATGTAGCCATACAACCATCCAGAAGTTTTATCAGCTATGACAATATTTGAACATATTCATGGTCAGTATTCACAGCCAACCATTAGTTTACTTAGGTATCCAATAATTGTAAATATCAAACAAAACTGTTTTCTATCTAGCATGGCCTGATAAAGAAGCACTGTTTACTTTCTCCGTTCAAAGGAGTTTGGATCACTTGACTTAGTTTAGATTGTACTTTACTGCACCAGACTGAAAGCCTGGACAGGAGAATCAACCCTTTGGCTGAAACGTGGTCCCAATATTGATGGCAGTAAAATGCCTTTGAAGACCTGTTTGAAATGTGAAAGGTTTGATCTCTACAGAGAACAAAAAGAAGGATGCTGAGAAGCTGTAACATTGTGACTCAATCCCAGTCCAGCACTTCCAACTGTGATTTTATCTGACACCCTTGCAGTGCTGCTGTACTTGTCTCTGAAATTGAAACTACAGGAAAGCTGCTCTCTTGACTGACATGTTTCTGTATAATGACTTTTTCAAACTTTCTATGAAGCTTCCAAATCAGGCTTCAGCTAAGCAATGTTTTCTTAATTTATTTTTTGCTGACACCTGACTTCCTGTAAAGGTTATACTGATTATTTTTGTGGGGGTGAGGTTGGATTTACTGTTTGTGTTGTGTGTCATGGTGTTTTGTGGGGAGGGTTCATTTGGGGTTTGTTGTCGTTTTCATGAGGCAAGGTTGTATTTATTTATTTCTTTGTTTTGTTTAAGAATAGTGCATGTTTACACAATGTACGACTTGTCTTTCAATGCGTATGGGTGGAGTTCACCTACATCCATGGGCATTTCTACCGTGGTACCTTTTAGAATGATGTAATGAAATGGTTTCTGACAACCATCTGATACCACTTGCATGGCCTATGCTGAAAAGCAAGCAGGTGGGTGACCCTCCTAATGAACCTTAATATAGCTATGCATCTTCAGTAAAAGATAGCTAGGAGGTTTTTTTCCCCATAGTAGAAGATGACATTGAATACCACTATTATTTTAGTAAAAGTGGAATGAAGGATTAGATCAATTTGGCAGGCACGCTAAGGATTTTCTGTGTGTTGTGGTAACAACTTAAAAAACTCAGGCTGTAAAATATCATTAAAATTGGGATTAATCAGGATTAACACACATTGGGGGGTGGGGAATGCATTATTTAATCTCCTTGTCACCTTCACAGATTTCAGGGCTTTGTTTCACATGAAAATAAATACCTTATGGATTCCTCTAGGTTTCAATAAATACATTATTATCGATCCAATATAGACATCCTTTTTACAAAAACAACATTGAAAATAAGTTTATATTTACCAAAGCAGTACATCCTTGGGTTATTTTGGGTTTGTTTTCAATTTGCTTGTCCCCTGACCCTCTTGCTTATTTCCTCTGGCAATAGCTATTCCTAGCCCATAAATGTGCTCTGAACACAGAGGAATTCTGCTGTTAACTATGATTTCAGAAGTGTAAATCTATGATAATAAGTTAGCCTAAAGTCAAGAAAGACTAGATGTTAAGCTTTTTTTCTCATGGCCCGTAGTAATAGCAGTTTGATATAATATATACAAACTAGAGGAATATTTTTTTGGTAAATATTCTTTTTTGCTTTTCCTGTTTCCTAGTGACACAGTTGGAAGCAGGAAACTCCTTCTGAGTTTTGAGCTGCAGTAGTCCAGAGGATATCCTTGTCTCTCTCCACCTCTATAAATAAAGTGGGAGAACTTTTACCCTGACTCTAAAAATCAGTATGTGTAGCTTTGAAGTTGTTTACAAGGAGAGTCAGAGCTGTTAATAACTAACTGATTTATTTGCAACTAATAAGAATTGAAGTATTATAAATCCAATGCTACATTCTGAGGCTTCTGACAAATATTAGGTCCCTCCCCAAACACACAAAAACAGCATCTGGGCATCTAATTATTTATTTCAGTTATGTAATACTAACTGCAAAGGAAGTATCACAAGAACATCAGATTTTGGTTTAAAAGAGAAATCTTATTTTATAGTTGAACAATTTTTGAGCCTCTTGCTTTCCTCTCCCACTTGTTAATTTTTCCAGAATATATCATATTTAATGTAACTCAATATTTCTTTTGATAGGATAAGCTGAAATAGCATATGCCTGCCTTGTTCAGGAAAGCACAATGAAGTACCTTTACAACAGTCTAATTTTGGTCTAAGCTTTCTGGGATTTTTTTGTGTGAGGTTTTTTTCTTTCCCCCCTCCTCTCCCCAACCCCGAGGTTTGTTTCTGTAACATCTGCTTAATCTCTCAAGCCAGTTTGCTACAAGCCTGCACCAAAGTTATTGGAAATGTGTGGTTTCAAGAAAGAGCAGTATCAGCTTGTGTGTAGCTGCTTGAATTCCCGATTCCTACAGGAAAATGTTGGATTGGTCAGATAGGAATCATAAGAATGAGATGAGGATGTGAAACTTAATACAAAACCTCAGGAAGTTCAATCCACTTATTTTATCATTTTTAGGCTAAAGATATTTTTTTGAATTGATAACAAATATATCTGCAGTTAGGAGCTATGCAAATTCTCGTAGAGACAAGGTGCAGATTATATAGAAATGGCAGTAATTAACCTTTAAGATGATTTTAGTAAAGACTGCAGTAGCTTTCCAGTACCAAAAATCCCTATAGAAGTTGAATATCTGTTTTTCTGAAAGGCTATTTGTATTTTATTTCTCTTTTGGACACAATTCAGAAAAGTCACAGGGTTTCTCTTATGCAGAAGACCAGGCTGTCAGGACATCAGTGAAGTCCCTGATTACTAATAAGTGATTACTTTTTATGGCTGATTACTAATTTTGGCAAGATTTAGTGGGTGAAAGCCTGGCTATGTGAGTTCAGTGGTAATACTGTCACTAATTTAAATTATACCATAACTTAGAAATATTTTATTTGCCTGGGTGATTTAAGTACTTTGTAGCAATTCTGGGTTATGAATTGGGATTGTAAATTATGATAGTATAGTCAGGAGATGAAAGCAGATCTTAATTCATCTGCAAACAGGGAGTTAGGAGGCTCCATTTAGACTTGCTGGTTTACCAGATGTACATGATCCATCCAGTGCATTTGAGACAGGAAGTGTGAACAGTAGCATCAGCAGATGAAGGTGCCTGATTTTTGCAATTTCTCTGGAAATTCAAAACTTTTCTGTTACCTCAACAGATCAGCAGTTCCCAAGCACAATGGAACTGAGGTTACCATAGGCTGGAAATTTCTGCAGTCAAATTTTCCATCACTCTTCCTGTTGAGGCGTGACTGTAATTTTTCCGTCAGCATGGACAGGTCTGGTCCATCAGCACAGCGTAGCTGCTGCCCCTGGAGGGAGTAAGACTCATGCTGGTGCTTTGGCCATGCAGCAGGAGGTACAATGCCACCTCTTGAGGCAGGATGGAGCAACACACCTCTCATTTAGGCCATGGACTTTGAGGTTCCTGCCTGCAGGGGAAGTTGATTTCACTTCTATCATCAGGAACCAGCTGAAGACAGAGTAGAGATCAGAAATTCCACTCACAGCCTCTTGTATGAAGGGATCTAGTACAGAGAGCAGAAAAGGAACAAGGAAATAAATTAATATATTCACAAGGAATTTGTGTTCACAGACCAGTAATCATCCAAACAAAAGAAAGACTGGGCAAAGAAAGAACATATACTCACTCTGTTTTTAACTGCTCCCTCCCTGTTTTCTGCCTGCTTCCCAGACATGTCAGGAAAAACGCAAAAACTTCCACCCACTACTTCTTTGGACACCCCAACTGCCCCAGACAGATACATACACTCACTAACCATTATCTTTCACTAAGGGCTGAGAATATTTTTATTTCCCCTCTTTGTCTGGGAAGAATGAGAGTAATCTTTCCAGAGAAGATGCATTTTAGTAGCCTCTTTGTACCAGGACTGTATTGCTTTACCATCTGACAGGCTGTCCCTAAATATCCTAGTCAGACGTCTGTTTTTCCTTCACCTGGTACTTCCACCAGGGAGATATTTTACCTCACCATAACAATGAAAGGCAGGAGAGGGAAGAATTGGGAACTTTCACAGGAATGGAGGATGAGGGTTACCTACATATTTCTTCCTTTTAATTTTTTTTTTCCTTTCCCTCAAAGATGAGAAAGTTCTTTGATGTCCTTTGTTTTTAGCTTCTGAGCATGTTATGCTATGAGATATTGCTCCTATCCTGCTTGGCAAAAACTGCACCTAACTCTCTTCGGGGTCTCTTGTGCCAGGCAGTGTACAAGGACCTACTATGAATGGTTTTGTCTAAGAAGATTTAATTAAAAAAGAAAAAAAGACAAATGGAATAAAGGAAGACTGTGACACATAGTATGATTTATCTCTTTTCGAACTAGAAAACTGATTCAGTTATTGAATCAGCTTCTCACAAACATTGGTCATAGCTATTTACTGAGAAATTAGAAGACTACTTCAGAAAAGGAGGTATATCAGGTATCAAAAAAAAAAAAAAAAAGAATTTGCTTCTTCTGGTAGATACACCAAGACTTGTAGATAATATTGCATGAGAATTAGAAGCACCTTTAATTAGCATGTTTCTATCCTTTTCCCCAGAGTATCACCCAAGGAATTTAGGCTCTGCAATGCTATTAAAGTTATGAATTTCATGCTGTAAAATCCATGGTGCCAAGAAAGGGTCACAGTTTCTTGAACACGGCTTTGTGCCCCAAATTCTGGTTTACAGAAAAGACTGATCCGTGTAATGGAGCACAAAAGCCAGCTGATCAGAAAGACTGGAAACAGTTGTGGTTTAACTTTTCTCTGGTGTTTTGTACCCCTTTGCACTAGATCTGTAATCAAATGCTTAAACCTGTGCAGAAAAACCCCAGACCAAAACAAACGAAAACACAAATGCCAAAAAGCAAACAAACCCAAAAAGCTTAAAGTTGTTAAACCAATTAATTTGGGATGCAGAAGGCTTTTTATATGCCTGGGGAAACAAAACTCCACCATACACTGAACAATCTGGCTATTTGTTTACATGGGAAATGAAGATGGCCTCTTGCATTGAGTTTGTTGCTGGGAAGAAAGAGCTAAGTCTGGCTGAGCAATTCTGTACTCATTTCTGCACCCTCAGCTGAAGGCAGAGCCTGGGAATGGGGAGAGTTATCTTAAAGAGGGCTGGGAGATCACATTTGCTCTGTTTCCAGACTGTTGAATATAAAACTATTCTGATAATATGTATACAACTTCCTTCTAGTCCTCTTTCTTGTTGCAGCAGAAGTAGCTATATCCCAAGCAAAAACAATGTTTCATCCTGTCAGACTTGGGTGGAAAGGGGAGGGGAGGATAAAACATGAAAACAATTAAAATGTTTATTTTTAATAGTGTCTGGCAGTAGTCAGAGGTTTTAAAACTATAAATAAACAAAGGTCATAGTCAACGATGAGAAACATATGCCATACACATGTTTTTGAAAATGTAGATAAAGAAAATAGATAATGAATAATATTATGTAGATACTCTTCACTAGAGTCTCACCAAAACTGCCATTGCAACATAATATCAGAAGAATGTAAAATTGAGGTGTTTGTGTCCCGTTCCTTGAGTTACCTCTGTTAGAATGGATTTCATTTCATCTTCCCCTCTTTTTGATTTGGGGACAGGACTTGCTATGCCTGGAGAAGGCGTGTACAGCATGGGTGGGGCCAGGTCTTTGCACCAGCCTGTAGCTGCTTCTATAACAAGTGCAGGACCTAAAAACCCACTTGTGGAAAGTGGGTTGAGTGATCAACAAATGCTGAAGCTCTGGCAAAGAGCACAGAGATTCTGGTATTTGGTAGAAGGTGAGGGCAACTTGAGCACCAGCCCAGACCAGGTGGCTAATCCAACCATGGTGTGTGGTCAGCAGCCCTGCTCTGCTGCAGGAATGGGTGCAGGAATACGGCTCCAATTATCAGAGCTGTTTATGTGCACTTGCTTTTGGCAGTCCTGCCTTGGAATGCTGTTTGTAAAAGGTTTAATATTTTTCTATTAAGCTTCTTAAAGGGCCATTATGCATTCACAAAAATCCATATTCATCTGGTAAGGAATGTCTCCCAACTCAATTAACACTGCATACATACCAGTTGCTGTCATTGTGGAGTGTGATTCAGTATTTCAATTGTGCTTCCATATTAAGAGAGGAGGTTAGGAAATAGAGTGGGAAAACAGAACATATTATAAGAAAGGCATAAAGAACAATAGCTTTAAAATTATTTTTAAAAATTGTTTTCACAAAGGTTCCTTGGATATTGGCATTTCTGAGTTTGAAGGCAGTAGCTATATTCTCTACTTTTAGTTCTGATACCATAAGATTCAGAAGTAGGTGGGGCCCTTTAAAAACAGTAATGTTTTCTTGAATCATTTCTGCTATGCTTAACAGCAATTAAGATTTGCAAATACATATGCTTCTTATTTTGCATTCCTGTAGTTCTACCTCTATTAAACGTTTTCTTTATTGACATTTGCTGCTGTTGCTGTATATAGTGCCGTAGTTACACGGCACCTCGGTTTAACACGGAAGGTCTTTCTTTCCAAGAGTACCATGGTGGATGACATAAAAGGGCATAATGTCTTTAAAAGTACAATGGCCACTAAGAATGCATAGAAAGTGTAAAAGCAAATTCCAGAATTACTGGCAAATTTAAATACATTGGGAACAGAGAGAAGAAATCATCTGACATAAAAGGTCAGTTTCAAAAACAATTTCATGTTAGAGGAAGACATGAGCTCTCCAAAGAACTTTTAAGGAAACAACACATAGTAATGAATGACACAATTTCAAGTGGTTTGAAGTGGGAAATGAAATGAAAATGGGAAGATGGAGACAGAAAATAATAGATACGACTTTCTGCTTGTAAGGCAACAGGGACAGAAATTTGTTTTGACAGAAGGAATTTAGGAAAATGGTGGAAGTGTGTTAGAATTTAGCTGAACTGAAGGATTATTGATATTAGCAGAATTGTTGCACAGCTGTTAGTGATAATTGGATTTGTTGGCTCTTCATGTCAGTATTTCTACCAATGGACTTTCTATCTTGGCCACAAAATATGACTTCACTTAAATCCTCTACAAAATTAGTTCAAGCCACAGTATAGTTTATTTTTTAAATCTCTGTTCATGTACAAATAAAAGTTCTCATTTAGTATTTGTATTTTTTTCCCTGTGTTTTCAATTGGCCATTTAAATACAAGTCAGTAAGTAATTAGAATCACTAGCTATTCTCTATCAGGCTACTGTTGGTATTCTGATTGGATTCCACATAAGTGAGTGATAGGGGATGAAAAGTAACATTTGTCTACCTTAACCATCTATTGCATAATGGGATTCTTATTTTAATCATTGTCTTTCAGATTATAAATCATTATTTTCTTTTTCTTTTGCTACAAGGGAATAAACTTGCAAGCAGTGAAATACAGGTTAGGTTCATATGTCCTTTTAACTCTGCATGAATGATAGCATGTAACCCATCAGCTTCCTGAATATCCTTGTCACTAAGTTGATTAATAAGGGAAATAATAACGCAATAAATACTTTTATTTTGCACCATTCATATATTGTCACAAGATGGTAGAGTTATGCAGAAAAACACATTGATAGACTGGTTTTACGTTGTTGGAGCATCAGTAAAATTGCTGGGGGGCTGGAGCACCTGACACATAAAGGAGAGAGCAGGGTTTTTTCTGCCTGGAGAAAAGGAGGCGAACGGAGGATCTTAACGCTGTCTTCAGTTATCTCATGCGTAGTTGAAGAGCAGATGGCAAAGATAGACTTTTTTCAGGGGTACACAGCAAAAGAAGAGGGAATAGATACTATCTGCAGCAAGGGAAATTATTCCAAGAGCAAAGGAAAAAAAGATCTTTGCAGCAAGGATGGCCAAACTAAAGGGAAATCCTCTTCAAAATGAAGTGATTTGAAGTGATTCAAAATATCACCGGACAAGCCCTGAGCAGCCAAAGCCAACACTTTTGAAGCTGTGTTAATTTGGGACTTGGACCAGGTGATGTCCAGAACTTGTGTCAGACAGAAATAATTGACATTATCTGACCACCCTACAACCCTAAACTCCATCAATGACTATTATAAAGTGTGTTTCAAGTCCATTAATGAAGTTACAGAATCATACAATCATAGAATGTTTAGGGTTGGAAGAGACCTTAAAGATCTTTTAGTTCCAACCCCTCTGCCATGGGCACAAATATGCCTTGCTTTTGCTGTTTGTATCTGACCCTTGTCATCTTCTGACTTGGGAATATCCACTTATGATTTTGTCTTGTCTGCAATGAAGAGAGTGACCAATCTGACACCTCTAGAAGCACAAAAGAGGGTATTAAGAGATCTTCATAGCTCAGGAAGGTGTGGAAAAGACTAATTTGCTCTTAATGCAGGGACATGACAGAGAGAAAAATTGTGTTTCTATGTAGGAAAATAAAACTTGAAATATCTCTCTATCTGAAATATAGTCCGTTTTCAGGGTTCTGTGTTTTTCTTTTTCTCCCCCTTTTTCTCTGATGCAAGGCATGCTGGTAAATCAGTCAGAATTCTCATGTGTCTTAGGAATGAAAAACACTGAGAAGCATTGGCATGTGTACATCAACATCCAAAAATATGTCCTCCCAGTGTCTCTCAGAACCACGTGTGTGAGAAAGAGGGTGGCTCTCCTGAGAGCCCTGCATTCCTGCAGGAATAGATGCCTGGGTCTGGGACAGAAGGCAGCTGCCATTCCCTCTGCACTTTCTACTCTGATTTCTGCAGGACAGCGTTTCAATTTCTAGTGCAGTTTTGCATTTTGAATCTTACCCCTTGCGAGACCTCAGAAGGTAAAATGTTGAAATAAAAGCTGCTCAACCTTTGGCTGACCATGCAAAAGTGTTGTTATTCTGCTACTGTGCAAGTAAATAAAACAGCATGAAGAGATGAAGACTAGAACATTAAAATATATGGCATTAACAGTATTCCTGAACAATTTCAATCTGCTCTCTGAAGAAGCTGAGGGACTTGGCAACAGCTGGAGTTGTATTTGATGATCATAAAAAATTTACACTGACATATACTCACTTGTAGGTATGCTTTTTCTGGGGGGAGGGGACTTTGTATTATTTGGCAATAACTCTGAAGTATTCATTGGAGGAAAACTTGGCTCAATATTGAGAAATATCAAACACTTGAGTTTTTTCCCTTCAAAGATTATTTATTTCCCAGTTGATAGTTTTGTGATAATTATTCCACTCACCACTGGTAGCTTATTACTATTTATTTATTATTTCAGAGCAACATTCTCAGTTTCTACCAGAATTTTACATTGGTCTCTGCTACAGAGCAAACAAAGCCACACTTTTTTTATAAGAAGTCTCTAACTTCAAGGACCTCCTTATTTCAACGAAGAGTTCAATGCAAGTTTTTGGAAACCTGTTGCCCTGTGAGGAGTGAGGTGTTCAAACCTATTTTGATTTCAGGCAAGATACATAAATGTGAATATGATGCAAAAATGTAAGCATAAGGGAAGCAATGTAAAGATATTTGAAGGTTTCTTGCATTATAATTTCTTAACATAAAAACAATACAGAGGTGTTTATGATTGTACTGATGCAGAATTACAGAAATGGAAATCCTGTTTAGTCAGTTCTTCCTAACACAGCATTGCTCCCCCAGTATATGATTCCCTGGTCTAATTACTCCATTCTTGAATGACTCAGTTTCCACATTTCCTTAAAAGATTACTCAGTCTGTTAAATAACTCCAGTTTTGCTGAGGGTCTGTTTCTGCACTCAGTTTTATCCAATTATCCTAGTGATTGGTAACAAATCTGAACAACTTTGCTTTTATTGTTTTATTGTCTGTGTTTTGATATCACCAGTGTCTTACGGAAGCTATTTATGGACCAGGATTATCCCACCTCTAATACTGAAGTATTATTAGTTCATTATGTGTGAAGGTAAAAATTCTTGGATACTTTCTACGTGAATGTTGTACTGCATATTTTTATCCATTCTGCTTTCTTTCCTCTATCACCTTTCAAATAGTGTCTTTTTATTATTCCAAGTGTCCCAATGGAAACCTGCTCTGGATTGTTTTTCTCCCAGTTACTTTACCTATCTATTTTCTAGATCAGATAATTTCTAGGCTTGTTTTCTTAATCATTGTATTGCAAATGCTTACAGACAACATTGTGCTGTGTGATGAGTAGCATGAGATACAGACATGACGGAATAAAATTGTTGGGATACTGAGGTACTGGAGGAAATGGAGTAAATTGTTCATTGTTTGACTACTATCAATAAAGAGTCAATGTTCAGGGAATTAGGGGGCTGTTAGGGTGCCAACTTCTGGATAAGAGATGAAACAAAAGTCATGACCAAAACCTGTTTGTGGTTATTAAAATTTCCATGGCTCTATTCCAATACTAACATGCAATTTTGAAATCCTGACAAAATTTAAATTCACTTATTTACATTCTGACTCCCCATATTTCCTATTATTGTATAACATATTCTTATTAATTTCTATGTAATGTCCTGTGATGCTAAACAGGTGCTGCTCCTGTTTGTCACTTGGGAACATGATCTAACTGAAATGTAAACCTCTAGTTCAATAAATCACCTGTATCTCTAACCTTTGATTCCCCTTTATGTTGCTCATATTCATTAAGGATTGTCTTCCTAAATTAATTTACAGTCCTTTTTAACACTTACACATTCATACACAGGACAAAATTTGCCTCTCGAGTACAGTTATAGGGTCATGGTGTGCATACATATGGACAGACCTACTAAAAAAGCTTCAAGACTTTTTATGCTTGGAAATAAAAATATAAAGAAAATAGTCACACCTAGTAATTTTCTTATATAATCTAAGAAAAATTATCCCTCAGTTCTATGATTTAATCAAATGACTGTAAATAAATTTTGCTGTAAATAAACATTAAACTGTAAATAAATTTAACTGTAAATAAATATTAAAATTAGAAGCTTTTTCATGTTTCAAGTGAATTCCTGGTCTTGCTTCTGTCAGTGAGGAACTTCATCTAATCAGAACTTAGCATTCTAGGACTCCTCAAGTGCTTCATAAGATCCCATGTCTGGCTTTGTGTGAAAAAGTAGACCAGCACACATCACATTCTGGTTGCTGACCAAACCAAGAGAGAACTTAAAGCAGAGGTATCCTAAAGTGTGTCCTTTTAATATACATGTGCAATAACTTTGGGCTAGATTTAGAAAGACTTAAGAGTAACGAAAGGTTCAAGGTCAACTGTGAATTAGAAAACCTTCACTCAGTGCTATTTAACAGCACAGACAGCTAAATTCTCTGAGTATATTTGACTTCACAATAAACTCAGAATTCTCTCTTTGCACACACCAAGACCCAGCTAAGGAGCTCACAGCCTATCCCATGCCATGTGTTGTGTAAGTGTGCAAAGGCACCCAAGCTGTAGGCACACAGTTTGTCTAAAACCATCAGTTCTGGAGACCAAACAGTGCAATGTTGTCTGCTTTTCAAATCAAAGTACTTTGATTTGACACAACTTTTTTTCATTCCCATCTTACAAGGGAGTCTGGGATTGTAATGCCTTCCCAAGACATGGGAAATTTACTTGTTTGCATATCATGAGTGGGTTGAAGTTGTATCTTTCAAAGTCTGGGAAAATGACTAGCTACTGCCAGCATTAAATGTTCTGCTGCGCTGGCTGGTGACAACTGAAGCAGGAGTGAGCTCTGTAGGTGCTCATGTCCTTTTTCAATTGGACTGTTTAGACTGTGAGATCTCAGGACAGAAAACCTCATCTGTGTTTTTAAACCATCATAAATTTTTGACTCTCTCGATATTTGTAGATATCAGTGAAGAAAAGGGAAAATGGCTGAACTTTGTGTCTTTATTTGTAATAAAGCAAGAAAAAAATATGTTAGGAAGTGGAGTTTCCTCTTATTTTTTGCCTCTAATGTTTTGAATAATTCATTTTCTACCTTTACTCTAGGATTTGATAGATGGTTTCAGTGTGATTGTAAACCTTATTCCTTAATAAAACAATATTTTAAAAAAACTTTCAGTATTAGTGAGTTAAGAAAAAAAGTTAAAATTCTCCTAGCGTATGTTAAGGGGCTGAGTTTGACTTAAAAAATTCCATTTCTCCACAGCAAGGTTAACACTGACTGAAATCTATGCTATGTTTCAATAAGTGCATATTCTTCACTTGCACTTTCAAAACCAGTATGGATTAGACAGAATTTTTCAAAGCTAAAAAAGCACTTGCAAATTTAAATATTACATGGGGTTTCTTTACAGTAAATAACATCATGCAACCATAGCAATGTTGAGTGGTCTCATGAAATACAATCCATTTTGCTGCCTGCCAGTAAGCCTTGCACAACTTTGCTTTTAAAAATAAAAGAGCAGAGGTTGTAATATTTATGATTCTTTAAATCAACAAATGTGCGGGAAAAGATTCTTCCTGACAAAGTTCCTATTAGCCTTGAATTTCATAGGGGCACTACCCCTTCTATCACTTACTAATAACATAGTGCTTAAAGGCTCCAATTATTAGAACACAGTGATAACAGGCATTGTAAATGTGCAAGACAAATCTTCCCTAAGGGGCTATAATATAATATTGTTTTATAAAACCCAAGTAATTTCTTAAAATAGCTTTATAGCTATGGCAGACTATTACTGACTTTGGCCTAGATCCTGCAATGAAAATGTGCATTGTGAGTCTCCATCGAGGAAGCGAAGGCAAGGAACCTGCTCTTTTAGTAAAAGGCCATTAAAAATGGAAGTTGCTGTTACACATTGGAATTTTTTTTGTTCACTTTCAGCAAAAAGCCAGGGTAGCTTGAGGTTGATGCTGAAAACCTACCCTAGGAGATGCTAGTTGGATCACAAAATACTACTGAAAGTGCTCCAAAGCCACCGAGTGCCATAAATGACAGAGAAATACAAGTAAAAAAGAAATGTGCTCGTTGACCTGGATGATAAAGTCAGCCTTTGACTACTAATCAAGCCTTTGATTTAGGTCATGTCCACAGCATTATCTGAGGTGTTTGCAGTCGGCTAAACACACGGACCCTCCTTGGTGGCAGTGGCTGGACTGTCCTGTCTCTTGGCCTACACTGACCTTTGCCCATGTTTCGAAGCTCCTTTCCCACCGCCACGGGTGCAAACAGCACTTGGCACAGGTTCCCCAAGAGTGGTGGCAAAGGTGGCTATTTTCAAAACTAGATTCCCGACCCACACAATTTTTCCAGATCCCGGTTTTCCGCCCTGTGCCTGGGCTGGCTGCGGCGCGTCCTTGGCGCATCTGTCCGGTTTCCCCCAGAGCCCCGGAGCCCGCGGCGGGCTGGCAGCCCCGCAGCGAGCGCAGGTAGCGGCGCTCAGGGCGCTCCGGGGCTGCGGCTCCGGCCCCGGGCGGGGGCGCGCCCGGTGAGCGGCGGGAGGGGGGGCCCG
>VZRZ01001071.1:255502-335992 GCA_013398175.1 Climacteris rufus
GGGGGACCCCGCGCCCGCCGCTCCGGGGCCGGCAGAGCCGCTCCCCGCACCCTGCAGCCCTGACCCTGCTTTTAAAAAGTCTGTGGGAGTTTGGGGTTGTTTTTTTCCTTTTTGGTTTCGTTCTCAGTTTGGAAACTCCTGCTGGCGTTTGGGTCGCGCTGGGGGAGCTGGGCTTTCCCAGGTGTAAATTGCACTTTGTTGCGGGCGGTGGTTTGGTAAATGTCAGTGGCAGCAGAACTGATGGAGCTCTCTGGTTCACCTTTCTGCCAGCAACGGGACGGGCTCAGACTGTCCGGGTAATAAATGAATGGTATTGGTAATGCTGAACTGCCTGCTGGAGTGCTGTGTCATTAGCTGGTTTTCCTGTTCTCTCTTGTCTCCTCTAAATAAAGTTTGGAATTTGATATCTCCTTTTTAAACATGAGTTTCTGTACAACTATATGAAACTACCAAATCTCCAATATCGTTCAGAGTTGTCTGGTAATTTAAAATCACAGGGTTTGGTGTTCTCTTTTTCTTTTTTTTCTTTGTAACTAGGAATTAGGTTATGATATTTTATTGCCTGTTGCACATAGCTAAACTTGAATAAATAGTGTGTATTGTAAGTAAGGTAGTAGAACTTTCTGTAACTGTATCATCAAGTACAGCTGAAAGTAATGTCCCTGTAATGCACCCAAGCAGTAATAGCTTTGTGACATTTACCCTTTAGATCATACACATATCAACAGATCTTTTACTGTTGAATTTAGTTCTGTTGACAATTCCTGCTGTGAACATCTCCACTGTTCACTGCATTTTCTTTAAGTCAACACTTTCAGGAGGCAACTGGTAAAGATAGTAATTTATAACATCTGGGGAGCTTGTGCTTGTAAACGTACAGATGTGCTGTGTATGCTCCAATTTAGTTTTAGATAGAACTGTTGAGTGAGTTGATGCTGATTGTTTCTTTGGGAAACTTTTGCTTCTGTACAAGATACAATAACTACACTTCCTGCGAAATTTTTAATAGGCTGGTTTAGAGTATTCCGTTACGTACCAACGTAAGTTTTAACCTAGGTGAGAAATTCACTGCTACTTCTATAGTTTGTATAACTGGCTATGTTGGTAGAGCTTGTACTCACCAAAATTATAACATGTCGACATCTTGGGCAGGTAGGAACTATTTTTTCCTATTGGTTAAAGATCTGTAGAAACTCTCACATTCAGCATGTCTGCAAAGGTTTTTCCTGTTAAACCTTTAAAATCGATTCACAGAGTCTTATTTAGGTTTTTAAGAAACTTTTCCTGAGGTAAGTACCAGTCAATGAATCCAGCCGACCATAAGATCAACAGAAGTATGTATTCATTGCACTGAAAAGAAATTGAGTTTGAAACAGAAGTGAGAAAAGATGAACAGGGGAGGTGGTGTGTTTGAAGTGGTAGGTGGGAGGATTTCCTCACTTATATATATGATTTAGGGCACCAGTAGCAAACTTGATCCTATCACACTAAACACATGTGTTTCAGGTAACACTTGCTCAAAACTCATTAGAAAGGTACTGTGTTAGCTTTTTTAAACTTAATCTCAAGAGCTGAGAACTGATTTTCTGGCCTTAGTTGATAAAAAATATACAAACAATTTCAATTTTTTGTTTGTATTTCACATGGACAAGTACGGTACCATGTATCACTTAAACTTATCCCATTCTTCTTACAGTTTCTATTCTCATTTTATGGCCTTTTTTTTTTTTTTAATTTTTTTTTTTTTTAATTTTTTTTTTTTTTAAATTTTTCTTCTTTTCAAGAAGTAAATTTAAGGCTAAATATTGAAGGTAAAAAGGAAAAAAATTAAAATCTGTGTTAACGACACAGTACTTTTTGGTAGCTGGAATATACAGGTGACAATTTGATTGAATGTGTCAAAGATTTTCCAGGAGCACCTGGTTTTTATGAATTAAGTTACACTTGTGAGATTTGGCCAGCTGTAGAAAATAATGATAATGAGCTCAAATATTAGCACTCTCACAGTTGTTTTTGTAGCTGCCTGAGAGATGTGGGCAAAAGGGAATATTCCCGTAGATGCTGCCTCCTTCCATTCAGTTTTGTGGGCCCACAGAGAGAAAGACAGCTTTAACATATAGAACATAACCTTTTGGATTGCTTTAACAATGAAGAAAGATAAAGGTGAATAAAAGAATATATATTCAGATGCAACAACACAGTAATGAAACAATGTAAAAAACAGTTTGAGGGATTTGGGGCAGATTATTCATTATATAAGGTTGCTGGTTTCCTAGTACTATGTTCTTTTGGAAGGTAAGCTTGAAGCCAAATTCTGTTAACTGCTCTTCAGAGATGAAAGAGGAATTACCTCTGCTCTATCTCGTAAGCCATTAAGAGATGAAGCTGTAGATGTGTAACATTTCATTTATGTGCTTAGTAATGTTACTTATCAGCAAATTTTGAAGTTATGGTTTGGTAGCTTAGTATTTTTTTCACCTATGTGACCTTAGCTGAATTTGACAATGTAGGCTCTTTATGGTATATGTGTATGAAACTATTGCTACCAGAAGTATTTTTGACACAGTCACACACAGTGACTACAAACTAATGTGAAGTCACTGAGGAAATGCTTATTCCTGACAGATTTGGACCAATTATTTCCAGTTTATGAGGTGGGGAAGTTTGCAGAATTTCTTTGAAATCATATGAACACTAGAGCTATTCACTACTGCCTGAATGCTCCCAATGATAAACAATCACACTAGAAATAAAAGCAAAATATGAGCTGATAAAGCAGCTATTCTCTCCTCCTTATTTTATATTAAACCCGAAAACAAACAAAACCCCACCTTGTTCTGGACTCTGTTTCATTGTCTTTATTTAGTATTTTACTGTTTTGGAAACAGGATTCATGTACTTGATGTGGATAAAAGGGAGAAACTTAACTGTAGCTTCACAAAGTGTTTTCATATATCTTGTTAAAAGGGATTCTAGTCCTTATGGATTTGCAACATGTGTTTCTGGGCTTTGTATATTGTGATGGGGTGGAGAGAGGGAATTACTTTTCTTTTTCATAAAGAATACAGCTGTTGAATCACTAATTTGTGGTATCTGCTCTCATCATTTTGCTCTAAGGAGGCATGAAAGTGTAGACCCAACAACAAGGAGTCATATAACTTCAGGATAATGCAGTTTTCTCATTTTAGACACTATGGCTGAATAGTTGGGAATTCTTGTATTGAATCAATAATTTACTTTTTTTTTTTTTTTTAACAGTGTGATTGGGTTGTTAAAGTGTAACTCTAGAGAATAAGATTTTTTGCAATCTTCTTTCTCTTCTATGTTGATGGAAATTTTAGTTATTAAACTTTTGACTGCAATGCTGAAATTTGGGCTATGTGGAAAAATTGTGTTGCTACTTTTTTCAATGTGAAATTTCTACAGTTTGAAATTTCAGGAATCAGCACATTAGATTCTCTACTCAGTTACTCCTTGAGAGCTGGACAGTATATTGGTGGGTTACTTATATACTTTTCTCTTTCCTGTCAAGTGGTGTTAAAAACTTTATCCTTTTAGTCTTGGAAGTTCTCACTTCAATACGTGTCTTGGTATCACCGTGCAGAACATGCTTTGAAGTTACAAATGCCATCAGTTTCTGTTAGTAGCATCACTTATTTTTTTTCCTCTCTCAATTCAAGAGAAAGTCCAACATGCATACTGAAGGTTGATGTTTTTATGAATTTTACCCATAGATACACCTATGGAAATGTGCTATTTTAACTGGCATAATAGAAATGAAGAAAGTTTCTTAGTGTATGGCTTGTAGCAATTCTCTGTCAGATAGGACTCAATACTTTTTATGTTTATACCTTTCTTCTGACTTTGAATTGGAGGTTGTCTCAAATTCCTCAGATTCTCAATTTCAGAGTGAGGCTACATGACTCCAGTGGTAATCCATAGCCATAATACATATGAAGGGGTGTTCATCTTCAAAGCACTTCACAAACTTTAAATAGTCTTCTGAAAGCAGCATAGCCCCACTTTTCTCTGCCCCAAAATTACTTTTATGTCACATTCATTTATATCATGTCTACTGGAATTTCTTCAAACTTATTATATTACCGTAATTTTTTTTTTGTGTCTAGTCTGGTCTTTTACACTCCTGTATTCAGTTTAGGGTATATCAGTTGGTTTATTTCATATAAGCATCTTGTTTTAAAAATAGATCACAAAAATGTTCTTTATGTCCCAAAGAGCTCAGTGTATAAGCCAGCCAAAGCAAACAAAGGGTTGAAGAAAGACTGAAAAAAAAATATTGTTCAGTAGTTTTATTTCTACATCTTAAAACCCATATATCCTTCTTTATTGATATGAGACCTAATATGGCATTACTAATTTGTAAATAACAGCTTTATTAAAGAAGGAAGGTTGATTCTCGTTATAAGTGTTTTTGCAAACTTTTTCACCTTGGTTAGCTTACTGTGTTCTCTCAAAGTGGCAGGAAAAAAAAAAGAAACAGGTTTCCTGCTCCATTATTTATGTGTATATGCATATTTATACATGCTTTCTCTGAAACTCTTAAATAAAGAAAAAGAAAAAACAGTTTGTGAAAGAAACTCCTGATAGGGAAGCCTACAGGAAATATGCCAAAGACTTGGAAGGTCTGAGACAGATGGTTGGGGAGAGCAAAGTAAAGAGAAGAGAAAGGTTCTAGAGATGAAAAGCCTTCAAATATGAGTCAAATATTAGTCTAATCTTCCGTGATATTGCATGTTATATATTCATCTAGGGTGGCCATAACATTTTTTTTTTTAATTTTGTTATTTCTGACAAGGAAGTATCTGCATCTGATTTCCCTTCTCTGTTTGTGAGTAGCAGAAAGTATTAGTAGTATGACCACTTCCAAATGATGACATTTTGGACGAAACTGATGCATTAGTGTTATTGGAAGTTATAACCCAAGAGGAGCATGAAAAGAATCATGTTAAGGAAAATAGAACTGTCATAGCAAATAATGTCCAAAATACAGTAAATGCCACTTTAATAGTCACCATATACCATAACTTTTTAAAGTTATACGAGTCATCCTGAACTTTCTGTCTTTATTATTATTAAACTGTAAATGTCATAAGTGAATACAGTGCCGCATATCCTCCTGGTGCTTTTACATCCTCAGTGTAACTTTTTTTAAGGAAAGCAGTTTGTGTAAGAGAATGGGATAAGAGTATATGGAAACAGATAAAATTATTTCATGGTATTGAACAGTTCATTAATTTGGTAATTAATGTAGAAATCAAGTCCTTTTTTTGTTGTATACCAGGAAATTTGCATTATTGTGATCTTACACTTAGTTTCATTCCAGAGGTAACAATAAACTGGTGAGGATAGCCAGGGGGAGAGTAATGCATGTGGGAAGGAAGTTTTATCATTTAAGTCTATATAATCTGATACCTGTTGAGAAGTCCTAAATGAAGCTGGGGTTTTATGATATGGTATAATTTGTCAGTTGACTGGCTACTGACCTTGTGGGCCTTAAACAAGAAGAGATTTAGCATATGTTGTTGACTCTCTTGGTTTGTTGTTTTGGTTTTTTTTTGGTAGGTTAGCCTAATAGTCATAAAGTCTATTTAATTTTAGCTATCTGAAGATACGTGCAACAGAAATTAGTCTCTGAAGTGTATGTATTTTCATCTCTTGCAGTGAGGTAGGAGAAGGTGATTTATGTATGCTGAATTTACCTTTATATGAAGCTGCATGAGTTGCTGCCCCTTGGGAACAAAATACTGTCATCCCTTAAAATAGATTGTTCTTAAAAGATTTGAAAATCTGGTACTTAATTTTTTTTCTTAAGGTATTCTGGAACATTTCTCAAAGTACATTTTGCTTTCCTTGTCCCCTTCTAAATATCCCAACAGGATAATAAGATACCAGGTGAGCTGAAGAGTAGAGAGTGGTGGAGTGCTGAGGAGGGAGGTGAAGGGGAAAGGTCCAGAGGCAGGGGTCTCAAGAATGTTATTAAAATGAAACTCCAAAGGTTTAAAAATTTATATACATTCTCCTTTTTCTGCATCTTCAGAAGTTTAAAATCACAAATATTATTTAAATGTTTGATGTTTTACAACAACAGAATAATATTAATCCCTGTGACTTTGGAATCACCTTTATTCCTTTGCTATTAACACAGACTCAGAAACTTTCTAGACAGAAATACCCAAATTAAAACTATGTTTTTGTGCAGAATTTCTCCCTATTTGAGACCCTCTGTCATCACAAATTTTGCAACTGTTGGATTCAACCATGTTCCAGATTACCCATCCCTACTTTCCTCACTGCTGTGTTTTGCCTTGGTTTTATAATACAGACCTGGCACAAATCTTAAAGGGCAGAGTATCTTTACCAAGGCAGAATTTCTGCTCTAACAGCCAATAGGAAACATATATTTGTATATCTGCACCTTACACACTTTGTGCACATCTGAGAGCCAGAGCTTTGTGCCACCATGGTTTTCACTATTAAATAATACTGAAGCATGTTTTCAAGAAGTGCTATTTATGCCATTTGACTTAGATTTTTGAGAAAAATAGCCCATTGATTCTAAACTTCCTTCCTTTCCGTGTTTCTAATTAAATATCCAAACCATCACAGCAATAAAAGCACACAAACCATGAAAAGGTTGGGTATGTGCGTCTCCAGTCAACTGTGATTATTTTTGATCAGTCACAAGTTTGCTGTCTAGTTCTAGACTTCTCAAATATTATTTGGCTAAAACCTCTGTATTATTTATAATATTAACATTTTTTTCCCATCTACTTTAGCAATTATGTAGTACAGGGAACACAGTTTAGGCTTTGTTCTTATTCTTGTGGCAACATGCCATTCTTCACCCTTCCTTCTCTTAAAATCAGTTCCAACTGTGTTTTCATGCCTGGGACTGATTTGAGAGTATTCTGAAGGTATGGTTAGTCATAAAACCTGCTTTTGCAATTTTTTCTACAGTCTTGCAGAGTTGTTGACAGTTTCTTTTTGTACTTAGTTGGATATCATCTTATCTGAACAGTAGTTTGTCAAATGTATGAACAGTTCTGCCAATAACACAAGCACACAGCGGTTTATGGGTGTTATGCTCAAAGACCTATAAATCTTTGCAAAACCTGAGGTTTATTCGTAGATCATACAGAGTCTGGATTTGCTGATAGCTGTACATAGGCAAATGTGGGCAAATAAGTAGGCAAATGTAAGTAGGCAAATGCTTTTAAACCCGTATTTTAAGATTTCCTTGGGTGAGTGGCTGTTTTCTGGAAAGTCTATTCATCGAAACTCAAGAGGATGGAAAGGCACCGGCCTGTGTTTTCAGGATGTGTACTGTAGGCTCCGTACAACACACAGTGAGGTTTAATGGATTTTCTATGTTATTAAGGTATCATTATGATTTTCAAGTAACCTGATAAGTCAAGGTCTCTAAATTATGAACATTTATGATTCTCCTTATTTATTGAAGAATTAATAGCGATCAACATGATGTCTCTTCATAAAACCTTTCTCTTCATGTTATGAGATTGCCTGTCCCAGAGAGCCCATGTTTTATAAACAAAAGTATTACTTGGGAGCATAAAGGTTTTATGTGCACTATGACTTGAGAAAAGAACAAACTGCATCATAGGATGGAAAGTAAGGTTAAAACTAGTAGTAACCTGATCAAGCCGGAAAATTTGAAGAATAACATAATGGAAGAATTGAACACAACATTATTGTATATTAGTAGTCCCCTGACAACATTTATTTTGATATTTGCATTACAAATTACTGTGCATGGTATCAGTTTCTTTGAGAGCAGAAGGGTGGAAGATCATAATCTGAGCGTGTATGTGAGCAACTTTGTATTAACAGAGTAGGTTTTATAGAATTTTCACAGGATGTATACTGAAATGTTAGGAAAGGTTCCTCTAATGGAATGTGCTAACAGTGTTGCACAACAGGAAACCTATGAGCATTTAAGGGAGAGGGAGACGAAAAGCAAAATCTATTCCCAATTTTGAGGAATAAAGTTTGCCAGCATTCCTAACTCCTTGAACTCCTAATTCATATGAATTTTTATACATTAACATGTGTCCTACAAGGCACTACTAAGAAAAATGCTTCGTTCTTTGTCTTCCATGGACCATATTCTGTTCTTTGTCCCATCTCCCATTATTCCCAGAACCTTTCAATTCTCTGCTTTCCTCCCCCCCACCATTATTATTATTATTATTATTATTATTATTACATTGATATCTCTACCCATTATGTCTTCTCATGTGTGTCCTGTTTTTTGTTCACTGCTTGTATGTATTGCAGGCTGCTAATGCATTTCTAAAAAAGTAAAATACCTGTCTCCCTCCTCATCAACTCTGCTTTTGGTCCTGGGCTGTGCTCCACTTCTGTGCCAGCCTCTGTGCTTCCACTGCTGTGAGCTGCAGGCTCTACTTTCACAGTCTCCACCACTTCTTTAGTCTTGCATGACTTCCCAGTTCCTTCTGCTTTTCTAAAACCCTCCATTACATCTTCCTTCATCACCTTTGATCCTTGACTCATTTTATCCTTCTCTTCTGAACTTGCTGAGTGGAACTGAAATAAGTGAGGACATGGGTCCTTAGAGAGATCTGAATTAAGTCCTGGAGTTCAGCCGTGCCTGGAATTGGGGCCAGGCAGATGGAGTTGATCGTATTACACAACTTGGAAATAAGAAAAATCTTTTGAATCTCTAGCTCTGCCTCCTCAGAGCTTATCACTAAAACTGCAGACACTGGAATAGAGTGGTCTGAATGTTGTTGGATCGAGCAGTAATTTTATATTGACCCACCAGACAAGTTGCTGATGATCAGAGGAAACAGCCACAGGGATCAGAGTTATTTTTCATCCCCAGAGTATTGTTTAGAAAGGAAGAGGAAAAGTTAAATTTCCAGTTTTCTCTACACCTTTGTGGCAACATTCAAACAGTATTGCAACTGTCCTCACAAAACTGGGAAATATGTATAATGCAAATAATTATAGTGATAAAGACAAAATCTTAATGTGTGCTGTTATTGTCCATCAGTTCTTGAGCCATAAAACTAAAGTTTATGTAAGCAAATCTAAACTCACGGAACTGTATCCATTTCTTCTGTAACATGGCTAGTATTATTCACATAATTATCATAAATCTTTATCTTAAATTAGATCAGTTTAATGAACTGTTTTCATCTATGGCTGTTTGGCACCTGAAGTGACAGCTGACAAATCTGTGTTAATTTTGTAAAAGACACAATTTTCTATCCACTCTACACATGGGATGCAGGAAAGGATACATGGTCAAAATGCATAAATGAAAACCTGCTTTCCATTGGAAGAAGACAATGTGTTAATCCCTCAGTAATGGAAGTCATCATTATAAGACTTTCTGTGAATTTTTTTACCAACATTTTCATGGAGTTTTGTTTTGTTTTACTGTAGTCCCTGATGGAGTCACACAACATCTCATATATAACAAGGTAATAGAGGGAGAATACCAAATTTGTTCACATTACACTTCAATTAACTCTTCAGAGTATGATATTATAATTTTTAAAGAAATTTGGATTACATGGTGCTCAGGAGACAGTCAAGCTGTGGGAGTTACAACACCAGGTATTCAGGTAGCTGTTAAACTGCTGGGGCATGTGAGAATAATATCTGTAGTTCATTGTTCATGTTTGATAAACAAAAAGCTCTCAGAAAGTTACTCTGTTTTTTTCCGTGGGTTAGATCACATAAGAGTCTTGTGGAGAGAAGTTCAATACTTTTTTCCTTTAATGTTGGGAGACTGGGTAGGAATATTAAGTCCTCGCAGTGTGAGCACTAAGACATCTTTAAGGTTGTGGTTTTATGTTGTTTTTTTTCCCCTGTGAATCTTGCTTTCCTTTGCTTTCCTTTCCTTTCTGTAGCACCAGTGCTGTAGGGTTACGCTGAGGTTTTACGGTTTGAGGACCTGTTTTTTGTGGACCCAAATACACCCGATGAAGAGCAGAAGAGGACAACATTTGAGATAGGAACATCAGGAAGTGGCTTGATGTCAGTCATAGATGTTTGGTATTTAACTATTTTTATGACTTAATGTGTACAACATGAATGCCAACTGCTGTTCTTGTTAAATTAAGTCTTACCTGGCATATTTATATACTTGCTAGTCCTCATGGAGCTCTAGCAGATATTCTAGTTCGGATGACTTTGTTTCTTTTTCTGTTTTAACTAATGAAATTTCCTGAAAAAGAGAGAGTAAATTTTCTAACACTTTTCTTTGGTTTTGCCCTGTCCGTAATGAAAGGATAAATAAGGAAATTCCTAAGACTTAAAATGTGGGGAACAAGCCACATTAATGGTCATTTATTATTGTACTATTTATAATTCTCTCCACTTTCTGCACAGTTAAATGTTATAAATAACAATGTAAAGAGTCAGCAATGTAGATTGATGAAGCAAAAAATAACTGTAAGAGCTAAATAAATGTAATAAATTATAATCTTCTGCATTTAGAGCAAATGAAGTTACTGATGTAAAGTACTTCATGATTATTAATTAGTGTTATAAACCTGTTTCTAATAAATGATTGTTTTTGAAACAATTCTAATTAATTAATTTGTGCCTGTACTTAATAACTAGTCCATTAGCGAATTGGTCCATAAAATGACCTTCATAACAGTTTTATATGGTTGAACAGTAACTTGCTGACTAGGATGACATCTCTTTTTTAAATAAGTAGTACAGAAGTATTGCTAATTGGAAAAATTACTTCAGATGAAAATATCCTCCATGTATTTTCATGTATTGTTAATACGACTAAGGGAGTTGGTTGCCTGACTCTCTGTGTAATTAAATACTGTTTGAGTTTTTGTTTTCTATAGCTATCTTTGAAGAACCCAGGTCAACTATTTGCTGTTGTTATTGTGACTACTTTGCAAATGGAATACTTGGTTACTGAGATATTTGGTAATGAAGAGGTGTTAGGTGCCAAGCCACAGTTTGGAAAAGATTAGAACAAATAATTTTTTAATGCTAGCTTTCCAGAGTACTTCTTTAGCTGAAGCAGTGTGATTATTTCAAACGAATAAAATCCCTCAAGTAATAATATATTAAATAGCACTTAAGTCAAGTTGGCTTGGTTTTTTTCTCTGAAAGTGTCTGTCAAACTGGTGGTACTGAATTACATGTAGAGCCAGTCATTCCATATGATTAGTTATTCTGTTAGCCTTTTTGATTGGCTGGTGTTTAGTTTTTGAAATTGGAAGAGGTAATAAAGCTTTGGAAGAAGCTTTAGTCTGAAGAACTGGGGCAGCTGAGTTTCCTATGTGTTTTTTCTTGCTGCTTTACTGTTTTGTGTGAATTGTCAGTTAATAATGCTGTTCTGGAATAAGATACGATAAATGGACTTTAAAAATGTTTATGGTTACACAGTTTTTCGTTTTCTGCAGTCTGGACCACCAATAAGATACACATGGCTGTCCTGGACCACTCCAAACAGCCATGAAGTACCCCAGGATCATGTCTCTAGACTGAACATGTTTAAAGCAGGTGCCCATGGTAGAATAACATTGTGATATTTTCCACAAGGATCTTCTAGTCTCAATTGCAGCTCAGAGTTATAGTTCCTCTGCATTTAATTTACCAAAATGGATTGGTTTTCCACAGCCTGATGCAGTCCCCCTCCAGATCCCATGCCAATTCCCTGCATTTGGAGCATCCCATGGCAAGAAGTGCCCCAGCTCAACTGCCTGCTGGCTGGGAACCATCCCCCTTTCATTTATTTCTGAGTTCCAGTTTGTTTCAGTCAGAGCTGGTGTGGTTCTCAAACCTGGGAGAATGGACCAGGTTCTAAGTTTCATGGGGAAATCCATCTCTCTGCTTTTCTCTCATTATTGTTAGTCACTATCAGTAAGCTGAAAGGTAAGGAGGTGACGAAACGTCAAGAATTAAAATTATTTTATACTACTAATAATATGCTTTTCTCTGTTTTCAACACTACATTTAACTTCATGGAAAGAGAACAGGGATAAAACTTTTGTTTATAACAAAAATCATTATGTTTAACTCAATCCATGGGAAAATACTTTGGTCTTCTAGGAAAAATAAAAGAAGTTCTATTTCTGCTTTTAACATTTTGGATTAAGGAAAAATGAATAAAAGTTCAAAGTCAGCTTTCCCATTGGTTGGCCTAGTTTTCTTGTGTCAGATTGATAGATTTTCCTGTTTCCCTCTGTATTCCTGAACAATAAGAGCATCTTCAATTTTCCTTATGTGTTGAGGCCAATATTTTATACTTTGTTTAGTTGTTGGCAAGGTGGAAAATGGAGAGGGAGATAGTCTGACCAGGAAAAAAGCCTCTTAAATTGCAATAACAGCATCCCAGTGAAAAAAGGTTTTGGACGAGGTAAAAGGCTTTGAGAAGGTATAGAGTGCTGGTCATTGCTCCTTTTTAATTTATTTTTTCAGCTGTTCAAAATAATTTTGATTGGGTTTTGAGTCTAGCAATGTATTTGTTCAGAAAGACTGAAACATGGCTCTGCTGATTGATAACATTTTGCTTAAGTTACGCTTCACTTTTGTCTTTCACTGCATTCTATAGTTATAATATGCTGAAAGAAGTTGAGTAGATTTTCTTACTTATAGGATATGGATCACCAGTCTATTAATGTGAGACTGGAAGGAAATGAGTGAAAGAAATTGGAAGTGGAAAAATTCTCATTTTGAGCCTGTATTTTTTGTTCAGGGGAAACAAAGGTAAAAACATTGGCAATCGTTTTTTATATTTTGTTGCACTTTTTAGCTAGTCCAGAAGTCTGTAATGCTCCCTCCTTCATAATAGTCCCTCCCCGTTATTTCTGTGGGACATGCATGAGGTTCATCCTCTTTGGACAGCTGGCCACAAAACCTGTGATTCATCCCTGTCTCTGGGCTTAGGACAGGTTGCTATGCTTTCACCTTTTATTTGTTCTGCACCACTTCCCTGATTTTGTACCATACTGCTGACTGTTTCTTTTCAGTGTGCTTTTTTGGGGGGGAGGGTGTTTTTGTTTTGTTTTTTAACTTGGAAATGATGGGAACCACTTTCCAGGAACTGAGGAGTAGGAGAGTCCTCTCCTTGAACCTTTAGTAGGAAAGCCTTTGCAAGTTTTGACCATTCAGGGTGTCTAATGTCTGCCAGATCAACTCTGAAAGAGAAGGTGTTTAGAGACAAATTTATAACATACTTACACCACATCAACTGCACTGGTGCTTCTTACAGTAGGGCAAAATGCTTAAAACTTAGATAATTTCCTCCCTGTATCAATCTGTGTGGATGGTTTGAAGATTTACAGACTGCCCAGTCATCAGAGACAGATCTCTTCTGCCAAGCACTTTCTACAGGTCTGGAGAAATGTGTCTGTTGCTGACAGTGAGTCAGAGTCGAAGGCTATCCTGCAGCAGTGGAGGATTCTGTGGGGTCCTGATGGGTTCTCCAGCCCTGCGTGAGGATGTGGTTGTAGGGAAATGTGTGCTCACTTTGAACTTGCAAGTGTTGTGCTAAAATAGTAATTTTTCTTGTCTGTTTTTGCATTGTATTTAATAGAAGTTACTCTGGAGGAAAAGACATATAGATCACTGAACAAGTAATATTTTATTAAGGTTAGTTTGCCAGTGTTTAAAATAATGGGGGTGAGAATATTAGTTGATGTCTTGAACTTATGAATATTCCATTAGCTGTCCAAGTCTTTTCCTCCTCTGCTTTTCTATGATTTTCTGCAAGTTTAAGTGATCAGGAAGAAGACTCCTATAAAATCCAGATTAAATTCAGCATTGAAAAATGCTAAGTGAAAAGAGGGTGTGGAACGTTTTAGCTTTGTTTACACATTGATTAACTGTGAACGAGGCACTTGTTATCTGCAGGAGTGATGCTCCGGAGGCAGGATACACCCTGTGAAAAGGAAAACTCAGCAGTAGTCAACATGCATGACAGAATGAAACATCTTCCTGATGTGTAAGCCCACAGTGGTGCACCTGCATGTTGGACACTGCCTCTTGACACAGTTCTGATTCTTCTGTGTCAGAAAGGGCGAAACAGGACGAGGAAAGGTATAGAAATATGCGGAGTTGTGGGAAAGCTTGTGTATGAGGAATGATGAATAGCTGAGGGGCTCTTATCCTGAAAACCTCTAAAGTGTGTTAAAAGTGAACAAGGAACATTATTCACTGTTTTCCATATTATAGGACTGAGGAAGCAACAAATGATTGGAGTTTAATAAGAAATGAAAAGTAGGTTAGCTGCAGAGCTTCTTACTGTAGCTTCTGTATTCATGTATCTTCTCTCGACCACTGTCAAAGACAGAACAGGGAGTTAAAGGGATTCCTGTCTGACCTGCTCCTGATGACTTGTTGCTGTTCAGTATATTTATTCACAATCCAGATGGAAAGCATAAAGTTCTCAGAAGACAGAGTCGGGTGAAATGATTGCAGCCTGGGGCATCTCTGTAGAGTAACACAGATCACTTGGCGAGCTGGACTGGATAGATCAGATAGATTTTAACATGGCCAAGAATGTTGTCATATATCCAGGATAAAGAAAGTAGTTTGCACTTGCATGTTCCAGAAAACAGTTCCAAAATTGTGTCACTGAAAAGCAGTTAATTATAATGGTGCATAATCAATTAAACGTCTGTTCCTGATGTGATATTACTAAAAGTGCAGTGATAATATCATCTTGGATCCAAAAGTAAGGAATAAAAACAGAATTCAGGGGTGTTACTTTTGTTTGCTACTATTGAGAAAAAGATGACTGCAAAAAGGTGTTATATTTTACAGTTTCAAGCATGATTTAAGAACTACAAATTCTCTGCTGTCTCCTTGAATCTGTTCTCATAAATCTGTTTTACTTCTTTGAGGTTAAGAGGTTATTTGATCATGTCCCAGAGGTGTACAAAAAGAAAAATAAAAAGATGTCTGATGTCAAAGATATTTTAATTTGGGAAATAATGGGATTCAGTGATTGAGAGCTCAAACCAAATGCATTCAGAATAAGAATCCCAGTGAAAATCTTAGTGAGTGTAATTAACCTTTGGAAGACATGAGAACTGTAATGGAAACTTCTTACCTTCTTAAATTAAGACTGAATATTGTAAAACTTCAGCAAGTTAGTGGCTTGACATGGTTATTACTGGGAGAGGTTCTTATCTTTATGTGACATGATCACATTGGTCTCTCCTGACCAGTAAAATAAGTGAACTGATGAAAATCTACTTCGAGTATGCATTCACACGTGCTTATATGAATACTACCAAACATCAAATATCAAGACAATCTATGCAATGTTTCTTTCTGTATGGGAAATGCTGCCAGTCTACCATAGTACTTGTAAACATGTGACTCATTGTTTTTTATACAGCAGTAGAATCCTGCTAGTATTGTAATAGTGTTGTTGACTGTGCAGTAGTACACTGTGTATTTGGAAATACTCAACACTGGATAGTTTCCAAGTGTCTTTTGGCTTGACACTGGCAAACGTGTTCACCAGGTGTGCTTCATCTGTGAATAATTCTGCTTTGAATTCTGCCAGATACTCTGGCGCTAATTTAACTCTTGAGATGGCAACCCAGTGATTTTAGTGGTGTTTGTTTATTATTTGATGATACACAATTAATTCAGTTTCTCCATCAGATTTAACCCCTGCCACTTTATCTAAAAACTATTGACAACAAACAAGATATTAGCATAAGAAGTTGCAGTTTAAAAATAATCAGTGTCTATGTTTTTCTGTAATGAACAGTATTTGTGTTTTCCCTGTCTGTTGCTGCCAGTAGTTTTTTTTTTTTATTGAGTGGTGGGCGTTGGTAAAAGGGGATGCTACTAAAACCCAGTATAGCTTTAAGTCAGTGTATAGTAGCTTTATTGCAGAGATGAAAGTCATGAAGAGCTTTGTGATTTGAATGTTACCATCCTTTGATCTTTAAGTTACTCATTAAGTTTAATGCTTCAGTAGCTACTGTTTTTAAGGTCTTCTTCTGTACCTTGAATTTTAAAATTAAAAAAAAAAAGTTATTTCTGTAATTTGGCACTGTTTGTTTCCTGTACTAGGAAATGCGAATTAAAAAGATTTTGTCTTGGACTTTCTTAGTACTTTAAAAATAATTTATGCAAAAATGAAAGTAGTGTGTTATAATTTATAAACACAGGCTGAACAAGTTAGATGTCTGCCCTTTTCATATCACTTTCAATCAAGATTACAGCTAGCTGGAGAACCTACAGCTACATCTTGTGTGTGCAAAATTACTGTGTTTTACTTACTGAAATGACAACTATTTGAAAGAACATATGAATCACCCAGAAGATTCAGTGGGAAATTTTTATGCAATCTAGGATTATTTTTGTATTATTGATGGATGATGTCTTGTGTAACAGGTATGACCATATACATTATATTATACCAAAATTCTAATGCCACAGGAGTAATCCAAGGTACTAGAGGAAAGAAGAAATATTCATGCTGGCAGTTCTTTAATCACGAATGCTTTCTAGACAATTAAATTACTGCTGCTTCAATTTGTAAAGTAATGATATAGGGAGGGGGTTTCAGAATGCAGCTATCTTCAGCTTTCTGTTGTGTAAAACAGCCTCTAATAATTTGGAATTAAATAGAGATATGATGTATATGTTGGGGGGAGATTATGTTTAAAAATAAAAATAAAAAAAAACCACAAACACTTAAAACACTTGAAGCCAGCAAGGATTTTTCTCCTCTGTAACTTAAAACTGGCTTTCCAAGACAATGTGCAAACCATTATAAAAGTATTCAAGAGCAAAGTCCTTTGCCAGAATTCGGTAGCAGGATCCTGAAATGTTTTTATGGCATCCATGCTGCAGGCATTAAAGGAAGCTGCTGTTCCCTTCTGCTGTTCAGAGCTCTTCACTTCATGTGTAGTCTCTCCAGATGTTCTGATGATAGTGATTCTCTGGTGTTGGTAAAAATTATTGGTGCCCATTTCTGCAAACAGGTACCATTTTCACAGAAAAAGCCTTTTTAAGTCACATCAGTTTAATGGCACCATTAATGAGGTCTGTATGTGAAGGGCTTATGGTACAGCATGTATGATCAAAGATTGTAAGACTTACTTAGTAAAGTGTGTATTTACACAGCATTTTGATGAAGTATGTATCCAAATGTTATTGTCAATAAATCTTGACAACAGCCAAGCTGGGAAAATACAAACTGAAAATAGGAGCTGGCACATGAGAAGCAAAAGTTATACTCTGGGGATTTCTAATAAAATAAAAGGATATTGAATGACTTTAAACAAGCTTTTTTTGAATTTAGTTCTTCCTAGGCCGCATCAATTGTATATTTAAGCACTTACATTATGAACCTGGTGAGAGTGATAGTTGCAGTTTTTGGGACTATAGTCAAGAACAGGGAGTGCAGAACATGTTCTGTGTTCTTTCAAGGTGACCAAGATCTTATTTTACTTTAATGAAGATAGAATGGGGAAACTTGCTCATACCAGTCTGACAGAAATACGTCAATAGGTCCTTAGTACAAGATGATAGCATGGTATTTGATTCACTTTAATCATGTTTGTGACAGAGAAAAAATCCCATTTTCTATAGTGACAAATCAGCTCTGTGTAATTGGTCCAGCCTTCAAGGCAAGATCCATTGCTTTGCTATTTGTAAAGATACTCAAAATACAGATTTTAAGTTAGAACCATAAGAAATGTGTATTCTGTGACAGAAATGCAGTATTGCAGTATTACAGTATTTGATTTCTGGTTTCAGTACCCTAGACAATGTGCATGTTGACTTAACTTTAGCATTTACCAGAATCTGTAGTCTAAAGTTAAATTTGTAGTTCTATTTGTAATATTTGTTGTTCTGAGTGTGTAGGTGACAACAAGTGAAAATTTTGTTTTGTTTATTATACAAATGATTTGTGGAATCAAAGTTCTTGTTGTACTTTGATAGCTAACTGTCATTTCTGGTTCTGGTAAGACACATGTTGATGTTGTTTATAAATGACATTAAATATTTAGGAACAGTTAAAAATCCTCACAAAACAAAGCACCTTAGGGAGTCAGACTATCAGTCCCCTAGACAAATATGTCTCAATTCTGTAATTTGAGAAGTATGAATTTAGGTTGCAGGATTATTATTTTTGAGATGATAGGCAAAAAAAAATTAGAAGGAGCAGCGATGATGCATGGCTTGGAGGAAAGCAGTAAACTGCTAAATATTTTCGAGATTCAGAGGACCACTGCCAATATAGTGGAACACCATCCTTCAAGTAAACACTGGATACCTCTTTAGTTCTCAGAGGTAGGTTTAATGATTCATCTGTACTTCCTTTCAGTCTTACTGCATTTTCCCATCTACCTATCATGTTATTGCCATTTTTTCCCATTACAGTAATAAAAAGAACGATTGTGCTGGACTTCTTGTGCATGCTTTGAGGGAAATGACCAAAGAATTTATTCTTTTTATGTGTAAGAGGTCACAGATAATGCGATAAAATGGCAATAGCTCCTGATGATAAACTAAAGCATCCCTGCATTGCTTTTCTAGGCCTGACTGAATGACAGGTCTGTGGGAGAGGCGTGAGGGAGGCGGGGTTTGGGGGAGGTCACTTGTCATGCATTTTCAGTCTTTCCAAGACATTCCTGCCAAGCATGGAAGCTCTGTAATCTGTAAGTAAAGTAATTGAGCATCTCTTGTGCTTATTGCCTCCGTTTTCATTTGACATCCCCTGGGATGGGGATGATGGTGACCAAAAGGGAGTGTTTGCTTTTCCGCACGACATAAAATATAGAAACTGCTGTGATGATGCTTGAGGGCAAGAAGGTACAGTGCTGTAATCTACCTGGAAATGTTGGGTGGGGTGAAGCTGGCTGTCCACCTGGGATTTCCAGGTACCTGTCAGCCAGCAGGAGGGCAGATGGTGAGCAGGTACCTGGCTGACCAGGGCCCTTGTGCAGGGCTCCAGCACAGACAACACTGGGGATCTGTGGGGTGAAGGAGCTGGTGATGAGGACTGGGGGTCCATCCTAGAGAGGTTTCCGTTGTAACTCTGGTGTATTGCTGCTTTAGAACTCCATTTTACATACTTAGGGGATGAGGGGGAATCTGTGTTTGTATTTTATTTCAGAGTAGCTGTAGTCTGGTCTTGCAGACTGAATGCTCCTCCCCTTTTGAAAGGCATTAGATGCATTCCTGGAGCAGAGCTTGAACTTGATTTCACCCACAAGAAATCCCATCAGTGTGCTTGGAGGCAGCGTTGTGCCACAAACCAAAGCACAGAAGTGGGAATGAGCAGGATTCCATTCAAAGCACGCTCACGTCCTAAACTCAACAAACCAGCATGGAGACACTGTGGTGGTTGCCAAAAGACCAGAAGTGGTGGTGGTGATTTTGATACAAATCAAACACAACGAATTTTAAAAAAACAATTCTCAAACAAACAGAAAATAATACCCCCAGAAAATTCTCCCTCTAACTGTATGGAAGCAATGAACAGGGAATGTCTGGATTAAATACCTTATTCCTGGTTTGTCTTCCATAGCAGAAAGACCTTTGAGTTTTGGCTGGGAGCAAAGGGACTAGGCAGATCTTCGGAGCTCTGGCCCACTCCCAGCACTGCTACACATACTTGAAAATTACTTGACATAGTTTTATATATTAGTTCTTGAAATTCAGAGGGATTCTGTGTTACCTCTGTACACAACATTCCTCAGTGTTCTTATGTATTGGGTCTGGCTGAGCTGGAGTTCATTTCCCACAGCAGCCCTCCCAGTGCTGTGCTTTGCATTGGTATCTAGAAAGGTGTTGAGAGCACCCCAGAGTTTTGGCTGCTGCTGAGAAGTGCTGGCACAGCGTCTGCACTGCCTCTCCAATATTCCCCATCAGTGGGCTGGGAGTGGGCAGGATCCTGGGAGGGGACACAACCAGGCCAGCTGACCCAAATGAACCAGAGGGATATTCCATACTATATGACATCAGCTCAGATATAAAATCTAAGGAAAAGAGGAGAAAGGGGGAGAATTCCTTATTTGCACTGTTTGCCTTCCAGAGCAATCACTCTGGGTGCTGAGGCCCTGCTTCCCGGGTACGCCTGCACATCTCTCACTGATGGGAAGTAGGAAATAGACATTTGCTTTTTCTCTTTGCTTCTGCATGCACAAACTTTCACTTTGGCTTTAGTAAACTGCCTTATCTCAACCTATGTGTCATTTTCTGTCTTATTTTCTCTCCCTTGTCCAGCTGGAAAGGAGAGGGCAGTGAGAGGTATTCAGAAGCATTAACAAAAATCAGTGAAGTTATTTTTGTTTGCCAGTATAATGGATAGTGCATTTTGAAGTGATTAAGGTATTTGAAAAGGGAGGAACAAGTTCTATTTTCAAATTACTGTGTGTCTTGCAATGTTATTTCCTATTACTTTAGCTGATGACCAGGACATAAATTAAAAAGCCGTTTGGGTAAAAAGGAACAGCAGACCAAGAAACAGGTTCATCACAGCTGTTATTTAAGACCTCTGAAAACCTTCTGGCTTTGATACTTAATGGATTCTTAAGGCAGATTTATTCACATTAGCTTGATTTACTACAGTGTCGTTTGACATCATGTTGTGTCAGATACAAGATACACGGAGCATTTGAACTTACAAATACAGGTTAAAAATCCTTCTATTGAAAAAAAGAACCTATTGTAAGCAACATTACTTCATCAGATAATTCAGGTCTTGTACTACTCCAGGTCAGAATTCAGGGGATTGAGTTTGTCCTTGTTTGTTTAAGCTGTGGGGACATGGGTCTCAAACTTGAGTTTCAAAAGTGAACTATTGCCTTTCAACCAGCCCTGTGGGGAACTTTTGAAGTAGGCCCTTTACCTTTAGGGTTAAACATTCTAAATGGATAATCTTTAAATAAATTCATTAATTTTTACATTATTAAAGCTGCTTTTCTTGCAAAGTTTCATTGTCTTGGAAGTAAAGATTGTAGGAAAATACTTTATTTTCTTATTATTAACTTTTTGCCATGTTTTTTCCTTTCTGCTGAGTGGTTTTAGTTCTAACCTACCTAGCACTTCTAGCTGGTTTTCTAGTAGTAGCTGGCACCAGCCACAGTAAGTCTGGCCTACTACCTACAAAAAGGAAAGCCTAAAAGTAAACCAAGCAGCCGCAGGAGTGCTTAGTAATTGTGCATTAGAATATATGTAACATACTTAGGAAAAATACTTGTGCACTGCTTTTCCTTTTCTGAAGTTCTTACCCAGTTCATGTACTTGCTGGCTAGTCATTCTCATCTTCTGAAGAGGCTGGATCACATCTGATTTTTGTAGGGCTTTTGGACCACCTTGGTCAGCTTTGGTGTCCATTCCTGCCTGTCTGAATCCAAACTGGAAAAAGTAGCTTCTTTCTCTGTGGCCACTCTCTGCATCGAAGTGTTGATCTGGAGACAGAGATTCTGATGAGGAAAATGAGCATAAGGGGAGTGACAGTGATGTCTTCAGATGGTGAGTTATGAATTAAAAATAACAGGTGCAGTCCTCAGTGTCAGTTAAGGATAAGAATCTGATGGATGTGAACAAATATGCTCTGGTGATTCAAGTGTTTCTGCATGAAAAGTTGTCATTATTGTTTATTTATGAAGTACCACGATGATGTGCTGGGTTTCATAAATAATCTGAGAAGTAGATGGGGAGGCCAAAGATGCTAAAATCATCATGGAATTTTAAGTACTTCTTCAGTTCTGCAGTTCTAACAGAAGAATTAAAATCATAACTTTTTTAGGTGGATTTATATGTGATAGCTGCTGGATTGTTATATTGGATCAACATTGTTTTGAGCTTGCCTCTGTCATTTTATTCCATGAATTAATTGATTGGTACAAGGTATTCAATAGACTTTGAAAGCAATGCAGGGATATCAAGTCTTCAAATACATGTTAATTACAGTAATAATATTTTGAAAGTCTGGAGACCAGATAAAATGATTCCCAGAAGGAGACCAACAGTTCCAATGAATTAACCTTCAAAGAAAGATTCCAAGTATAAAGAAATAAGAAACCTCTTCAATGCTGATATATCAAAATTATCTTGAATTTTATTTTTGTGTAGTTGTAAGAACATGGCTTTTAACTGTGTACTTTAGGAGAGGAGAGAATTAAATTAAGAATGTATTTTAAAATACTTTAATGGCAGGGTGTTTTGTTTTACACACAAATCATTAGCATAAATCATTATTTTTGATACTTTTATTAGATACTTATGCATTGAACCCAAAAAAAGTAAAATTTTTATTTTATTTCTCAGGAGGGAAGAGGTAGAGCCAGATGTTATCCTTGGCAGGAATAAAGACTGGCAGGGTTTAGTCCACACTTGGTACTTTCAAACTGTTCACATTTTTCACTTGTATCTACTGAGTGCTGATGAAAAATCACTATTTGCCCATTGGGTACTACTGGATTAAAACCCAAAATTTATACTTACTACTTTTAATATACAAATTTTGTAATGTAACAATGTTTCTTTTTGAAAAACAGCAGCAAGTTTCCATTCAAATAATTTTACTAAATCTGTTAAGACCAAACTTGTTTTTCCTTTTTTGTGCTGCAATTGTATTTTTGAGTTTGAACAAAAAACCCCTAATCTGTTAATTTCTTATATTTGGACTGTATATAGACTACTTATTTCCCTTCATACCTTTTTTTGGCACAAATGAACCTGGAAAAACTCAATTCTCTGAACATTGGTGAGTGAATATAGATATAAGCCCCAGTAAGCAAAGAGGAAACAACACGAATGCATCAACATAGAGGAGCAAACAAATACATTGACAGGATATAATGAGCAGTAAACTTAAGAGGGAGATTTTAGTGAAATTGGAAAGGAAGTGAAATGTAAGTATGGCACAACTATTACTTATGAAAAATACTATTTTCAAAAATGTTTACCACTGCAGTATAAGAAATAAAACCAAATATGCTGAGACAAAGTTTTTGGATTGAAATAGAAATACATAAATGAAGCATTAACTTTAGTTGAAATGAAAGATGAATTGGTATACTTGCATAAACTACATCTGAATGCAGGGAGTGACACTGTCAGAGCAAATAATATAATGCTTTAAAAGGAAATTTGGAAAAAGAAATGTACAATGAGAAAATATGTTTACACTGGAGTAGATTAAAAGGGCTGCAGGCATTCATTAACTGATGCTTTGGACTAATAAGCTTACTGAGGACAGACTTTAAGCAATGTGGGGCTTTTAAAGTTTCTTTAAAGTCTGCAGTACTTTAAAGTGGTTAGAAACAGATTTGTCAATGTACCATATTATCATTGAGATAATTCCTACATTTGTATATTGTTACTAGCAAAAGCAATCAGAAATGTATTTTCAATATAAGGAAAATGCAAGAGAACCCTCATGAATGCTGATACAAGCAGTTAGTTTATACTGCTTGTTTTGTTTTGATAATTTGCTAAGTGTAAACATATTAAACGAAGTTCATACCCTTTTTATTTATTGATGCATGCCAGCTGCTGTTTATAATGCAACATGTGCTCAGGACAAAATATGCAGGGTAATATTTATTTTGATTATTTTGGCAGGTTCAGGTCAGCTGCATATTTTGTTATTTTACTTTTTCCTTCCCTCCACTTCCCTTAAGTCAGGAACCATAGCTTCCTGTAATGTGGCTTTCAGATATTCTCTAAGGAAATTGAATTTCTGGATTCAAAAGCTGCCCATCTCAAGTTCAAGAGCTCTTCTTTCTTCATGAAAACATATTTATGAAACTGTATAGCTTAGGAAAATTTTAATCAGCCTTATGAAAGTTCTTTCTCTTTAAACATAGTAGGAAAGCTGAAGGATTTTAAAGATAAAGGCACATTGTTGAAGTTTAGCAAACTGTCTTGAAGGTTCATAATAACACTGTAGGATTTAGGAATTTAAATTCCTTTTATTATAGAATCAAAACCACCCATAAGTATATAAAATACTTTGCCGAGTTTACAGACTTAACATTCCAAAGCAGTACGGCCAAGAGCTCCACCTTTATTTTGAGCTTATGGAACTATTAGGAGCTTGATAGCCTTCTCTGGGAACAGGGTGAATGTTGAAAAGGACTGAGTCCAGTTGGAATGCAAACTAAGTGGGATTTTTTTTGGTTTTTATTTGAAGTTATGCTGCATGTTAGAAAGTAAGAGGTTGGAATTTTCACGTCTTTAAGTGATAATTCATTTGGGAATGAATGAGGGTAGTGTGATTTGTAGTTGATTTTTGCTGCTCATTCTTTCTGAACTATGCAGCTTCAAAATTATGCAATATAAACTATGTGGCTAGGAGTTCTATTTGTCTTATGAAAGTTACATGCCTCGGGCTAATACAGCTTATAAAATCTGGTGGCAAGCTTGGAGAGATATAAATAAAATAGTATCACATGTACTGTATAAACTTGTTGATACAGACAGTGTCATTTAAGTTGTATTCAAGCTAAATAAGAAATCTGTTAAACTTATTCTTGCATGCCTCTTAAAGCCCACAATAATTTTATATATATTTTTTTAAATTATGTAATAAATTGCTACCTAAAGCGTGTAACTGCTGACTAGTCAGTGGTTAGCTGATGATTTACAGATGGGAATGAGATGATCCAGATTGCAGGCCAAGGAGCTTTTTATAGTTTTGGTGTATTATTTGCATGTAAAATTGCAACCATGGATGTTTTAGAAGAAGGGTGATCAAGTAGTTAAAGTGAGGTATCTCTTGTTAGGTTACTACATCTGTTCTGTATTTGGCTGTGGTGAATATGATGAAACTTGCTGGGACATTCATTAAAACATCTGTCTCTTGGGCATTTCTGAAGACAATACTGAAATCTAAAAAGTGTGAAAAAGTGATAAAAAGTGAATTCACTTCTGTAATTTCAGTTTGTTATTTGCCTCAGTGTCTCTGTCCTGGGTCTTCTTCCCTTGCCCCCGTAGTCCAGGACCTCACTTCCACATTTCATTGTAGATGGTGAGAGACCATCTCAGCACCCTGAGGTGCTGAGCTGAGCTTATTTTGATGATGGTTTCTAAAACATATACGTTGATATTCTGCATTGGTAAAATGGGTACTGTCTGAGAATATTTTAGCTCTGAGCTAAGAGTTCATTGTGGTGAACAATTGCCTAGAAATGTGTAGAGATTTCTAAACAGATGTAGATTTCGGCAAGACTCAAGTATTAAACCAGTATAATTTAACATGATTGAAAGTGTCAGGCTCAGGTATGAAGACACTCTTTTTGTAGTTTTTAAACCTCTTTTTGAAATACTCTTTTCAGTCTGCAAATATATAGATACAGAAATAATACCCAAGATAAAAGAGGTGTCTTAAACAAAAAAATCAAAGTACAACATACAGAGCAGCCCTATGATTGTTGCTCTATACTCACATGCAAGAGAATGTTGTGACTTGCTTTAATAATGTCACAACCTTTATAAACATATAAAATAGAGATAAACGAAAGAAAAAATAACTCCAAGTTTGGCATTCTGCAAAGCACTAATCTGTTATAAACAGAATCAGTGTTTGTGGTGAAATCTATAAAATCTTGAAGATTTTATAGATACTTGTATTGCTGTTAACTGCATCCTCAATGGTTTTTATATTCTGTTGCAATTCTCCAAATGAGGTTGGTAGTTGACTCTTTTATTCAGTTCAAGGTATTTCAGAAAGTTTTAAAGCATTAATTTTGCTATTTTATTAATATTATTCCCCTCCTTCCCTCTTTCTTGATAGTTGAACTTGAATAGATGCTATAGCTTTGCAGGTATCTGATTTCAGGCTCTAGGGTTAGCAGTAGATCCTTAAAATTCTGAAATCAACTCTAGAAATAGCCTTTGAAAGGTTTGCAAGAATAACCATCTTATTTTGTAGTACAAGCTATAACTGCAAATGCGATTTCATCTACTTTAAGATAAATTTGCAGTCACATAAACTGTAGTAACAGTGATTTATCACAGCTGTAAAAGGTTGGTGCAAGCTCAAAAACTTACCCAACAATGAATGTTCTCCTGAGACTGATTGCCACGGCAGGTATAGGGGAGGTTTTGTTTATAATATCTCAGATGATTTAGTAGAGCAGAGTGGCAATTTGTAATTGACAGACTAGGTTGAGTCTTTCTGTCAGGCAGCATTAGGTGTGGAGCAAAGGTCAATGAATGCTACCACAGTTTTTCACTGCTCTTGGTAGCCAAGTGTCTACATAAAAGGCAGTGACAGAATTTCACCAGTGACAACTGATTTAACCCTTCCTTCACCAGTTCCAACCGCAGCCACTGCTGTGAGCTGTGACACTTATTAAATGGAAGTACTCGTCACTGTCTGGGTTCAGTTGTCATCTTAATCTTTGAGAATGGCTGTAAATTTTCAAAACTTGTGCCCTTCAAATATGTATAGAGATTATATGTAAAGAAATTTTGACAGTCAAAATCTTTCTTTTAAACCCAAGTACTTAAAGCACTCTGTAAAGGTGCCAAGGAACCCAGCAATCTTTTTGATTTATTCTCTACACTGTAGAGGGAGCTGAGGATACAGCAGACATCTGACATCTTGATGGGGTTCTAGAGATGTGTTCTGAGGCAGGAGTTGTTTACTGATGCCCTTAAGTTTGTGGTGAACTCTGTGGATCAGCAGCCAGATTTTCTTGTACTGGATTTTAAGTCTTGGTACACTGAATCTGCTAAGTGGAAGCAATTTCAGGCTTTACAGCTTCACTTTGCAAAGTCAGTACTCTGTGTGCCATACTCTTATTCTTTTAATCTTGTCTGATCAAATCATGTCACGTTATCCCCGAATTTCTATCAAATCATATCAGTTACAACTCGTGAATGCCCCTTAAAGCCTTAATTGAATATTCCTTAGGATTTGGCAATAAAAAGAAGATACTGGATTTCCAGAGAGACTTACAAAATCCTTTTTCTCTGGCATTGACAGTTTTTCTCTGAGGTGTATCCCCTGAGAAAATTCCTAAGCATATCTCTTACAAAGATGGGTACTTGTTTTTCATGTTCAGTGGTGGCATGGAATGAACATGAATTCAGATTTTGCTTGGAGGTTTTCTGTCTTTGCTCATAAGATCCCCCTCCTGTCCATCCCTGGGGCATGTCCCTGGGAGGAACCACTGCTTGCATTGCCCGTCTGCTCAGACAGGTTTCATAGCTGATCTTAATGTTTCACCCATTTCACGTTAACAGGAAAAGCACCGAGAGAGCTTTTCCAGAGAGGCAAGGTAGTAGTGCTTTACTGAAACAACTGCTTTAGTGGAATCTGTGAAATGAATGTATTTGTGTGTTGGTTTTTGTACTTAGTGATTTAATAAGAAACTCAGTCTTAGGGGTGAAATTAGGGTTGCCTAAACAATGCAGCTGGAGTTCTCTTAAACTTTCTGAAGCTGACTCATGTATCCCAGCTAATTCTTGCTCACAGTTCTTGTTCTCATGGTATTTCTCAGCAATGCAATTCTCATTCATCCCAATGCTTAGGTTGAAATCAGTGAAGTGGGAGGGAGAGTTGTTTGCTCAGAGTTGCAGCCTGAAATGCCGGAAATTTGATTTTGTTGCCAACTCACCCAGAAGTCCAAAGCCACATGAATAATTCTCTTTCTGGTACTTCGATTCACTTTCTATGGAATAATAATACTTAGAGAAATGGGTGTGATTTTAAGGCTGGAGAATACTCGGATGTGCTTTATAAAACAAAGAACATTAGAGCTGCCAGTGGTAGGGACCTAATGAAGTTCATCTTATTTTTTGCTTCTACTAGATCACTCTGGATTTTGTCTTTGATCATAAAGCCTGTGTGAAAGTTTAAATATTTTTGTTTCCATTATTCCTTTGCTTCTGATCTAACTGCTCTCGATACCTATTTTATTTTGCACTGGAAGTAAAAGGAACTTGAAATTATGTGTTTGTTCATGTCTTGTGCTGTTATCCAGAAATATTATTGCAAAATAAATATAGTCTTAGTTCCGTTATGCTACGACTACTGAGAATAGACTTTGCAATGAAAAATAACCTTTGATACTTAGAATAATTCATGAGACAGTTTGCCATTTTAAATATCTGAAAATCTGTTTCCTTAAAGAAGGTTAAGAAATTCTGTCTGCCAAGGAAAATGCCTTTCAGACTAAGTAACAATTTATTGTTATCTGTATATCCTCTAGTATGCATATTGGAGTAATAAAAAAGGACACAGAAGATACTGCCTTTTGCTTTTCTAGAGTTCCCTTTTGGTCCTGACTATATGAAGCTGGTTTAGTGTAGTGCTTTAATATTAAAAATAAAAAAATTCAGTACACACAGCATGATAATAGTCTTCAGATGCAGACGTATCACAATAGATAGCTGTTGTGTCATTCATTACTGTAGATGTAAGAAATACCAAAAGCAATTTAAAATTGCACTTATCTTGGCTCTGCTGAATCCGAAGATAATGTCTGAGTATCTGCCACAGTAGTGTCTGAAAGGTAACACATCTCCTCTGTAGGAGTGGTTTGTCTGATAAAAGTAAGGTTACAAATGGAGTCTTTGTAGATAGAGATGTGAAAATAACATCTAGAAAACAGATTTTTCTGTCTATTTAGTATAGAAATCTTAAGGCATACTTGTGTTGAGTATTGGATTATTCAGCAGCACATGTATAGCTTTTAGTTAAGAAGTGCTGCTTAATATTTTACTGTGAAAAGAGTTCTCAGAGAGCCACTCAAATGAAGCTCCTTGGTGAGATTCCCAAATTCTTACTCTCCTTCTGACTTATTGCTACCTGGAGAAAACTCTGGGTGAGCTTGAATGTTCTATGGATGTGGGTTCAGTCATCGGCAGCTCCCTGACCTTTTCTCAATACTGTATGCACGGGGGCTGTGCTGAGTCCAGCTGTCCTGCCTGGGGAACCCTGGCTTCTTTCCCTTCTCAAAATTGCCAATCCCAAAAGTTTGCTGCGGGCTCCAGAGGAAGCAACTGGAGTGTCCTGCCGGGGTAAGTGCTGTGCCCTCCTGTGGCAAGGGAGTGTGAGGGTCCCTGCTCTGCCAGGCAAATCCCTGTGTTTTGGGACTCCAAGGTCTGTTACTGCAGAGTACTTGGAGTGTCAGAGTTTGAAGAGTAGCAAGGAAGCATTGCAGAAGTCGTGACTCAGGGTTGGTTTTTTTTGGGGGAGTGGAAGACCTGTTTTTTTAAAGATCCCTCTAGTGTGCCTAGATGGTACACTTGGGTCAGGGCTTTTTTCATTTGTTGTTGTTGTTTTTGTATCCACATTATCTGGAAACTTCTCGTTTTAAAGAAAGTTGACAACCAGACATCGCAGTGACGGAGATTAAAAAAGTGTCAAATCTCTCAAAAACTAATTTCAGAGTCGTCATCTTGTAATAAGATGCATTTTATAGGTATAGAAACACTTTTGAAATGAATGGAAAAGCAAATTAGAGCATGACACATTAGATAATATTGCTGTAGGTAGACAACTGATGTAAATGTGTTAAGCTTGGCTTCAGGTATATTGTTCTTGTGGGAGTGTGTACTTATCTTGCCATGAAATACTTTAAGGTAATATTCTATTATTCTACATAAATATTCAAATTGGTTAGACCAGAATCATACATAATTAAGACATTGAGCTATTCTTATTAATATTTTCCCTAGTCTATACTGAATGTAATTGATTTTGCTCAGGAGCAATTAGTTCAGATTGCTCGGTTTATGTGGAGGACTTGGAATGACAATGTTTCTTTCTACTCTAAAAGTGCTTAATACAAAGATTATGATGAAGAGGTATATTTGAAGTATTTACTGGAGTTTGTGTTGCAATCTTGAAATAGTTTATTTTTGTAAATAAAATTCCCACTTTTACCTGATCTTTATTACACAAAGTTTTCAGAAAGCTTGGTAAAGGAGGACTTGTGATAGCTTCTAAATATTCTGTGGCATTTACTGGGGCTAATTTGTGGCATCAATTTCTATAAGTGCCTTTCTGATATTCTCTAAGAACTTGGAATCTGGTGAAAGGTAAGTAAACAAATTTTAGAGAAAGGGGCCTAACAAGGTATACCAATGTTAGCTTAATTCAGTACAAGTAACATAGCAGAAATAGATATTTAAAAGAAGTTTGAAGGAAAATGATATTTACACTTTCTTTAATCTTTGTAATAATATAGTGAGAGGGGAAAACTGGTTGAAACAGCATTGAAATATTGAGGTTTAACATTAAAAATCTTATTTGCTAATTCAGAGAGTGTATGTTACAGACTTTTTAATACAGATTAAATTTTTTTTTGTTATCGTCTGGCTGGCACTTGGCAGCCTTTATGATATGTTATATGGTTTCAGTCAAAATTCAATAATGGTAGTACGTATTTGTACTGGCAAGTTGCTGCCTTAAATTCTACACATTTGCCATCTTGTATGCCAACATGGTAAGCACAAAATGATCTGATAAGTGTACGAGCAGAACAGAAATAACAACCACGTGTGTTACATGTAGTGCAGTTATAAAGGAGAAAATGGCATTTTAATGGAAAAGAAGCGAATGGGTGCCCATGCTGATTTTGGCTGTTACTGGAACTGTCTGTTGTAATCTGTACATTCTTGTACTTTCTTGTCTTTGCTGGATAATGCATCTTCCATAGTGGTACACCCAACTGCCCATCACTCTAACAGGGGCTTGCCCAAAGAATGACTGTCTAAGCTACTTATTTTAGGAAATATTTAAGGACAAAATTTTTTTTTTTGTCATTCTCCTTCAAACAGGTTGTGCTGCTTTCCTAAAGAACAAAGTTGTGTATCACTTTTAGACCAGTTTAGTAAATAGCTTGTTAATGATACATGTACCAGAAAAGACAATCTTTTTCTTACTTTTCTTTAGTTGTTTTTTGTCATTAGTACTCACAGCTATACTCTCTTTCCTGACCCTGCTTTTGTTTCTTTCTTGCCTTTTATTTCTCCAGTTCTTTCTGAAGATGGTCTTTTTTTAAAAAAACAAATAAGTGCAACTGGTCTAACTTATCCTTCCATGTCATCTCAGGCATCCCTGAAAGGTGCTATCACTCTCATTATTTATTCAAGGACCTGAAGACACTTCTGAAAAAAATAATAAATTATTCTGTCATCATTAGTTTAGAAAAACTTTTAAAACCACTGAAAGAAATGAATTGAGAAACCATTAGAAATAACCAAGCTTCATTTAACATAGCTGTGATTGCTTCAGGACATGATTCCCCGCAAAGGCTTTGGAATTCCTTGTGGATATTGCTGCCAGAGTTTATTATTTTAAAAGCAATGCATTCAGCTACAGTTATTGTACAGCTAAATGTTTTAGGAGCCATTTGGTAGAAATGCACACTGTGAGGTAGAGCTGAATATTGTCAATCAAGTATCAAATGAAAGGCGGTGGAATGAGCTGAACATTGACTAATGTGAAAGAAACAGATACAAAGAAAGGTAGAAAAAGTTAGTTGTGTAATGGAAATTGAATGAAATGTTAGGTGTCTTTGTATTATTCATACCAGTGTTTTGAACAGTTGTGCTGAAAGCTTTATTTCAGAGATTGCGGCTATAGCTAAAATGGAAAGAACATCAAATATTGAACAACACAGCCTTAGGAAGACAATTTTAACTACCTGAGCTGATAGATATAGCATGTGAGAGTGAGATTAAAAAAAAGACAAATCACAGCTGAGACCGTCATTGACCACTTTACCTTGGAAGCTGGGAAGTAGATGGACTTGAAGATAATTGCTGTGTTACATTCATTATATGGGGTGAAAACTGCCTTTCCAAACGTCCTAGGAGAATTTTCTCAAAGCCCATTTTCCTAAGGTAACCACATTGCCCTTCGCCAGTGCAAAATCTCTTTGAGAGATAAGACACAAAGATGTTGCTTAGGCTTAAAATTACTGCTTCTAACGAAGTAAATGGAGTCTTCTACTTACAATAATTAATTATTAATTCTGTGTAGTGATTTGGCACACCTTAATACATTTTCAAATTGGAAGTAAAAATCTAGCTGAAAGTTTAATTATTTCTAGAAGAAATAATCAAATGTTTATTCTTTTCTGTATATACATTCAGTAAAATTATGTTAACATAGGGAATTTTTGAAGTAAGCAATAATATTAGTGCTGAAAACAATTGATATGCTATACAGATTATTTACAATAAATGTTATATTCCAATAGTTTTCCAATTTCACTTAGGTGGTCGATATAGAACTGGGATTTGATATGACAGAGGTTGCTTTTGTAGTCTCAGTTGTGACATGGGGATCCTGAAAGAAATTATTTTAAAGGAAGGCCTTGTGGCAGATGTAAAACACATTCAACCTGTAGGCTACAAGTTGATGATTTTGATGTATAACACCCAATATTCATGGTCTAGTTAGGGTCCTGTGTTGGGTAAAGAAGAAGGAAATTCCAGAAAAGCTCAAGGTCTGCATCCTCATCTTCAGGGTTCCTCAGTCTGACACTTATTGTGACAATTATTTTGCATAAATGTCTGGTCTTTGCAGAAAGATTAGAGCAGGGTACTTCTGTGCTGTCTGAATTTCAAATTTTTAGGGGTTGTTCAATATGTTGTAGTCCACTATATAAATAGTGCTCAAGGCCAAAGTAATCCACAGCTAATATCTCAATTACAAAAAAGTGACAGCATTTCTCCTCTCTGAGCAGTGCTCTGATCTATCTGAGTCTGCTTTGGGCAGGAGATGGGACTGGATGACCTCTGGAGGTCCCTTCCAATGTAGGTGACTGGGAGATAGAAATTGTCAGTCATCCTGCATTTTCTTCCTCAAGTGGACACTAATCCAAATCTGTTTTTTAAACCATTTTACAGACTTGCAGCACTACCAAAAAGAACTATAAACTGGTATGATGGACTGTATTTATTGTGTGGGGTTTACTTGCCCTCTGAATTAAATAAGAATAATTACTAACTGTTTAAAACTTTGGGCTGGCACTCTGCCAGAGTATGTATCAGTAATTGTCTGAAGTACTTTAGAAAAACTTCTTTGTCACTCCTTATTAACAGCTAAAACCCTGTTCCTCTCAGTCTTTGACACCAAGTGGAAGGCTAAGAGGAGCACTCTGAGTGGAGTCTTACTTGTTGAGGCAAAATAGAACAAACAATTTAGATTTTCTAACCTAGCTCTTTAAATATATCCTTATGAGAAAAGACTTTCTTTTCAAATTTAGCTAAGAATTGTTTAATGATGCCAGACCGGTTTTTTTTTGAGACTTTCAGTTTTCATACATATTACCCAAAAGATCCACAATGAGTTCTGTATTTCATTGAATTATCAGAAGGTTTACATTGTCTTCAAAAAAAAGTACTACTGCAGATAGCTCTTTCACAGAACACAATTACAGTCCCAGCAGACTGTCCCTGTAAGTTAAGCTGTAACAATTATAAAAGCAAACCAATTTGGGGGGAAATCAAAATAAATTACTACTGCTTTTCAGTACTTTTTGGGATTTATATTCAGCGATTGTTACTGCTTAACAGTTTTAGTAACTGAGAGACATGAGCATTTTGAAGACAATTCTGAGCATAGTTTTCAGAAATAATATGGAAACTTTATAATGCTGTTTTAGAAATACATAGAAAATTATCAAAACTGAGGAAAGCAGAATAGGTGTTTCAGGGTTGAATAAGAGAAGTGCTGAAAAGATCTGACATAGGAAATAAAAGGTAATACAAGAAGTGTAATAAACAAGGAATGGTGACTCAGAAAATTTTACTCGTTTTCCAAAACGACTTGGAAGTAAGTTATAGTAAAACTTGAATTAATAAAGGTGAATTCTTTCTAATAATATTTTAATTAAATGTTCGCAATTTATTTGGTAGTTTTGTTAAAATTCTTGAACTTAAGAATTCAAAATTTATTTGCAGAATAGAGCCTCCTGACTGTATCATATGTAGTGTAAAAAACAGGTTTGGCCCACCTGTGGGAGCTGCAAGGCAGTTTGAGGTGCTGGTGATTATCTGGCTGAGCAGTGGAGTGTAAGCTCAGGAGAGAGAAATAGTTATGCTGAGCTTGCCATGAGTCACCATGGCAAATCACTTGTAGTAACCATTTTGAAATGGGGAATCTAAATGAACTTCTTCCCACTGAAATAAGAGTAAAAATTTGTGTCCTATGTAGGATAAAGATGTTTCTCAGCTCTTATCTGTCTCATTGGTGCTGAAAACACTGAAGTGCTCAAATCTGCCAATTGTTCCAGTGCTTTGTTCTCTCAGCTGCTCTGCAACTCCTGGTGCTGTTTGCACCATTGCTGTTGGTGAACTGTATAAAAGCGCAAGTGAAAAACAAACATAAGAATGTAATCTCCCCACAATGTCAACTGAGTTGAATGAAAAGCATGTCAAAAGCTAATTCTCCTTACAACAATCACTTCATTAAATCCTTTTGCATATTGCACAGGCTTACTCAGTAGAGAAGAACTTGATTTTTTTCATATTCTGTATGAGTCTCATTTTTCCCACTAAAAATGGATTTTAAATGTATATTCATTGAAGGATGTGCAGTGAGTCAAAGGCAGAACCAAGAACACCAGGGCATGCTGACCCATGCTGTCACCAGTTGCCTACATATGCTTTTAGAAATGGTGTTTTATTGCAAGTTCAGACATAAGGATTTCCTTTTCATTGTAGAGGGAGCTTTGAACAATTCCTCTCTTTCTCCAAAGAAAATGTTGACAATAGAATTTTTGATCTTCAAAAACTAATGCACATGACAAATTTAATTCATGTAAATAATTCTGCTAGACTCAGTAAGACCCATCACAGAAAGTTAAACATGCATAACTATCTCTCAAGTAAAGACCATGTACGTGGTAGGTATAGTGATACAGTCCAAAAGTTCACTTCGATAAAATTCTCTTCAAAAGATGTGTCTTAGCAAAAGATCATGTGTTATTTTAAATAACATTTGAAAAAGTTACATGCACTCACGTTCAAAACTTGTAGAAGCAAAATTTATCTAGACAGTTTAATGCTGTTATAAGTACGTATTCATGTTGCAGTAAAATAGTAATGATTCATCACATTTTTATATCCTCATAGTTATGTTCATTTCAATATTATGTGGTTTTAGGAAGTAACACTGCATAGTTCCAGTTTACATACTGTATATGTTGTCAAACCTTTTCCTACAGTCATCCACTCATTACATAAGTTTTCCAGGTGCTGGCTTTTTTGAATACAGTTGATGAAACTTTGAGCACAGAATCCTGTATGACACTTTGGGTGTTCACTAATCTTGGGAAATAACCTTTAGACCTTAAAGTTCTTGTGGGAAAAAAAAAAAAGTTTTACTTAATAGGATCATGTAGTTCCGAAATTTTCTGGTGCTTCACAAAAGTCATAGGATAGACAAGCACATTTCTTTTATGAAGTACTTACAGTCCTAATAGTAATGCTTTGATTCCTACTGCTTCTTGTCCTCTTCAGTTAATTAATATCATTCTGTAGTGGAGTGGGCTTGTTCAAAAGCTGAAAACTCTTTAACTCCCTCACTGTTAGGAAATCATATTAAAATTTCTATTTGAGAGTGACCTTGCTGTTTCCTTTTGCTCATACAGTAATACCACTAAACCAGTATTAGAGAGAGAATGAGTTGTGTGTCCTGCTAGTGATGATAATATTTTGTTTTACTGTTTGAATTATGATATTACTTACACAAAAAAAGCTCTTGAATATGATTTTACCTAACTAAAACAGTTGATGTAATAATTAATACAAGAACTCTCTGGCTTTGGTAGTTTGAATGTGACCTAGCAGTCCCTTATATCACCCAAGAGGACTATTGATGAAAAGCCACAGTATGAACACCAAAGTCACAAAAATAAGAGTTTTGCCTTATACTTTGAATTACTGCAAGTGGGGCTATTGAACAGCGATTTTTCCACAAAAGCAGTAGTGTATTTACATAACATGAGTGGTTAGCTACAGTTTCTCCTACATTCCATTAAATGTATGACAGATTATCAGTGTTTCTTTGCATTTTTGGAAGGACATTCATTTAAATAACTAATTACATAAAAGGAGATTTCTTGATGCTTATGCATTCTTTTGCTATTATCAAATAGTGTCAAGATCTGGAAATTGCTGTTCTGCTGGTACTGTACTAATTAGAATGATTATTAGTACAATATTACTGCCTTTTGGCTATAGCTCTTTGGGGTTTGTTTTTGCCACATGAACCTGCTATGTATAATGGAAGGCAATTTTTGAGAATTTTTCTGTTTTTACTAATGCTTGGAATTGGTTATACTGCAAGTGAATGGGTTTAACAAAAGCTGGTATACATTAAAGATAATGATAAAACCAGCTGGAATTAGAGGTGCTGAGAGATTAGGTTTTTTTGCTTGCTTCAGGATTCTTGTATGATTCCTTGTAAGAATGCTGACCACATGCTTTATTTGGTTTGAAAAGACAATACAATGGGCCACAATCCCCATCAGGAAGAGAGGTGTCACTTTAGACCAGTATATTCATCTTTACTCTTCTGATGGTTTGTCTTTATGCTCTTTTAAGTTTCGATGCTCTCAAAGTTAGAGAGAGAAGTAGGCATTATGAACTACTCTACTAAAATAATGGTATCTAATAAATTGATAAATACTCCTCATGTCTTTACAACTTTTCCTCCCCTGTGTTTGGGTATCAAACTATGTAGATGTTCCCCACGCCCCATTCATCTCATGAGCTGTCAGTAGTGTTTTCAGTCCTTTTTCTCTTTTCACTTGTTCAATCAGTTTTGTTATTGTTCTGTGTCTTCCCTCTCAGTCTATCTGTATAGTTCTAATGTTATCTGTTGAAGTCCTAAGCAGTAGCTCAGCTGTGGTTTTCAGTTTGGAGAGGAGAAAAAAGTGCAGTTAGTACCTGTATTTTATGATAACTCCATGTGTCTCTACATGTGTGGCACAAAAAGCAGGTATCATTTTTTGTTTATTTATTTTTCTGTTTCTGCCATGTTTGTGGTGCAAATGCCTTCTTAATTTGTTTCTGTGGTGCAGCTCTCAATGAATTATGGATGTTGTGGGAATAAACAATATTTTGGTTTACCAAGAAGGATTTTAAAACCTTAATAAAAAAGTTATTTAAAAAGTTAGAAAAGTTTAGAGAAACTTAGTTTTTCCTTTTGCACTGTAGGATTTCAATATAAATTATTCTAGACTTATTCTGATACCATTAAGAAATTAAATACATTTTTCCCTACCAAAAGAAGGATTTTTGTCCAAGGATTTCCTAGGATGTCTGCTCACACTCCTTTTGTATCTAACCACATACCACATGTAAAGAGAACATCTTAAACTGCAATATGTCAACTGTTACCAGGCTTCCATAAAAAATGATTAAGTACTATTTGTACTTAAATTGTTATTTTAAAATAAAAGATACTTCAAGTTGCTTGACCTTAAGTTAGTGTGTGAGAGAAATTGCAGAACTTGAAACACAATTTTTGAACAGAACCCCAACACAGTCATCCCAGATGTGCAATCTGAGTGGACCAGGCTTTCTGTATTTATTCAAATTATCTTGGATGTCTGCCTAACACACCTTTCTACTTGAGAAGCGGAAAACTGAACAGGAATTAAGAGGAAGTGCACAGCAAGGGCAGGTGTGGTTGGGGGTCTGGTTGGTGTTTCCTGTATCATTTCAGTGTCCCTTCAGCTGGGCTCAGTGAGTGGAGCTTAAAGGAAGAATTTTGGAGAGGTTAATTTTCTAGACATTGTCTATCGGATGTATACAGGACTGAGTCATGTCTAATCTGTACCAGCTCTTGGGCTGCTCAGCAGAAAAGCAGGTGAAAGTTGACATTTTACTGATTTTCAATGAAGTTTGGGTGGGAGTTTTTTTCTTGTGGTTTTTGTGTATTTCCCCTGTGCGTATTATCAGAGGAAACACATATTTTCAGTAGTGGATCACACTTCCTTCTATGCTCACTGTGCATTTGGGAATAGCAGTCTTCATCTGAATGCCTTGTCTGCCTTGGGTTTGGTTATCAGAGCTGTGCTTTCTCTGTGGATGCACTGCTCTATGAGCTCACAGGCTTTAGGCTTTACTGGGTGGGATGCAGCACCATCCCACTAAAGAAGCCTCAGCTGTGGAATTTGTTTGCACTGTAATGTCAAGTGAACGCAAGTCCATCGACTCTGGAAGTTTGGTAAAAAGATTCCTTCTCTCTGCTTAAGGGGTTGTAGGAAGTTCAATTTTTTTTGCATTATGATTGAGAGCTTTTAATTTGATACTTTTTAAATACTACAGAAAATTCTCTTATGCTGGGCATGTCTTATACATGAATGAGACTTTGTTGCACTGAATCACATCATCTTGTACTTTCAATGGTTTCACAAAACCAGAAACCACAGTATCATTTTGAGCCAACTGGAATTTTTGGCTTGTTTAATTCAAATGGGAAGAATCAGAAAGGAAATCTGAGAGATTACTTTTATCCATTAGAACAATTTATTCTTCTAGGTATGTCTGTACTGTAAAGAAAGGGGGTCCAGAAGAGAGTGGAAGCAATGGCTCATTGACTGTCCATATTTCTCCATAGTTAGTATCTCCTTGGCATGATTCTGGTCCTTGTGTACATGTGACATGGCTTGCTTGGTTTCTTTCCAGTGCAGGGTGAACGAAATAGTGTTCAGCCTGCATTGCAGTATGCCAGGGAAGTACATTTGTGCTGTGAAACTACAGGCACAGATGGCATGCTTTAGGATGTCAGTGCAAGGCAAGAGGGTGTTTGATTGATGTCCCTTCAGAGCATGCGGGGAGAGTGCTGGAGTGCTCCACAGGGCTAGGAAAAGACAAACCTTGTGTAGAGTTAATATCTTCTGAACAGGCTCTCTGGAATGAACTGTCCCCCAAAGTGTCTTGGGAAAAGGAGTAACAGAGACATAAGATTTTAAAGGGTCAAATGCAGTAATCAAATGATTCATAATGTGTCTGATCAGCAGAGTGGTACTGACAAATGAACTGCCCCCCAGCACTCTTTTAGTTGCATTCTGTGAGAGCTGGGACTGAAAGTACCTTGGTTTGAATTTTCAGTTACTTGGGATTGAATCATTAACATATTGTACAAAGACAGTTTGCAAACTGAACTTTAAAATAAATACTTATTAGAAGGCTTCTCTGGGAAACTTTCTTAACCAAAAACAAACAAACAAAGAAAAAAAACCCCTACCATCAACCCAAAAACCAAATCCAACCAATGAACAAACCAAAAAACCCCAAAACAAAACACAAAGACTACCTTAAGTGGATTTTGGTTTTGGAAAATAGCTTCATTGAAATACAGTGTGTTCATTTTCATAGTATTTCTTCTGCTGGAATAAAATACTGAAAATGTGAGATTTTTAGCACATGGCTAAAACCTGATAATTATTTAAAGCAGCTGCCTAGTTGCAGTGTATAGCGAGATTCATCAATGTGATTCACTAGCACATTAGAAACAAACAAAGAAACAAAAAGCAACCAAGTGAAAATCCTATGGATAGATAAAATGTGAGAAGTACTTATTCATAATGGGTCCGTGGTAGTGCTTTATTTTTTAAAATCCAACCTCTATTTAAAGTTTCATTAAAATCAGTGAGTCAGTGTCTGTTAGATCAGAAAGTTATTGTTTTAAGCTATCCAAAATAAAATACATAAATAACACCTTTTTTCATGTATTTATCCACCAAACCATTGCATCTGTAAGCACAAGAAAAGGATGCTCATTACTGCAAAATTTCTGCAGGTCTTTGATTATAAACATTTCCTGTAAGAAGATGACTGTATTCAAGGGAAAAGAGAAACCTACCTATTTTGGCCATGCTTCATACATTTCATGTCCATTCTGTTACTTGTCGGAAGAAATAATGTACAAAAATTATTCAGTGTAATTTCAGCATCGAGTAAGAGCCACAATTTGTCCTGGCATTGATTCTTTGAAAAGATTTTCCATTGTCTGTAGTTGAGCCTTATTTCTGAGTTACTATATTGAACATTGTAACCAAAATTGTCCTCCCTTTCATCCGCATTCCCCCAGCAAATATCCTCAGAAGGGAAAAATGTTATGAGTTGTATCAAGAGTTTAGTAAGTGATTCATTGCTGTAGGAAAAATAATGTGATTTATGTTTGCCAGTGAAGTTCATTTTATTCACAGAATTGATCTTCAGTGCAAACCAAATCCTTCTTGAGAACAGCCTGTTGCAAGTTCTTGCACATCACTAAAACTAATTAAAAACAGGTGGATTCTTCCCATGCAGCAATACCAGCCAGCTGAATGAAATGTAGATAACTTGTATTAATTGTTAGAGAAGATGTTTTCCCTACTGACCTTACTGGAATATTAAGATTCTCTAAAACTGCATTTCTGAACAGAAAAAGAATCATATTTTAACTATGATACCCATATTACTTCGTTTATAAAATCTGAATTGAAGTTGGCATTGTAGAGAAGAGGAAACCTGAAGGAAACTTAAGTTTTGAAACCTGATCTCTGTGTGAAAGTCTCTGTGAAACTCTGATGTAAAAATTTGAAAGGTTTTATTTAGAAACTGAAGTTTACTTAGGTAAGTTTTGTTTTGTTGTTTTTTTTTTTTAATTTTGTGGTGTCATTTTTCAAGACAGTTTATTTTTCAAAAAAACAAATGAGATAGCAGTATTGAAGAATCATGAGCTGTGTTTATTAAGTAAGCATTCCATTTATGAACTAAATGATCTGCTTAATCTTGTGATTTATTACTAGTTTGATAGTTCTCTTTAATTAATAGGAGTTTGTTTCATGTGAGTTAATGACACTGGTTTCAATCCATGCGTGTAGGGCTGTACAGAAGGAGGCATGGAGGTGGAGTAGGAGAGAGCTGCCTTGTGCTACCTTTTCATGGAGGTGCCAGTAAAATTGAGACTGCCCTCTTTTTCAGGGCAGAATGAATAGAAGGCTGGAAAAACAAATTGGCACAAGGAAAATTTTTCAAAGACAGAATTACTTGTATCTAAGCTAGATGAGAGTTTTGAAGCACATGTATCTTTGCAAATCAGACTATGCAGACTGGTCCAAATATAATATTTGTATCTAATGTCATTGTAACAGACCTCAAAGATGGTCCCTCTGTAACACAGCATATAAAAAAAGTGACCCAATATGAAATGGAATTTATGATGTTAGTCTTTCCAAGCCCAGACAATTTTAATTTTGGGTCTTCATTTTTTCTTGACTGACTTAAGTTCTGTGCAGCCTCAGAAGAGAAGGTGAATAACAGAATTAAGTAATAGAACATTGAGAATAGAACAATAGAGCATTTAATGTATTTATATTTTCTAGTTAAATATTTTGAATTTTAAACTAGTCTTTCATCATGTCACTGCTGAAATATATTCCTAAAATGGTAAAGAGTTGGTAGATTAGATAAATATTTTTTGTCATACATATGATTTTTATTATGAGAAGGAGAAACTTGTGAGATGTGGAGTTTCTTAATTGATAGAAATAGACTGTGTGTATATTGGAGCATATTTAATTTTTGTTGCAAACGTAGGCTTCTGTGTGCTTTCAAATGCATGTGTATATGGATCATAATAAATCCCAAATTGCCAGTTGTGGGTTACGCTGTCTGGTTTGGGGTGAGGAATAAGGTTGCTGTACAAGTTTATTCACAAGCAACATTGTGTAGTAAAGTTGGAGTCAGGTCTGAGCACCTCTGTTCTCCTTGTAGATGGCCCATAGTGGGCCATCAAGTGACATCAAAATAGACATTTACGTATGAATTTTAAAAATAACTTGTAGAAATGTCCAGATCTTACTAATATTGCAGTATTTTAACTTTGCTACATCAGTAATTATATCTGTTTTCCTGTGGGTCAGTGTTACATGTTGTTACATTTGCACTCAGATTTGGGATTTTATGTGGTAGGTGTGTGCTGGGGCAAAGCACTTGCTGCTCATAAAAAATGGGGAATGCTAAGAGCAAGACAAGTTAAGATAGTCTTGTATAACAGACTATATATTTTTTAAAATAAAAATTGTTTTAAAAAATGTCAAGTTTGCTAGTTAAGAGCATAACATTGCTTTTGAAAAAATTTTTGGTCTACTTTCTAACTTATTCCAAGCTGCATTTCTTATTTTGAAATGTAATTTTGTGCACTAGAGAGGTATAATTTATTGTAAATGTTACATTAAAAGACTCATTTCTCAAGCAGTTGGAATTAGATTTTTTTCAGAGACAAATGTTTCTTATGCACATTACATAATCATTAGATTAAAAAAACAATTTCTCAAGCTTCTAAAACAAACTGCATTTCTTGTGCATATTGAAAAGTTTTTAAGGGGTAACATCTTCAGAACAAGTGCATGTTCATATTGTATTGCTTCTGAAATAGCTGGGAATATATAGTGATGGAAAATCACTAAACTACAAAGAACCATTTGTGAAATGAACAGTAGTTTGACATAAAGAGGAAGAATAAACAACTTTTTCAATGACCTGCCTGCAGGACCAGTTTGCATGTGCATGTGATGGTGGTGCTTGATGGGTCAGGCATAACTTAATTACTGAATTTCTACTATGCAGAGATTGCAGCAGTAAAACATTTTTGGACTTGTCTGAGTTGTTTGTCTTTCCTACAGAAAATTAAATACTTTGTCTGTATATATGAGCCATCCATGGTATGATTGTTTGTACCTCCCTGCTACAGCAGCCACTGCAAAGTGACCTTATTTTCCTCTAATCTATTGGAAAAGTTTTTAATATGTCTTTTGCTTTACCAGCCTTTTTGCAGACTGGGAAGCCCAAATACCTCTGTGGCAATTTAGAATCTACTTGTGAAGTGTGGGCATTTAGTAGTGTTAGAATTCTCAAGCTGAAATCAAAATTCATTTGTTGACATATTTCTTGACTGTGCTTTTACTTAATAAAGAAGAAACTGTGCACTTCAGGAAATGGTAATCTTTATTTACTGCTATTATGGGAAAATGCAAATGCAGCAATGAATTTTGTGATTAGTATTTTACAGAGCAGTCACTTACTATAATTATATGTTTTAGATCAGTGGAATTATCATGTTCTATTAACCAGATTATTTCCTGACTTCTTGTAGGATTCTGAGTAACAACAAGATCCTGTGGTTAAAGAATGGCTCTTTCTTCGGGCTGAGATCCCTGGAGAGACTGTGAGTAACTGATCAGCCTTGTTCCACCTACAATTAAAGAGTCTTTGTACTTTAAATATAGAAACAAATATCAGATAATGAAGTTGAGATGTTCTGAACTGTATTGCACAGTAGAGTTTCTAGGCAGTCATCAGGTTAAGAAACAGCATGAAAATGAGTGTATGGGGATGGACATGGAAAATACAGGAAAGCACTGCCATCAATTTGGAACTAAAATAAACATCCAGTCAAAGGCTTGTACTACACTATGTACACTATCAGAGTGAAGACTGGTATATGTAATGGTAACACTAATATACCTGACATTTAATTTGGGTTATTTAACTCATTGGTGTCCAGTAGTTCCATTTTAGTTTTATATTAATTTTATTTTTTTCTGTATGTTAATTATAATCTCAACATATTGGAAAGCATTTATATAACTGGAGCAGACAATGACAGTAACAAAGCTCCATGACCGTGCATTTCTACTCAATATTTGGAGGGGAGAAGAGGAGCGCAGCAGCTAATGAGTTGGAAAGAAAACATTTGGAAACTTCAATGGAAATAAATAAGCAGTAATAGCTATAGTATAATAACACTACTTTCTGTATATATAGGTGACTCATTTGAGAATTGTGAGCAAGCCTAAAAGGCTGTTTTTTGTATCTATAGGCAACTTATGGTGCCAGTGCATCTAAAATGAGTAATTATGTCATGCCTATCTTACAATATCTCCTGCAGCTTAAGCAAAATTACTTTTATACTTCTTTGTGATATTAGCTTTAGTATGTAGAACTGTTGATATAAAGTAATTGCTACATTCATGAATGCATGACTGTATTCTGTGTAGTGTGAATATTTCCACATGCAAAGAAATTACATATTAAAATCAACTTTAGCTAGTATTTTTACTTTGGATGTGTGTGATTCGCATGTTATTTATGGTTGCATAATAAAGTGGGTAAGTATATGATACTGAGATGTTTGAATATTCTAACTGTGATTTAAAAATAAACAACTTATTTCAAGGTCTCAAGCAATCCCTTAAGCACCTTGAAGGGTTTGGATAAAGCTGACTGCCAGAAGATTTATGTTACATCATATTACATTTTCTCTGCATATAGTTATATCAAGTACTTCTTTAGTGTTAAATATTAATATATTAAATTATACGGAATATTAAATAGAATGGAATGAAGAGCGATGTATTAGGTTACTAGTTAGTAACTAGGTGTAATATTAGGTTTAATAGTGACATGAGGCTTGTAAAGAAGTCTACAAATATTTTAGACAAACTAATTTAGAACACGGGGTAGGATTACAAATTTATTGCAAAAAGGGAAGTTAGTAAATTAAATTCTAATGTAATATAAGTAAATCATTAGTGTTTAGAATTAAAGGAAAATGTTTCCTCTGAGGTGTTTTTTAGGGTTTAATTTACATTGGGAAATTATACTGAGCATATACTTATAAGAACTTTATTAGTGAACTAGTGAGAGAAATACTTCAACCTGAAAAGACATTTCAAACAAAACTAAGAACAGTGAGAAAAACAGAAAAAGTGTCTCAAGCACCATTACAATGTAAACCTTTTTCATTTTTCTGTACTGATTTTTTGCAACATTAGATAAAATGAGTATCATCTCCTTTGTTTATAATTCTATTTGGCTATGGTGTTAATGAGAAATCCTTGAGTGGTCCATGAATTGAAGACTAGAATTCAAGTAATGACATTCTCGTGATTCAGATGCTCTGTTTCTGTTTCATTTGGGGCCAGTGTGACCCCATATGCTTCTTATCAATATCTGTGAAGTTCCAGTTTCAGCTGGAGGGGTGAGAACAGCTGGAATAGTCTCCTTGGAGGTGAGTGTGAATGAGCTACAGCTGGATGAGTGCTCGTAGCCCTTGGACAAAGGTTTCCCCAGCTTTGCCTTTTCCACAGAACCTAATTCAGAGCAGTACTTCAGGTGCTTAAAATGGAGAACTATGACAGCAAATTCTGTCGATATTCATGGCTCATCAAAATGGATCAAGAACTTTCATTCCTTGCCTGAAAGGATGTACAGTAGCAGGAAAATCCAGCTTCCTTTATAATAATGTGAAGTTTACAAGATTAGGTGCTTCGGAACACGTGTGTGCTGGAGTTAAGAATTTCTCATTTAATTTGGCTTTGCACTCTCTGTGGTCCTATTCAGAACAAAAAATAATGGGAATGCCATAGAGGCAAGAATCATGTAAGTCAGTAATTCTTTTCTGGTTACCATGAGGTCATGAGCTAGAAGAGTGTTAGCTTATGTGGAAAATGAAATCATTCAATGTCAAACTTGAAAATTTTAGAGAAGTAAAATTTCAGGTGAAACAGAATACTTGTGTATTCTGGCTCTTCCCTATCCTGGAGCTCTTAAACCCTCTTTCTGGGTAAAGAATGGTTTGAAGCCCCACTTCAATAAGTGAGTAACAACTTCCCCTTCTTTTTTTGTTTTTCAATGCATGTCACAACAAGAATTGGATTACAAAAGTGTCAGCCTTCCCAGGTTCTGGTGATTTTTCAAGAGGACATTACACAAAGTGAGATACCTCATTGAGCAGTTGTCTCAATGTGGGACTCATTTTACCATGAAAATCAAAAAACACAAGTTATTTTCCCTTTAACTGTCCATTCTAAGATTAAGACAAAATTGATTAAGACAAAATTAATGTTATACATGAAATTCCTTTTTTTTTTTCCAAAACACTTTTCAGAAACTTGCAATTTTTTTCAAGCACAGCATGAGAATTACAAGATTACCATTTTAGATTTTCTCAAATTGTGTTGCTGCTATAGGAAATCTGATATTAGGTTTTCAGGGCATACAACTGACAAACCAGGGAAAAATATTTGGGGATATGGTTATTTCCCTTTAAATAATGGAAAGATAATACTATACTTAATCTATTAATATTATAATATGAAACATGTAATAATGTCTAAAAGCTATAGAACAGTGATCAAAATACATGTATGAAATGCTACTATTTTTATGGGGCAGTTTGTAAAAGTGCTTTGAAAAACACTGTCTCTCAAATGGTGTATTTTCTGAACAATGACACATGAGTGATCTGTAGAGATGGCAGTCCCGCTCCCCAGTTAAAGTATTACTGCTACCTGCTGGTTTGGAAAGCTTGGCTCACAAATGTGTCATGGCATCTGGATCATGATGTGCCTCTATGCCACTGAGCTTACACTGTAATACTAACAAGAGGCATTAAGAAGTGAAGATCATTACTGAAATACCATGTGAGATTAAAAACTTCCTCTAAACTTAGATGTTATATAGTGTCCAGTTATATAGTCTGGAGCTAGAATAAAATCAGAAGGATAGGTAAGAATATAAATAAGCTTTTTTGAAGCAAGTGTGGTAAAGGAACTGTTTGTTAAAATATGAAGAGCTTTGTGGAAGAGCTTTGTGGAATTTAACCAGAAGAAATCTACAGGCCATAAATTCCATAAATGAGAATGCACACCTTGAACCCATTTCTGTGATACACCCTGTGGAGATGGCTGGCTTCACATTTAGGAGGCTGAGAATTCAGTTCAGATCTGAGTCTCAGGGCAGACACTTGACAGCTTGTAGTGATTTCAGTTCCAGTGCCTTCGCTGTCTGCAGTCAGTCTCCTGTCTTCCCAGGAGATGCATTGATCTGAGCAGAACAGCATTGGTTATCACAGACATTTAAATAAGTTCTTCCTATGCTCTGGGTACCATAAAAAAAGGCAAGTTGGGATTTCAAAGCCATGAAAGAGTGAGGTAGCCCTTTCAAGTAAGTCTTAGCAATCTCAAACCTCTCATTTAGTTAAAATATTTGGAGGGAGCTGAACAAGTGAAAAATTGTCTATGTAATTTGATGGTATAGTTCCATGAACTAGAGCAATATATCAAATAGAAAAATCTGTGACTTAGTTTGCTTCTTTAAGAATTATTTTTATTTATGTTTTTTTGACTTCTGGGCAGTGGCATTAATCATTGCTATTACCCAAAGAATCATGGGCTAGTGCAATTTCCAAGTTACTAGCAGATGCTTTATCATGGCAGTGATATGGATGTTGCTCTGAAGACATCGCAGGAGTGTGCAGCAAAGTAACAGTATTAGTAACAGCTGTGGCAAGGCTTTTTATGCCTGAAAATATTTGTCCAGCCATGGTCCATGGGATGCTTCTGGGGACAGAGACTGAGGTGGCTGGGCCAGGTGCTCCAGCTGTGCTGGACCTAAAGCCAAGATCCAGACTAGGAAAATAAACCTTTTGCCCTCATCCTGATGCCAGCTGTCACAAAACAATAGGTATGTCAGTTACTATCCACACTGCTAATTTTCTTACTTTGCACAGCATCCACTGCACCACAAATGCCTGGACAGCCCCTGGCCTGAGCTACCTTCTGCTTTGGAAACCTGTCTCAGCTTCTCCGCTGTGGGCTCCTGGTGCTGTGGGATTGATTGTGTATTTGGTATTTTCTGAAGTGGCCATATGAAGTCCCTCTCTGTTTCATAACCAAATGTACTTTTTCATTAGTTTTATAGAAGCATTATTATCTCTGAGACTGTTGCTCCTTTGTCCCAGTGACTGAAACTCTGATGGTTTTAGAAGCTATTGGGAGGGAACCAGCAAATAAAAATAAAGAAACATGCACAAATAGACCATGGTTGCATAAGCAGTTTTCTTGGGAAATCAGGATGAAAGATCACTAAGCAAGATTGCACATATTTTTCACAGTTGAGCCAGAAAAAAGCATGCCAGGCACTAATAATGCAGCAGTGACGGCTTTACAGAAACTTGCTTTGTTACATTTTCCTGATATTCTAAGACACATTTCTAGACAAAGAAAAATAATACTGAAGTACCTGTAAGAATTTAGCATTGAATTTATTTTTTGCTTTGATTTTATTTTTTTATCTCTATAGGTCATTCTTACTCAACCAGGTCTCACTTAGATTGTGTTTACTTTTATTAAGTGTTGCTGTGGTGTAAAGTTACCAATCATGTGTCAGTGCTGCACAGCCACATGTTGTCCTCACTTATTATCAGACAAGATTGCCTAAAAGCTACTTTCAGTAGATTTCAGTGGGATGTTCTGCGACTATATGTTGTGCTGTGCAATTGAAGTAATAACACATTAACTTGAGGAATGCAAAGGGCTAGAAAGACAAGCATAACAAATTAGACAATAGAAAAAACATGTTGATAAGCAGTTGTTATAAAAATAGGATATTTAGAAGCTTTTTAGCAAAACTCAAGTGATGGAAGCATAAAATATAAAGGTTTGACATTTTTAAACATGAAATTTACATTTTCTGAATCACTGGTCTCTTCTTTTTTTTCCTGCCCTTACATTTGAAATATGCATGTGCACACACATGCGAAGAAACCGACGCTCTTCCTAGGTACTGGGAAGGACTGGAAATATGCGGAAAGAAATTGTTAAACAATTTGCTTTCAACATCTTTTAAGTTAAAAACGCCATAAACAATTTAGAAATACATTTTTTGGATTGTTGTAAAAATAGAAAAATACTGGTTATTATGAACTAATAATATTTCAGACTGACAACCAGAATCCAGCTGTGCAACGTTTTTGGTTTGTTTTTCTTTTCCTTTGAATATCTTGCAGCTGAGGAGTGTGCCCCTAACTTCATGCAAGCACATTTAACAGAAAATAGATTCTTAATCTTGGAGACCTCAAATGCCATTGAGCTGTGTGTTTACAGAAATGTTGTGATGTACCCAAGGAAAGGGCAATTTAAAAATCTGTTTCTTAGAGCTGTTTGTTGTGTAAATAGTCATGGTATGAATAAAACTATTCAGTTTTATCTAGTTTTTGTATTTGGAGAAAGAAAAATCTGTGCAAACTCCTTTCAAGCATCTGAAGGTTTTTTACCACTTTTTCTTGCATTCCAAATCCTGCATGGATTTTCTAAATTCTCTAGTTCTATTTGATAATGATAGCAAACATGTTCTTTCTTTATTTTGAAGAACAAGAGTACAGGTCCTGCAAGCATTATTTTTTTCTTGTTTAGTAATACATCTAGGACCTGGGGAAATATAAGCAGTTTTCCATGTAAAATTTCCTACTGTGTTGGCTTGTAAATTGTTTACAAAAACCTCATTATGCTACATTACTCTTTAAAGTGGCTGATCATATGCTGGTAGGTGTGGAAGGATGGGAATAGTCATAGGGAATAATTTTTCTCCTGGAGTGTGACTGTGCTTTGTGCACATACTCTAAACTAGACTGAAGACATTTCATGTTCCTCTTGGCACTCGTTGAACTTTGAGTTACCCTTTTGGTTTCAGTGTCAGATGAAGAGATTGTCTTTTTAATTATGATGATGCCAGTGTTTGCATGAGGCAGAAGAGTTCCCTTTGTCACTCCTAGATGCAGCTACTGTAGCTGGCAGGTTTCTACTTTATAGGTGTGTTTGCCTGCAGTATAGTCAGTACAAAGGCAATTGTAAATACCGAGCTTAAAACCAAAGTTCTGAAAATTTGTGAATTGCCTTTTCATTCAGAGACACATCTATTGCAAATAATTGGTTTGAAGGGTTGGAGATATCCAGGAGATAAAGAGCTTTACAAGTACAGGAAGGGAAAACAAACCAAATGACTGTAAGCAGTGGATAGACCAGAAAGAGGAAAGAAAGTAATTATGTATATAATAATAATTTATCTAAAATTAGAATAGCTTTTTGTGAAATGAATGGTTCCTAAGGCTCATCCTGGAGCATGGAGAGAAGCAATTTCTACCAAGAAAATGAGTGTTAAGCTAATAAATTGCACTGTATTCTTCAGAGCTTAATACACACAGCTGCTTAGCCATCTCATTTGTTCATTGGTAATAAATGCCACAGTCAGCTGCTGTAAGATATTTTTCCAGGGCTTGTATCATATCACTGTGTTAGAACCAGGTTCCTTACCCATCCCGGGGCTGCTTGTGCATCTGCTGAGGCCAGTCTGTCTTTGTGGTGGCTGTAGCCCAGGGATTTTGCCTCTCTTTTTGTGCTTGGTCCTCTGTCATTGTGATAATTTTGGTCATGGTACTCAATAATGCCAGTCACATTTATTCTGTTAGAGACAGAAGATAGAGATGTTCACTAAAGTGGTTGTGCTTTTTAAACATCTAACTTCATGCCTCTATCAATGAAGTTTGTAACACAGAATTGAATTATTGAAAAGTAACTAAATTCATGTCAAAAGAGAGGGTTTTTTTTCCATAAAATCAATTTAGTTCTATAAAATACAATTTCTATAAAATCATTTTAATATTTTAAAATTTGAATGGCATGGATTGGTGAGGTTTGTATGAGCCTGATATCAGACTGAAAACAGATATGAAAATGATCCTTATAGCACCAGAATATCTTCAGTTCCTCACTGCAGAGGGGTTTTTTTTAGCATCAAATAAGAGTACCTCATTAACATTTACAACATTTGAATTGTATCATGTAAATCATGCAAACCCACACATTTGTTTATTGCAAATAAAATTTAATGTTTGAATGAGAAGTTTCCCCCATCACTTAATTAGCTAGAATTACCTTCTTATTTTTGACTGTGTAAATTGAACACATTTTTCTCTTGACAGTATTTATTTATTGACAGATTTCTTTTGTCATTATCTGATTCTGGAAGATGTTACATTTTAGGCATTTCATTCATTAAAAATATAGCTTTTTAGCTTCTATGTCTTTTACTTGAAAACAATTATTCCTTCTTAATCATAAAAGGAGTTTTTGTAAATAGGAAATTTTATGCATGCTCTAGCAAGTGCATAATTGTCAGGTAATACAATATTTATATGTTGAGGTTAAAAAAGATGCTTTTGAAAGAAGAAAATCTGTGAAAGAAGAGGCTTTTATTTGAGAGAAATTATTGGAAATCAGGCACTGTCTTATTTTAAAGTTTGTCATAAATTTTCATTCAGTTTTTGTCTTGTCACTTGATCTCTCTCTGCCTCTCTCTGTTTTTTTTCTGTATTGCTTATTTAATATCTCCAAATCTATTTCTACTGGTAGATCTCAGCTTATCAGGAGAGAGAAAACAAGAAAAAAAATACGTTGATGTTTGTGTAATGCCAATTATTTTACAATTCTGCCTTATGTGGAGTCATTGGTATACACTCCTGCCGTGACTGGGAAGACTCAATGGGCACAAATACACAAGTGAGGATAGAAGATGTTGATGCTTGTTGAAAACACTTGCCTGGTTACATAAGTTGCAAGAAGCAACAGCAGACCTAAAGAACCTTGGAAAATATCGTGGATCTGGACTTGGCAAAGCTACTGTTGGTAAAGAAGTATAGGGTTAGTTGCTTTTCAAAGTAAGTATCATTCAGCTGCAGGCAGTGTTTTAATAAATTGCACAGACAGAGGGTATCCAATTTGCAAACATTGCATAGAAATTTTGAGAAACCAGAGAAGGAGAAACAGAAGCAGGATCAATGTCACAAGTTAAACTGGGCAAACTTAATTAAAAATTGCCTTTTAATTCTGTGGTATTTTATGGATCTCTATTCCATCCTATGACTAACAAGGGGTTACTCATTTAGCAATACAAAAGCTGAGTATGTACATATTTTGATATTTCCCTCTCCAAAAGCAAGTAAAAAACCCCAAACAAAAAACCCAGCAACCTCCCCAAACTCTCTAAACTCCAGAACCCATTATGTTCTAGTGTGCAGTATCAAAGAGAGATTTAGCATTCTATCAGGAATTACAGAACTTGTGCTATTAATATGACTGTCAGAAACAGAGGAGTTGGAAAGTAGAAGTAAAATTACATTATCCTCTTTCTAATAGGAATATGTACTGTAAGTCTTACAACCGTAAAATATCTATCAAAGCACTTGTAGTGTGACACAAAAGTAATGCATTTTTTTCCTCTATTCATTTATTATTTACTGTACAATACAGACTATTAGACATCACATATGTTATATTTTAGAAGAAAAGACAACAGGAAAATACCCTGTATGTCTATTGCTGTAGAGCTACAATGCTGTAATGCGCAAAAAAAGCAGTAATCCTAAAAAGAGAGGATGTTTCCTTTGGAATATTTTAGGGCTGTTTAAAAATAGCAGTAATTAACTCTGAAAAATAGGTTAGTAAATCAATCCCATTGTTCTAGCGCAAGGGTCCAGAACCAAGTGTGTTTTCCACCTTTCCTTTCTATGTTAAGCCTGTTTTTTGTTTGCCTCCCAAACTGCCACATTCATTTCTCTGGTTCTGTGGTATATTTGTTTCCCTCTGATAGAAACAACATGGGCTACCAGGCCGTGTCTTTGCTCTTATTTCCATGCTTTATAATGAGATTTAAGACTCGCTCAGCACTGGCTTCCCTCGCGGGCACTGCTTGTGGGCGTGACAGCATTTATGTCATTCTGACTGTACTGCTGAGGTTACAATCCTCCTGTTCTGGCATGAAACTATGGGTTCATCCTGGGCACTCAGTTGCCAGCTGCTGGCATGAACGTGGTATAGCACCAGTATTTAAGATGTCTGTGGTTTGCCAGGCTGCATTGATGAACTTTTGAGTGGAACTATCTGCATTTCTTTCCCTGGCAAAACAGATTTCTGTTAGAAGTGCTAGCCTGGCAAAATAAAATTGTTCAATGTGGGACACAGCAGTTTCAGGAGCATCTTTGTCATAGATACCAGTATTTCATGTCAACTGTTTTATAGTCACAAAATACAGAATCTTTTTGGATTGATAAAGCTGAATATACCACTTAGGACTGATGCAAGCTTCCTATAAAGGAAGGCAGACTGCTTGGAGAAGTAGGAAAAACAAAAATGTGGTCTAAGGGCAGTTTGTATGAAGTCAGAGAAAAGCATGCTGGGAAGCCAAGCTGATAAAAATTAGCATTAGTTCATCAGCAACTGAGCTAATCTTGTGAAGTGAACTGTGGGGTAAATTGGTGGTTGAATCCTTTTATTCAGTATGTGGTTTTGATTCCTCAGCTGTAGACAATTGGTGGAATAATATTTTCAAACTCCAGAAAATACTGTAACATTAGTTGTATTCAGATGCAACGTGGTCTTTAACGTGTTTACTATCAAGAAGACAAATAGTTGCCTCACTTGGTAGTATCCATACCTACAGTGTGAGAGACCAAAAGTTCTGACTAGAGACATCTCAACATCATGGTGTTGTTGGATAAGAGTCAGTATCAGAAGACAAGTTCCAAACTCAGTCCTTCCCTCCTAGAGAGTTTTCTGGGCCCTACTGGTAACTTTTCTTTTTGTGTCTCCATCTCTGACTTGATATCAATTAACAGACATTTCTCATTTTCTTACTTATAAAACCTCCTATGTATGTAAGTTATTGTCTGCCAAAACTGCATGTCTGTCTGTAGACCAGCCTGTGAGGTCTCTGATGAAAACATGCTATTACTCATTCATATCATGCTAGTCTATAAATGCTCCAAGGGTACCAATGACCCTGGGAGCTTGCTGCCCTCAAAACTTCTGGGGATGCCTGTAGAAAGCATGGCTTGTTCTCTGATGATTGTGCTTTGCCAATAATCTCTGAGAAGGCAAAATAAAAAAAAAAAAATAGAATAGAATTGAAAAGAAATAGAAAGAAGGGCTATGTTTTATGCCAGTTTAGTTTAAAGAAAAAAAAATCACCAAAACGACTTGTCTGAAGTAGTTAGGAAAGCTGATGTAATATAACAGCTGTGGGCAGTTTTTCTCCCCACTTCTTAATATAGACAGAATTGATTAGTTGGGTGTAGTATAGTGCTGCGTGTGTCAAGTAGGTACAAAATGGTTGTTCTCACGAGAAAATTGCATGCAGACTTAGCACATGATAAGCTGTCTTGTGTTAACACAAATTGCCTCGTTCTTGAAATGGAAAGTGACTGGGAGAGCTATAGAGGATGTTTGTATAGTCTGAGCTATGCACATATTCTGTGAAAAAAAAAAAGAATTACAAAATTCCACTATGCACTGCTTTAGTAAGTGTTTTGCTGAGGAGAATACAGAGGGAAACATTGTGCTGGAATAAAATGTGTATTTTTATTTGCTTGTGAGATTGAAAGAATGAAATAAAATTGTTCTGTGCAATGGTAGTGAGATTCAACTGATAAAAATGAGCACTGAAAGTTAAAAATAAGCCACTTGAGTTAGCATAATGCAAGAAACTTGTTTAAGCATAAGTAAAATGTTTTTATCATGCTTTTATAATGCAAAAAGCTGCCAAAGGGGCAGCTTGAATCTCTTAAAGTCAATTAATCTCTGTCTATGAAAAAATATGAAAGATGCTAAATCAGGGAAATATTTTTTAGCTGTAGGTGCCTGAAAAAGCCAAATTTATTAAAAAGCATACCCTCTTGGCCGTAACTGTAACACTTGTGCTATGATGCTATAATTAATGGCCAATGAAGGAAAGTTTTACAGCTAATGTATGTACCCAGACACACGGTACATTTGTTACTTTCACCAAATGTACTTTTTCATTTTTCTCATGTTCAATATTCACATTTGTTTGTTAATGCAAAGTAAGTTAATACTTTTTTAAAGACCTTAAAGACCTGCTTTTCTGCTGAAAGGGCAGTTTAAAGTACATTGTGTTCAGAACAAAACAGTGGTTTATGTACTATGTCAGCAGCTAAATTGAGAATTTGATGCTTTTTTCCCCCCTTTGTACCATTAATTGCTTTTAGGTATTTCTGAGAAGTGCAAGTGCCTCACAAGGGACAATTCTCCCATTTGAATGAAGTTTAAATACTGTATTAAGCATTCCTACTGTACAGAGTTATGTGAACTTGCAAAAATATTTAGGAATGTAAGATCACAATGGGTTGCAGCCAGACTGAATTTTCATGGATAAAAAGAAAATTTGTTCAGCTCTCTCTCATGATATACACCATAAATGAGCCACTCCATTTACGGCTTTCCAGCACTTCATTAGGAACACTGAAACTTCAGTTCAATGTAATATCTCCAAAAATGATAATGTGTTACAGGAGAAGAAATTGTAATGTGCCACAGGTTGGTTTTTTAAATTTTTCTTTTTATGTGTCTTTGCCATTGTAACTGATAAATTCTTCTCAGCTAATATGACAGTTTCTTTAGCCATGACTATGTCAGCAAGGTACACCAACACGGGCACTGATTTTTCAGCACTGGACTAGAGCAGGTTACCAGTGTAAACCATCCAGTACTCCCTCTCTGAGCCTTTTGTAGGGAAAAGGGAGGAGCAGAGGAAGCTCCTAAGCCATGTTCTGCAGCAAACAAGAAAGAAATAAATGTTACTGGTCCTTGAAGATGCCTGGGGAGGATTCAGCTCTGGATATACAAAAATTCATGTCACAAGCTGCAATTTCTGACTCTAGTAAGCCCTGTCCATGCATAAACAGTATCAAAGCGAGCAAATAATTTGAAGGCTGCTGCAAATCTGTATTTCTGCTTTTTCTTATGTATGATCTAAATGTACTCATAACCTGTTTTTATCCATGTGATTTTTATAATACATTATCCTGTAATTTAAACTAATCCTTTTCTCTTTGTAGGTTTCACCATTTATAAACAGTGATGCAATACTCACTTTCCTCATTTAAGCAAGCCAAAAATATGATGATCTCTTAGTGACATCATAAAAATAACCACGAAATGTATATATCCTTAAAAAAAAGAATTATGGGCACAAAGCCTGAAATATATCTAAATGTAAGATTATTATCTGCAAAGATTTACTTTATATATAATGACAATGTGCTCTCTTTACAGTCTAAAAAATGAATTTCATTCCAGTTAATTGAATACTAAGATAAGTACAATTTCAGCTCAGTTTAACATTCAGAAGTGGTATTTATGTTGTAAAATTCTGATATAGCTGAATGTAGAAAAGACTCCTCTGGAGCATCTGCATGCAGTAAATAAATATCCTTGGGAAATTCTCTGTGACTTTAGGGCTTAGGAAGTCTGTGCAAAGCTGCTTTCTCTGGTCTTGTGTAACAAGCCAGTGCTGACCAAATGGTCACTTAAAGAAGCCCAGTGAAAATTTAAAGCTCCCTGCTGATGACATTGAATTAATTCCTAGTTTTTGTCCTATTTTTATTTTTGTTGTCCCTATTTTCAGGTTGAGTGCTGACATTGCTGGATGGGTGAGGGTGATCCTTTTCTTTTTGCCCTCTTGAGAACTGGGAATTCAGTAAATGGAACTTTTTTCCTTTTTTTTTTTTTTTAACTCAGTCATCTGCACAGAGGGTAAAATACAGACCTTTTGTTACATATCTTCTCTCCTGATTTCCTTGCTTTCTGGTTTTTGAGTAGTGGTCTGTGATGATTGCTTTGTAGTTTATTTGTGTAAATCAAATTAAATGTCTTTCCTTCAGAACAGAAATGAGACATTTCACTTACTTTTCCCTATTGATTATCTTATTGTACGGCAGCTGCTACCTGGTTTCATAGAGCTATCTATTCATGTATTCTGATTCTGTCTTATTGTAAGCTAAGAAAATTTGTCTTAGCTAATAGCTCTGACATAATTTCTCCTTCATTCATTAATTTCCTACTTTTCTACTTGTCTTGTTCGAGTCTGTGATAAGCAGTGACAATGAAAGGAAAAATATTTAACACAAATAGAAAGATGGTATTATAAAATAGTAAATATTAGCACAGAGATGGAGGACCAAGTATTTGTAAGTAGCACATGTTGGAGGGAAATGGTCTTTATGCAGAATTTCTTCTATTGGTCATCCTTAAATAAAGAAATTTCTGGTTTTCCCACCTCTATCTTAAGTTGCTGTGCTAATGGGTGCATGTCCTAGTCTTGTTTTCTCATTTTAGATCTCTCCCCTTTGAAAAGTCCCAAAAGGTCTCTGTTTTTACGTGAGTTGCATCATAAAAAAAGTGTATTTCTGTCCTTTGTCATTGTATGTGTTCTTAAATTTTTCTGTCTGCTTATTCTTAGTGTGTTGAAATACCATACCAAGACACAGGTACTTTATTCTTATGTCTAGTATTCTATACCTCTACAATTATTTAAACAGTTCCTTAGATGTACATGAAGTCCTATATTCTTACTTACTTTTGGCCCAATTCCAAAAACCTTTTTCATATGACAATTCCTCAGTAAAAAAATCAGGTTTAAATGCTCACAAAAGTGAGCTAACCCAAGTTTTATTTCTTCAGACCACTTAATATCTTTCAGTGTGGCTTCTCTGTGTCTCCATGTTATAGAGGTGCTGTTCCCTAATGCTCAGCCCTTTGTCACAGGAACAAGCAACGTTTAATGAGGAAACATTGCATGCCACTGAGCAGCTATTTCATTAGCAGTCGTTTGAGGAAAAAAGTAGGTGCAGTCTGGGAAATGAAACTCTGCCTGATACCTACAAAGAGTGTATGGTCATAATTTATGAAGGCTGTGTGCTGGACACATGGAGCTGAGCATATGCCAGCAAAGAGCATGAACTCTGGGGCTCTGGGCTCGTGCCAATGTACACAAAAGCTGGTATAGGTACATCATTGTTATTGTTGTTGCTTCAACTCCTGTAACTTGAGGTGTGCCAGGCTTTCTTTTGCTGAATTAACCTGGTGAATCCATTTCTTTAAATATTTGATGTGTCATAGTGAGGTTGAGGTTCAATTGCCTAAATCTCTAGCATTTTTAATGAACTGTGGAGCATTAGCTGTGTGATTTTTATTTGTTTACTTAAATGCTTTAGACTTTTTGCATATGTTGCTGTAGTGTGCTATTTAAGTCACTGGTGGTTCGCTATGAAGTCCCATTGATTGCCGCATTTTGTTGGTATGTTGGTTGCATCTAAAAGCAGATGTGGATACTGTTTTCATTAACTGTGTTTACAGAAAACCTGCAACTTACAAATTTGCTGGGAAGCGTAAACAGCATTTACACTGTTTTGCGATCCACAGTCAGATTTCCATGAAGTGAACGTTTTCTGAAACCAAAGCTTTTCCAATGACCTATTAAGTCATTGTGTAGTTCAACAACGTTTAAAAGATGATATATGAAAAACAAACCCTAATGAAGTGTGGTGAGCCAGCAAAAGGCAGACAGGATCATGCACGGTATTACCGGTCTTGAAGAATGACTGAAAGAACCTTTTATACTAGTTACAGATTTTACTGTCAAACCTTAGTAATGTGCTAATGTAAAAAAAGTAAACTGTGAGTGCAGCTGCTGCTGGCTTTCCTACTTCAATCAGGCTGAACTAAAACTAGAAATGGTACTTCTCCTGTTTCAGTCTTGAGATAGTAGTAGATTTCTAACTTAGAGCTACATGAGTGCACTGTTTATATCAGTTGCTAGGATAAATTCACACAAGTATGAACTGATAGATCAGAATAATACTGGCAGTTTGGCAATATTTTTTCTAAGTGCAATTACCTTTCATTTCTCATTGAAGTTTTAAGCTCCTGTGTGAGACAGAAAGAGCATGGTTTCAAAGAAATAGTAAAAAAAAAGGCATGTGCATGTATGTATACTATCAGTGCCAATATGCCAGCAGTGAGCCTGAAGGAAGGCAGCCTTTGCTCCACCACTCACCCAGAAAGTTAGCAGAACAGTCAATCAGCCAATTACCCAGCAAGGTATCTACATCCCCCAATGCTAAAAGGCAAAGCGATTTGGTTTTGTTCTTTACTGACATTTCTGTTTTGCATGTCAGCTATTTTGTGCATTTTTTGTATGTTAAATTTGGGATTGCATAAGCTTTATTTTCTGGCTTATTTGCTTGTACTTTCCTAATAATATGTTTCATTGTATTATATTGCTGAAAACAAAGAATTTCTAGGTGCTATGGCTCTTATATTGAAGTGTACCCATTTAGTTTTATCCTACTTAACTTCATAGAAGACTTTATAAAATTGAATTGAACGTGACTGCCTTGCTTCTAATTTTTGTCCGTATCACAGAAAAGGCTTAAGGGAACAGCAGAAGAAATGACTGATAGAAACAGAATATGAGGCACTGCTGCAGGTCTTTATCCTCTGGCCCCTCTTTGCTCTCTTCTCTCAGAGGCAGAGGCAATGGAAATGATTAGAGCTTTCCATGCCTCGCACAGGAAGGTTGCAGTTCCGGTAAGGAAAATATCCCTATACATAAATACACCACCCCTGGATGATTTGAGCTGCCCGTTTCCAGGTTCTTTTGCCTCTTATTTGCAGGTAACCTTTATCAGCATATTTTTTAGAAAGCTAATTAGTGATTGTCATCACAAAATTGATTAACTGTTACTAGAGCCAAAGAAGGATAATTTATTTTAACCTAAACAAACTTCTCTGGTGTCCAGTTTATTCTTGATATAACATGATTTTCATCAGCAACAAGTACATTAGGAACCATTTAATCTGCATGATTTTTGCTTAGAATAATGCTCAACAGTTCGGTTTCTACACATCTCCCATATTTCTGGATTATTTTTCTTCATTTTTTTTTTTAGAAAATTTGAACCATTGTGAATTTGAGTACCCATTCTTGGTTTGCTTGTGAGTACAGGTTATAAATTCCTTTGCTGAGAAAAAAGATCTAATTTACTACACCATAGAACTCCTTCTAAATGTGTTTTATGCCCTTTTGTTATGGTTCTTTGATAGAATTGTATATTATATTTTCCTAGAATGGAGTAGATATTGTCATTAAAATAGTGTTGCCATCCTTCAGGCAAATCTAACATTATATAGATTATTTGTACAAAATTTTCCTTTAAAATCTACTAAAATGTGGACTTACTTCTCAAATGAAACACTTAAAAGGTTAAAACTTTAATTGTGAGATCCTTTTTTCTCTTTCCATAAGCAGAAGTCTCTTCTTAGAGCTTAGTACAGATTTGTTCTAATTCTGTGTTCTTAATCTCTGGTGTGAATAATTTCATCAGATCTTTTGGTTGTTGTTTGGTTCATTTTAGGTTAAGCCAGAGGTTAAGTTCTTACAGAGGTTTGCTAAAAACCAGATGGGTTCTTTCTGAGAACAAATGGAAAAGTGCTTTGGCCAGGATTTAAAGAAATCATGCAAAATTGGGATTTGTATCCATTCTCCTCTTCTCCCTCAACACTTATGTTAAGATTTGAAATATCCAGACATGAAATCTGGCAGAAATTTGTCCCTGTGTTTCATATGGGGTCTTTCACAGTTTGTAATCTGTTTCCATTTGGCTGAGATGCAAGATTTTAAACAATATACATCACATTTGTGCAAAGTTATATTAAACAGCGCAATCAGCCATCTAACAAAGTTCACTTGGTACATTATTTGTGTATGTATCATATATAAATTATAAAAATTCCCAGCAAAAGTCATTATCGCAGTAGTTTGCTGGATTTGTGTGCATAAGTAAGAGAAGGGAGTTCAAAGACATGTACAGGACTCAGGACTGTAATTAACATAGTCCAAGTGAATAAAATCATGGATGGAACAATTGTAACTGCATTAATTGGGGACTGAGTATGAGAATTCTGATTACCAAGTTTTTGTACATGATGCTGGAGTTGCAATTTCACTGGCTTAGTGTGCCTAAAAGTGAATAGCAAAAAGTTGTACAATGAACTAAATATAAAACACTCAATTAAAAAATTTCTCACCTGAAATGCTAATTTCTTAGTGTTACTTAAAAAAAAGGATAATTTTACAAATGTAGAAAAAATGATCCTAGCCAATCAGGCCCAAAATAATTATTTTAAAAAATTATAACAATGAGGAAAAAACGCTGGAAAAAAGAAAACTGAAAGACTGTTGTATGTCAGATGTTGGTTTTGTGGAATGACAAAAGTTTCCGTTTCAGTCCTGAATGACCTATTAGAGCTTAGCAATACAAGCACTTATTGCTAAAATAATTATTTCACTACAAGCAAGGCAGATTAGGTGATCTTAGCAGAATTAAAAAGTACTAAGCATAAAATGATAGAAAAAAATTGATAATTGGATTATAGAATTATCTGCCTTTTCACGTTGATTTTATTTGTTAAAAGATTGTTAAGAAATAACGTTTTAAGGGCCACCATGGCTATAGGCTGCAGAATGCCATCATTAGGAATTCAGACTTTTTCCTTATGGTGATGTATCAAATACCTGATACTGAGAAATATCAAATGTCCTCTTTTGTTTTTCTCAGAAATCCAGATGTCATAACGGGAATTGCTCTTACTGTTTACAGTATCCTTCAGTATAGTTGTCAACTTGATTGTCTTTGCCCATGTTAGATGTGGGCATGCCAATAAATGTTGTATAATCCTATGGAATACTTAATAATAAAATAGAAGATGTAGCAAGGTAAGCTTATACAGAGTCAAAGTTTGAGGTGTATTCTTGAACAAACTGAAATTGGTCCAATTTGCATTTTGCCTGTGCTCCCTGTTGCTGCAATCAGCTAAGTTGCCTGCTTTTGGGACTGACATTTTTTGTATATGGTCTAATCTGTCAATCATAATGTAGCTGTAAAATACTGTTAGCGTGAAAATTTGTAGGCAGATTAGCATTACCCATTATTAATCTCTAACTAAGCCTAACATGACAGAGATGTGGTCATTTGCTAAAAAAGTATTCTGCCTTTCTGAGGCCAACAGTGAGATAATTATTTGAGGATAGAGAGAATTTTCTTGCCAAATAATTCTGAGGAATGAAAGTCAAACAGAGAACACTAAATATTTTACTAATAAAGGGACACTAGTATTGGATTTATTATCATAATCTTGATAGATTTAGAAATGAATGTGTAGGATGGCTGCCTATTTTATAATGGTTTGCAGAGCAGTACCTTTTGAGCTTCTCAGCTGCACTGAAGTGTCACAGCACTGAGCCAAGCAGCACATTAACCAGCATAAGGGAACCGTGCATTCTCAGCTGAACTGGAGATGAAGGTGATCTTTGTAGATGGTAATATTAACACTTATAGCACTCTGACTAAGGGCCTCTGCTTTTAAAAAGATTAGCAGAAAGGGTAAAAAAGAAGGTAAATATAGGAGAAGCAGAAATGGAGTATGAGATTAAATAAAAATCCAGATGGAGAAAGCAGGGTTGGAAAATTTATTTTGGTACCACAGTGGACGTGACTTGGGAAGATGCAAATACAGGATACCTGTGACCAAGTGCTGGGATGCTTGCACAGGGAGAGAGGATAGTACCAAAGAGCTGCTGAAAAGGGAGGAAAATTCAGTGTTCTGAATCTGCTCAAACCATGTGTTGTTACTCGAGCAGGTCTGGTGAGGACACTGGTGGAGACTTGTGTTTAGGTGTGCGTTTTGTGTTCCTCATCCCTGGAATGACTATCAGATACTTCAGAGGGAGTCACAGGCTCCTCACAGTGAGGAGGAGGAAGGAATAATTCACATTGCTTAAAATTAACATGCTTCAGATATGCATTGCAGGGCACTGTAGGGGGAAACTGGCAATGAGTGAAAGGTCTGTGTTGCATTGGAAAAAATTATTTAGGAGTGTCTTGGGGGCAAAAACTCAAGCTAAAAACTAATCCCTCTGCAGGACAATCCTTACACAATTTGCTGCTTCATTGCAAAGCTTTTTTTTTTACACAACTATGCCAGAGGTCTAATACATGTAACTCAGTCCTCCCGCAGTCTGATACAGGGTTGGGTTGTTTGCTGGGGGTTTGCTGATGGCTGCTTGTCTTCTATCTAAAATCTGTGATTTTTGCGAGGCAAAGAGAAAAATAAAGGAACGCCTGGAAAGTCAAATGGGTCTTTTTGATTACAGGTAAGAAAATGAAAAGGGATAGAGCAGCAAAAAGCCCTTCACCCTTCCAGTGAAAATAAAGTAATAGACTGGGAGATCTAACATTACCCAGCTTCTGAGACATTGCCATTATGCCTTCTATGAAAAAGATGTCTCCACCTTTGAAATACAACAGCCTGTAGCAGATCTGGAGTATAACCTGCACCAGAAAAACTGATCATAAAGAAAAAAAATCAATGCAATCTTAAACAGTGAGTAGATCCTGCTGAAGTTGTAATTATCTTGGGCTGACCTACATAAGTCCAAAGCTGGGTCTTCCATGTTCAAGCCTTCAACTTAATACAGAGAGGGCTCTTCTTTCCCTTCCCTTCCCTTCTCCTTTTCTCTGTTTTTTACCTTGTTATCCTTTGCAGCCAAGGAGCCATTCAAGGTGCTCCTCACTGACAGCTTGCTGATTGTAAAAATGTTTTGTGACTAGGGGATATGATTTCATTCTTTTTTGGGGGCAAAAAATATGCAGAAATTCAGAAGTAGGAAAAGGGCAATGGTTGTGAATATGAATTACAACAGAAGTACTGATTTGGTTTTCATTTGTTCAGACCTTAGAATGGCAGTCTTTTGCAGCAACTGTGCCTTGGTGCTTGAAGAAGAAGGTTTCTATGTCCCTTGAAAAGAGAGTCAGTTAAAAAAAAGTAAAGGATCTTCTCTTTCTCTCTTTTTTTTTTTTTTTGGTCTTTTATTTTGTTTCCTTTTTAAGTGTTCTGGCTATTGAACTGTAACACTGGCCACATGTGCATTAAAACTATAAAGTTCTTATGAATCTTTTATGAGGAAGTGTTCATGTGCGTACAAAGTAGATGGTTTTAACAGAGGCACCTCAGTCACTTTTAATTTTGTTCCCTCACCATCCCCCAAATACCTCAAGGGCTCTGTTCTGCATTCCTTCCACATTTTGTTTGCTCCGGAAAGACTCACATTCACATTAATTGAAAGAGCATCACCTCCTTCCTCCCCCCAATACCCCATATAACAAAACCAAAACTCCATTTAAAAATCATTTTGATTTCCAAGAAGGATGTAAGGATGTTTTTTTCCATTATTATTTTCAGAGCTTTTTAATATGGGCTTAGTAACAGAATTATTATAACTGCATAGTGGGAAACCTTTTGGAAGTGCTCAGGTGCTGTGTTGTGGTGGAGCTGGTCAATAATGTTGTAATGTTTCATTATAGTTGCTGTAATTAGGGCGAGGGGAAGAGTGTGGCCAGTCTCAGAGCAGGCAAAAGGAGCTGCTTGGGTCTCATCCTTGGAAGTCAGTGATGTGGCAGATGAGGATCCTACCTGTTGATTCCATATAGGATCCCATGTAGTGGCCGCTTTGTTTTGATGCAGTATTGGAAATAATAAAGATCAATGTCATTAAAAATGGTGTATGAGTAAAGTGCTTATCTTGCAGGAGAATCTCAAAACCTACTAAGTGTGGCTTAGTTGTGAGTTTAGTATAATATTGCTGAAGGGGTTATCCTTGTTTTCAGGAGTATGTGGTGACTGCCATCAACAACCATAGGACTGCATAAAGTCCCAATCTTTTTATTAATTTGCTTTCTCAGCAAGGTTGTCCTTGCTTCCTTGTCTGCATTTTGAAAAGTTATTCACCGTTCTGTTTTTAAGAAAAGGAAACTTAATAGAGAAATTAATGTTTTGAAATATGTTTTGGGTTTTGGGAGGTTTTGTTCTAAATAAGGCTTCCCAGTAATAGACCTAATAGTATTTGTGAAGATGGATATATAATACAATGGAATGTAAAAAAAAACGCTTAAACTTTCTTTTAGTGCCGGACAGGACAAGAAATGGTTGTTTCACAAGTATGTTGTCAAAGTACCACAGTGAATTATTTCCAGTATCTCAAAATGAGCCTTGACAATGGAATTGCTCCTCTATCACAATTCTTAAAATCAGATTCTGAAATTTGAGGCCAGATGTATACAGTTTGAAACTTTGTTTTAGAAGGAAATTCAATACTAGGAGTGGAACAACACAGCTTATGAATGCACTGGGTTTACAGTTCTCCCATTTCTGGCACAGCAGACATCTATTAAATGATAATGGGAGGAAACAGGCCGGTTTTGTTATTGTGATTATGGGATGAGGAGATCTGCAGCCTGACCAATCTGCAGAGACCCACCTCAGCAGTCAGGACACCAGGGGTGGATTGCTTGTGTCTGTGAACTTTTTGTGAACTTTTTGTGAACTGGGCACCTTTGCTTTAAAAGTGTGGGCATTGGTAAAGTAGAAACCTTTGTTATTGTATATATATATGCCTGCCTCTGATCAAATTTTATTATTTTTGGTATCCTGAAAATGCATTATTGAGTAATACTTAGAATCCAGGACGTGGGGAGGCTGAAGGTGAGACAGGATTGTACATCTTTGTGGAATTAAGATTAGGTGGCATCCAAAAATTGCTCTCAGGAGGCTGTCCTGAGTTTCTACTGATCTTCCAGGGACTATTTCAGTTCTAGCAGCAATCTGAAAGCCAGGAAATATAAAGACATGAAACTTCATTTACCCCCAAGGTGCCATTTAGCTGCATCTTTGGACCATCTTTTTCCCAAGTCTTGTCATGTGCAGTACCACAGTGTGGAGAGATGAGAGAATTTAATATGCTTATAAGTTTATTTTGATGAAATTTATGTAAAACTACAACTGATAAGGCTTGGATTGGCTATGATTTAAATAAATCAGTACTTTGCATGAAGTTCCAGGATTTAGAAGAGAATAAACATGGAGCTCAGCATGTCACAACACTAGCCATGGATAAACAGCATGACACCACAAAGTAATGTATCGTTCCAGCTGGAACTGCTGGCAGATAACTTAATTCAGTCATCGAGTTGTAACTGAGGCTAATCGTGGCAAAACCACCAGGCCATGCAGCTGCTGCTGTCTGTGGAAATTTGTCATATGTCAGTAGGTTGCTTTTTAACTACTTTGAAATGCCAGTGTTTGGCATGTCACAAACCCTCTCAGCTGTCTGTTGTGCCAATTTGTATGCAGAGTTTTACAAAATATTGAAATATAACTCAGAATTCAGGAAAGACTTGGTATTCCAAGTAGTCCAACACAAAGGTCTGAGAAAGTTTCTTTTTTTTTTAAAAACTTCATTTTATTTTGCTTAGTGCATACTTGGCCACTCTGAGGATAAAGTCCATACTGTATAAGTAAAAAAAGCAGCTTCACGTACAGTTTTAAGGGGTTTTGAGGGAAATATTTATTTTTGTTGCTATGCTAGACAGAAGGTTTGTGCTTAGACAGTGTCCTGTTTTTCTCACATCATCAAATGTTTAATGTATGAGCTGTCTGCAATAAGAGTATAAAGCTTGTGAAATCCTTCATTATAACATGCTAAGGTTGTAATTCTAAATATTTTCAGCTTAGTGGGTGGCTTTATATCTGATTTGGGCTTTTTGTTACTTAAGAGCCACACAGCTATGTTGGTATTAATTGGCATGATATGGAGCACTTTTGCATTGCCTCTGTAAAAAAGCATTTGGACAGTTAATTGATGAAAATAGTTTTGTCATCTCTATATATACTCTGTTGCAATGCAGTTTTATAAGGTGAAAATTTAAAATAAGGCACTGTCTTAAAAAATTAATTAGCTCTGGATTTTTTTCTTCTCAAGTGTGCTGGTGGTGCTTTGAATTCAAGGCAACAAAATCAGGAATTTTTGAACCACTGTAACAAGAAGTTACATGTTTTCTCATTCAAGCAGCTGTTTAGCTGTTCAAAATATTGCAGTCAAACACGTTAATTGTGTAAATTTGGGTTATACAAACACTAAGGGCACCTGGCTACAGCTTTCAGGTACACATCTAGTAAAGTAATACCCATAATATTATTAATAGAATGCTTTGTATAAATCATAGATAATGTAATATATAAAAAACAATATGTTAATATTGTCTGACAGTGTCTGTAAATACCTATGACACTATGGTTTTATAGATAAAATACACCAGCCACCATTTCCCGTTTGCCTACTATTTCCCTTGCCCTGGTTTCCCAACAGAAGCAAGATTTCCATTGACAAAGACTGCTGTTCATTATTAAACTTGCAAATACAATTCCCAGAAATACATACACCCAAAAATGTTATTATTGTTGGGCTAATTTTTCTTTTATTTTCTGTAGAGCATTTTTTCACAAGGAAATTCACCAATCACATCGCAATAAAATTCCCTTTATTTACACTCATAGTTTAATTTATAGCAGACATCAGGAGAGAGGTTCACTTATAAGCAAAACTAACCTCCTGCAAAATATTCTGAATGACTGAAGCAGCTGTGTACAACTCAGGCAAAAATGCATTGTTCAATTGAGGAATTCTAAATCAGTCCTAGCTGTATGTACAGACTCACAAAAGAATGTAGTTGGAGGAGCATATGGGAAGAGAGCGTGTGGAAAAGTGTGTGAGTACCACCTTTGTGCTTCCAGCCACCCTCTTTAATCTTTCACTGCACTCACCTTCTAATTGAAATCCCAGGGGAGAAAAAGTCAAAGGCTTTGCAGTTTTAAAATGAGGAAAATCTTCTGGTATTATTTTATGTAATATTGAAATTACCTCTTTGGGTAAATTTTGCACTGCACAATCTTTTTTTTGCCCAGTGTTCTGTTGTTTTACTGGTTACATTAAATTTGGAAGTAATGGAAAAGAATCTGTCCTAAATTAGAAAAAAGAAAGAAAGGAAAGTCTCTAGGCAGAACCTCAGAGCTGAGCAAGTGTGTGCCTGTTTTCCTATAGTCATGAATGGGGTGATGAATGTGATGCAGATTCAGTTTTAGTTTAAGTTGCTGAAAGATTCTTCCACTCCAGTCATACTCAAACCACAAGAAAGCATTATTTACTGAAGTAATGTGTATCATCTGTTCTTGTGCTGATTATGTTTTCGTAGTAGCCAAATTTCCTAGCATCATGTATTCCAAATCAGATGTATAGTTGCCATGTTAACAATTAAAAATTTGTCATTTACTTTTCTTCTGCTAAATCTTTAAAGAAAACTGAACTTCTGGCATTAACAAGCGCTGCCGTAATGCCAACTGTATTCTAACTATTTTATTTGGCATTGCTGCTAAATATAGGTATTCCTTAATAATTCCCTTAGGGAATGTTCTTCTGTTGATGCGCTAAAGAACATTGTGGTATTCACATTAATTTTCATTGGTATTAGTGATGTCAATCTCAAAGGATACTTCCCACATATAATTGGATATTTTATTGAGATAGTCTTGGTTATATAAGTTAATATATCATTAATAGTATTTTATATGGGAAAACAGATTGAATTTTATGCTCATTTTCTCAGTTTATGAAATCTGTCATGTTACCTTGCAACTGGAGGGGGAACCCCCCACCTTCTCTTCCCTAAAGAAAGAACTCTTCTGTGTCAGTGTAGTTCCATCCTTTGAGAAAGCTGGATCTCAAAAAAAAAAAAAAAAAGTTATTTTAGGGAAAAAAATTGTGTTTTTCAAAAGTCTACGTAGAAAAAGCAAAGCACGAAGTATTGCTTTAGGGTAGGTTCCCCACTTCTGTAATGAAACAGTGCAACAATCACCCTGTTCACTGGACTGGCATCCTATCTAAAATGGAAATTGCTGCTTTTAACATAAAAGATATATTCTGCTTCCTGGATTTCCAGAAAGTACTACTTCAGATGCATACTATGAATGTTTAAATAAATGAGAAAATAGTTGTTCCTGTCTTTCAGCCGTTCCTATTTCAACTATTTTCATGAGGTTTTTGTCAACTGAACTCCTTTTTTCTTCTTTGGAACTCTTGTAGAATATTTTGTTTATCTCTGAAAATCCCCCCCACCCTTAAATATGGACAGGTTTTGTTTATCTGTCAGTAGATAATCTGAGTTGCAGATGCTTTCTGCAATACACAGGAATTTGATCAGAGCAGTGTACATATGTATAGGTTTGACATCTGTGAGTTCAGAAGCAGCATCAGTTTTGCGTGGCACAAAGCTGGACTTTAAAATGTGTGCTGGACCTGTGCTTGACCTGGGAGCACTCAGAAATGTGAGATAATAAATTTTTAGGTGAATGACAACAAAGTAAATGCACGTAGGGATGAGCACAGTACTGCATGTAGGCTCCTCTGAAAACCAGTGTCTTGGGAAGGATGTTACAAGGACAATCCAATCCAACTTGATGGAATTGGATTTCTTTGTATGAGCTACGCATTATCTCACTTATTAACCGAAATTTCCTATCACGTCGGCTCTGCTGTCCCTTTAGCCCTGGATTAGAGACTGCACTGAATTCAATGAGCCATGGAGGTCAGATGGATATTTACAGGAAAGGGGATGGGAGCCTTTTCAAGTTCATCCTTAGAGATGGTTTTGTTTGATGGTTTAGTTTGATAGTGAATGTTTGCCCAGGAAATCTTCCAGTGAGACCAAGCTTCAATTTACTTTAAAAATATTTCACATTTTTGCCTCTCTGTTTTTCATATGGAATGGAATTTCTGGTGTTTTCCAAAAATTTGTGTGAAATTTTGCGTATTTTACAGCCTGTGAGCTGACACACAATTTAGGATTGTAAGTATAAAAAATACAGGAGTATCCTGTATTTCTTGAAGTATTTAAGCTGATGAAGGCAAGGTCATAGTAAGTCTTGAATATTCATGATGGTTTCACTATATTTTTTTTCTCAGTTGACCCAAATGGGAGAAAAGCAAGTAGGTTGCTAGTTAAGGTACAGAGTTGTTTTCTCTGTGATGTGCATGCCCAGTAGTAAAGCAGTGGAGAGGCATGTCCAAGTACTTCCTTACAAAGCTTTTGTTGGAACATGCTTTTGAGAACAGTTAACAAGTTTGCTTTAAAGAAAGGTAATTGCATTCACATAAAATTAGTCTTTTAAAACTCTAAAAGTGGGGGAAGACAATGCAATGGTTAAGTTATATGATCTATTTTATGGTCATTATTCCTTTTACCAGTTACAACGGCAACATAAAAAACTAAGGTGTGATTTGTGTTTTGTTCTTTTTTTCCTAATATGCAAAATTCAGCAGGTATTTTGTTTCATGCAGATTGATATATAGTATAATTCTACTCTGTCTAAATACAGTGTAGTAGTGTAGTTTTTATCCATTTTTATGTCAAATACCATTACCACAGAGGTCATAATTGAGGGTTGGACAGCTGTATGGGAAACTTCAGAAGTGACCAAAGCCTCAGTGAACTCTTTGGGAAAGATGCACTACTACAGCAACATTGCATGGCTCTGTGATTATTTTCTGGCCGGCAAAAATATGGATCCATGGACTAGATGGGTATGTGCTTTGTTTTTGGTCTGTGTATGTGCAGTATCTCCAGTGGGCCAGCATTCCAGACACAGACTGTCCTCTATGCAAGCCAAGCACTGCTGGGCTCTGTGTGTCCCTGAAGTGTCAGTTCTGTTGTGTGCACTCTGAGATGTCGGAAAATTTGGGACAAATTAATATTCTGAACAATGACACAATCAGGCTAAAATAATTTGTGTATTTCTTCTCTGCCTTCTGTTTTTCTCTTCTCTCATCTTTATGAAATTTTTAACAACTATTTGTATTCACTGATTAGCCAGGAAAAAAAAAACTCCTGTAGGAGTAGAGCTTAAATACAGTACTCAGTGAGGCAATACACCTCATCTATGTGCATTGAGGGCAGCCATCACTGAGCCTAAAACAGAGTTGCAAATTTATTCTGCAGTTAAACTGTATTTGCAATAACTAAAAGAGATTGAAACATTTTATTTTTTTGCAATCTAGCACTAATCTTATTGAGGTGTTGTGGATGCCAGGTTTTCCATTGTGTCAGGAAATTGTGTATACATGGGTTGTTAAAGTAAAGAAGAAAAACTGTGTGGGAAATAATTCTTGATAGTATGTAATACGGAAAGTATTACAAAAGTGCTATTAGACTGATTTGTGCTTCCTGACCTTTATACAACTTTGTATCCCATTTCCTGGTAGTGACAGATATAAATTCATTATGCTTTCTGGTAATATAGAATATTTCAGGCTTTTGAATTTTCATCTGTTGACTGTGGTTCAGACTTATTGCATCTCACTGATTTAACTCATTTAAAGTTGACAACCTGATGCTGACTGGGCAATGTTTATTTAGTTTCTCTTCCTAAATTATTTTCTACTTAGAAAACTCCTTCTTCTCTTCCAGCCCACTCCTCTTTTGGGAAATTTGGATTCAGTTCCTTTTGCTTTACATAATGATTTTATGCCTGCACATTTTCAGACAAACTGAAGGGCAGCTGCTCATTTCCCTATACAGACACAACGTCCCAAAAGAGATTGTTATGTTTTCTGTATCTTGGCTTTAATAACCTTCAACACTTTGGTTTTCAAAAAATATTAAGAACTACACAGTCCACCAGTTCATGCAACATGCTTTGTGTTTCTTCCTTTTTAAAAACTTGACTAAGTATTAGTTTTCCTACAACCACAGATTTTCATCCATGTCATGTATTTTAGACTTATGATTTAAATTTTTCTTTTGGTTTTTCTAAAGTAAAAAATTAATTATGTTTGAAATTCATTCCTTCTGTATATCAAAGGTCAAGGTGAAGGGCAGTGTTACTTCTTGCACTGAATGCCACAGGTGTCTTGGCTTTGGCTAAGTCATGTTCAGCCAAATCTGAACAGGAGTTAATGGAGAAACTTTTACCAGTGTTTTATTTTGATTAGTATTTATAGTACAATCCTGGATGTCTTTAATTAAAACTGTGCATGGTGGCTGTTAAGAGGGCCAATGAAATATTAACTTTCTACTATCTAAAATAATAGAGTTCTTAATGAGAAAACAGCATACAAAAATCATTCCACTATGTAAATGCACACTAATATAGAAAATTCTTAAGTCCACAAACAAGCTGAGAAACACCATGGAGTTAGAAAATAACAATAACATCTGCAAATATCTGTGAATAAGGTGATAGATCTGTGTCATGATACCTGTGACAACCGTAGACATTGCATTAGATGTACCATATATCAGCTCTATTGACTATTAAGTTTTTCATTTAACTTTGTACTGATTTAAATGTACTTATAAAAATTGCTTAGCATAAGTGCTTTATATATTATTAATTATTATTTATGAATTCTATTAATAAATTAATGTTTTGATGCATGTGATTGGATCATGTTAAAAAAGAAAGAAAGAGAAGCCAAACAAACTGTGTTGCCTGTGACTAAAAGTAATGCCTAAAGGTAGCAATTAATTTGGAACCCAGCTAATGTGATTAAGGCATGAAAATACTTTCTCTCAAATTATCTTTTCTGCTAAGTAATAGGCATGTCCTGATTAAATAGAAAAAAGTAAGAACATCTGTAAAAATTTCAGAGGTCTGCGGGGTGTAACCCTCTCTATTATGTGAGCCTACAAAAATGCCTGGAACCACAATACTTTGAATACTTTTGGTACTTTTTAGTAGTTTTACTTTGAAAGCACCCACCAACTATTCAGTAGTTGTATGTTAAGCTTGCTGTATAAATTTTCAGTTTGCCATTGTAGAATAGCCTGGTTCTCTCTTTCAAATTAAGTAAAATTGAGAAGATGTGCATAATGTGCTGTTCTATTTGATAATATAGACTTTTGTTTAGACAATTGGCTCTTGAAAATGATGTGCAGTACTCAGATGTGCTGCACTATCGTGTAGCATTCTAGAAAAGAACTCTAAGCCTTAAATTGTGCTTCCCTAGGCAGGGCCACTAAAGGGACCAGCTGTATAAATCACTTTCTGGTCCTGATATTGTTCCAATATGCATCTTGCTAAGGTTTCAGATACAGCAGAATTATTATTTATAGGTGCATGACTTCAGATTGCTGAATCGCATAGAGATGAGATTTTGTCAGTGAAAACCTTTCAATATAATAGTTTTTTGTCAATCAGTATTTAACCTTTAGTCTCTCATAAGTAGCCTAAGTTCTAAATCTGTTTTGATGTTACTGGTAGGTTTGACCAGAACAATTCTACTACTTTCACTTTTACACAGAAGTTAGAAGTGTATGTATATGCAGTTCATGCTCATGCTGGTGAGGTCTGAGTGGATGGGATACAGAAAAGGCATTTCACAGAGCTCTGTGTACAGTCAGAAATACTGGCTTTCTTTAGGTCTCTGGTTGAGTAAAACTGCAGAACAGCTTTTCAGAGGGCAGTGCCAGTGAGGAACACAGAGGATACCATTAAAGAGATTATTGATCAAAGTAGAAATAGGTTGAGCCCCCCTTTCCCTTTCTCTCATGGCTGGCTGGAAAGGAACAATGAAAGTTGCCTTTTGTGCCAGTAGATTTATTTTAATAGGATCAATTTTATCAATGTGAAGTTGAATTCAGTTAATGATGATGCTCTCACTCTCAGCTGAAAGCCCATAATTGGCTATGAAAGACAGCAATATAAAATTTAGATAATTTCTGCTGCTCTTCTATTATGATAAAGTATGTATAATTGATAATATTTTCTCTATATTTGTATGTAAGTAGATTATTATTCAGTCTTTTAAAAAATAATTATAAATACTTGAAAAATAAAAGGTCATATTGTCCCTTCATAGCTGTTTAATTAATTGGCCTCTAGCAGTTTATTCCCTAGACACTGCTACTGCATGACTGAGGCACTGAAGCCTACTCCTTCCAATAAAATATCTGAATTAAGCAAAGATCATTTGCTGCCCTTTAAATACCATAATAAACTTTTTTTTGCTTCTTTTTCTATATCACAGTGATAATTATTACAGGGCCAATGTAAATATACTTAATATTACAGATTTTTAAAATAGGTAAGTCTTTGTACAAAAGTGATGAACAGCGGTTTAAGGAAGAAAGAGAAAAGTGCTGTTCAAGGGAAATCATGAAGGCAGGGTTGCTGTGCTGGGGTCTCTGGTTGCTTTTGTTTCCTCCTCATGAGCTGTATTAGGTAAAGGTTAAGTTTTCCCTAACCATGTGCACGTTTGATATGTACAAGCACTAAAACCAAGATGTTAATTCAAAGAACTTTCTATCCAACTGATGTATCTGTCTGTTAGAGATACAAGAACTTATGATTTTGTGAAATTTTTTTGAACAGATGAATTGAAACAGATTATTGTGGGAGGAAGGTAAAAAAAAAGGAATCATAACCCTTTTTTAAGGGATATAGCTTGTCTATAGCTGACTAATGTCAGCCACATCATGTATTGAGAGCTCCTGTGTCTAAAAACTTGTATTTTCACCTATGTTTTATCTTACATAAATATACAACTTAGTTGAGCATATCCACTAAATGTTTGCAATAGTTTCTTAACTGATGGATAAGGCAAATTACCTCCTTGCTGAGTTAGGCTACATAGCTGTTTCTCATCCTAAGAAAGTATTCGCAAGTCTAAACAATTTAAATTTATTTTCCATTTTTGTAATTACATTTAGATTCAATAGCAGCTCCATTGACATATGTATATAAATGGCGCTTCCTTATTTGTGTGGGATATGGTTTGAAGATATGTAGCAACTTTTTGCTTCTATTTTCAAATTTGTATTAACCAGCAGAATAGAGCTAGTTTTAATTCTAGTTTCAACTTTCTGCAATGAAGACTTTTCAGATTAAAAAAAAATCCTAAAAAAATTGCAAATTACAAATTCTAATAACTCCCTTTGAAGATTTGAAATTAAAGCCTAGAAAATAGAAGGCTCCAGAGAGTTCTTAGAGCATCTTTCAGTGTTTAAAGGACCTGCAAGAAAGCTGGAGAGGGACTTTTTACAAGGGCATGTAGTGACAGGACATGGGGGAATGCCTTTAAACTGAAAGAGGATAGGTTATATAAAAGGAGGAAATTTGTCATTTTGCAGGTGCTGAGGCACTGGCACAGGTTGCCCAGAGAGGTTGTGGATGCCCCATCCCTCGAAGTGTTCCAGATCATGTTGAATGTGCTTTTCTTCTGGTTTTGGAGAGACTCTTTTGCACAACAGAGGCAATTTTTAACTGGAAGACTTCAGTTTATGCAAGTCAGGAAATGCTGTTGAATACCTCACAAATATAGGTGTGACTAATTTAGTTTATTTTTTAATTTGATGAAGAATTGCTCAATTCTGGAGTAGATAACTTCAGTGTCAGGGATTAAGACAGCCATAAGGTGGATAACAAAAACCTGGCTGAGGAGGATATTTGGAAGGTTGATGACAATTAAGATCTTACATTTTGGAAGTAGGTGTCGGTTTCCTAAAGTAGAATGAGAGTGCATCACTGTCTCAGTCTTTCCTTTGGAAAAAGCTGTGCATTAAAGGCTGCAAATGGAGGAAGTACCTTTCCCCCGTGAAGGGAGGTTTTCATAATAATAAATGGCATTATGTCTAAATAATAAAAGTATTTGTACTCCATGCAAGCAGACTTTTGAAGAATCTTGCAGATTGTGGATACCAGCCAATTTTAGTATTTCTACACTTTTCACTACTACTGAAATCCGTAAGTCATTGTCACCCAAATCTGTCAACACACCACCCGATGTTTGATTTCCTAGTGTCAAACTGCTTGGTCTAATTAATTTTGCTAGCCCTTGCCAGTGGGTTGCAAAAAATGCCTTTTTCAAATCTGGTACAGCCTCTCTTATCTATGAACCCGATGCCTGAGAGCTGGAGTAGCTCCTTTTCCAGCTTTGTGCTTATGGGATGTCTGAGATGCTGATGACCATTTTGGTGGGGGAAATGTAGCTCCCACCTACTTTGGTTGTTGCCACGCTTCCGAGCTCCTGGGACAGGATGCCTGATAAAAGTCAGAGCAACCTCGCATTGCATCAGCCAGCTCTGTTCCACTGTGTCAGCATTCTGCCTCTGTGATGCCTGTGTCAGGCCACGCCACCATCTCCTCTTGGGGACTACATGATGATGACATACATGTGGTGCATCCAGCTCGTGGCAGAGAACACAAGGGAGGTGTCACTCTGTTCCTCATATGCATTTATTATGAGTTTCCACTACTGGCCACGGTTGGATACAAGACTCTTGGCTGGATGGACTTTTAGTCTGCTCTGGTAGTTCTTGTGCTTTTAATGTGTAGGAAGCCAAAGAGCTCACTCGAGGCTCTGGCTGCAGCCAGGCATTTAAAGCTTCAGCATTTGCCTTCGTAGATCAAAGCCACAAAGTCCTGAAAAAGCAGCAGGATGCTCACTGGCAAATCTAATAATATCTTTCAGAAAACTGTGTCCAACATGCCAAACGCTATAAATATGCTGTAAATATGAGGTTCCAACTCCTCTGTCCTTTTCTTTTGGTTTTTCAAATGTCACTGTTGCTCATGAAGAGAATGAAAATGAATGAAAACACAATGAAACAAATTGCAGTTCTAGAGGAACACACTCATCTGAGACCAGAAGGCTTGAATTTTCAAAATAGAAATACAGACAAATGATGTCTGATGAAAAATTATGAAAAAAGAATGCTGTCACTTAAGACTATTCTGTTTTCTGTGAGAGATTGGATTTTTTTTTTTTTTTTAATGTTGAAATGCACAGTTCTCTGCTTTGGTTGGGTGTTTTAAATGCAGTTAACAGTTTATGCCTGGCCCAGTTCATAAAAAACTCATGCATCAATAATGTGGGATTTTCATGCACTTGGAACCATACATTCTGTGCGCTTCCAACAGAAAGCAGCCTCTTTAGTATGTACATTATGTTCATTAAATACCTTTCCTTGTTTATACAAGTGCTCATGTCTCTATTATTCATTCAAGCAGAAACTAATACAAAATGTGGTACATCTGCACGTAAAAGTAACTAAAGAAAAGAAAAAGACTTTTACTTAGGAGGAGGTAATTCTGCTCACTGAAGAGGAATTCTGCTGCTTTTTTTTCCGTAGTTGGAATGTCATCTAATTTCTGACAGATATCAGGTGACATTAGAGTCCTACATTTGTTTTAAAAACAGGGGGAAGGGTATTTTTTCTAATTCAAAGCTGAAAATTTTTGTATTAATGCATTGGTGATGCTTTCAATGGGAGGGGTGGCTGAACTGCAGGGGCTCAATGCTGTACCAAAAGGACTTTGGATGGCAGTGTTTTCTTTTGAACCAGTCCAATGCAGGTGGTGTTTATTTTGTACTTGCAAAAAAGAACAGTTTTGAGAATTAAAACTGACCAACACATTTGCCTAGATTCAAATGTTTGGTCCATATTGTGCGACAATGGTTATTCCCTGTCACAAGATATCTGCTTGCTGGGCCCTCAGCTGTTTCCATCTCTCCTATTTCCTTCAAAAACACTCAGAAATTTATTTCTTTTATTAGTGAGGAGTGAGAAAATAATACCAAGCCTCCAGTTTTCATGAAATTGAAATGTTTTCTGGCCCTTCCTGTTATTACAATATTGGTTATCACTACCGAGAAAATTTTCCCTAACACAGTGTCCAGATATGCTTTTTATTAAAGTAGTGACAGCTGGTTTCATACTCACAGAAACACTGGAATACAGTTTTGCAGAAACTCTTTTAAGGTTTGAGAATAAGGACTTTGATCTTTCTGCACAGTTAGAAAGATGGCTGCATTTTAGAGGAATACTTCTCTATCCTGGTTTTACAAGGTAGTATCTTGGTCTTTGTGTGCTGGAAAGATCTGAAAAGATCTGAGTGATTTGGAAATCAACACTGATGCTTTGGTACTGGGGAAAGTGTTATAATTCCCAGGGAGTTAATTTGTGGGGGCGCTGGATACCAAAGGATGGAGGGATAGTGTACAACAAGATGTATGTCCAATCTCTCACCAAAAGAGGTGCTTGTTAAAGATTATTTGCTGCAAGTACAGGGCAGTGTAAGAGCCTTTGTGGTGCAGACAGTTCTTGTGTTAACCCATGCTGCAGCAATTGCTATAGGCATTTAGATAAACCAGTGAAGTATTGCAGTATCTTTAAGCCATGATTTATTTTTTTCTTTTTTGGGGACATAATAAGGTAAATTGAGAAACTCGTTGTGTAAATGCAGCTTTAAAATAACACTCCGCCTTGCCATTCCATTATGTATATCTGCTGTCAACAGTTTATTTTTTTTGATGGGAGTTTCTGAAAAGTTTGGAGGTTTTCTAAATCCTGATACTTTAATGGAGGCTGTAGATGAAATATAATCCTCATCTATTCATAACCAGTCAAAAATAAACAGTTTTTTCAAGCCATTAGAGCATACAGAGGAAAAGTTCATGAACCAATCATTTGGAGCTTTTGGCAGACCATACGGAACTTTTCTAACAGCTATTTATAAGGTCCTAATGTGTTTATTTTCACAATAAATCTGACTTATTGCTGAATGTGTTGGTTTCATAGTAAAATAAACACTGAAGATTACAAACATATCCTTTTGTGGAGTCTTCTGAAAGTCCAAGGTTTAATTTAATAAATGGGATATTCTCTATATTGGCTGGGAAATGAGTGCTGACTCTGAAAAAAAAAAGGAAGAAAAAAATACAGCCCGAACCCTTGCTTTAAATTACAAAATCAATTGTCATCAAGTTTACATTATAGCTGAGCCATTGGATGTGTAAAAAGTTTTAGTAGTTGATAGATTGATAGATATAAGAAAAAAGAAGGGACAAAAGAGGGGAGAGTTGTACCTCAGTGCTGTTGTTGAAGGGTTATGTGGAAAAAGACTATTTATAAATACAGAAACTTAATTTAGGGATTGATTAAATTTGCTTAGCTTAATTCTGTAAATTAGTAACAAAGTTGCATGTAGTTAGGCTGCTTTAAAGTGCTCTGAAAGTGTTTGCATTGTGGCTTTTACTGGTTTAATTAGAACAATTTAAGTCATTATGCCATAAATCAAAGTATTTTTGCAATTTGCAATTTCTCCAGTATTTTGCCCCTTGCCACTGCTCAAGGTGAGCTTTCTACTCTACCAAAGTTAGTGGCTCTGTTACTCATGTTGTTGAGTCATATTTCAGCCCAGATACATAAAAAAATGATCAAATCTTCAGAAAAGAATAATCAGTCATAACATAAACTTTCTTTTTTTATAATGTGTCTTCAGAAACGCTGTCTGATGTATATGTGAACATCCTCATTAGGCATATAATTCCTCATTCTTTTAGTGAATCTTCCTTAGCCCTTGACCTCAGTGATATGTTCCATTAATGAGACTGTAGGTTAATTGCATATTGTTTTAGAGTACTTCCTTCTGTCAGCTTTAAGTGTATTACTTTTGTACTTCATTAGATATTCCCATGTTCTTGTGATATTAAAATGTACCACTACTAAACCATCAAGTAGACTTTTGGTTTCATTATTTGTTTGTTGCTAAGTGAACTTTATATTTTCTTCTACATGATTAAGTCCCTTCAGACTTCAACCAAATGCTTTAGGTTCCATATAGTGCAAAGTTGCTTTATGTAAGTTTTGTTATGCTTCTTGTATGTCCAGTTGCATGGGTGGGAAATGAACTTGGCTATGATTTGGTGTAATGCTGAGCATCCAGTGTGAGACTGCTTTATATAACATAGCATTGTTTCAATATATCATTTATTTTCAAAAGAACTTGAATCATGGCCATAGAATGTGCTTTATGTGCACGCTTTGTTCTCAGATAGAAGCCTGCAGGATCTCAAACAATTAAAAAGAAGTTGTCATTCCAGTTGCTGAAACGCTGGTGCTTTGGGGATAGTTTGGGAACAGCTCCAAGGGACATGCCTGGGAGGGTGGACCTGGATAGCAGATTGTTTTTAAGAAAACATCCTTCTTCTGAGTGATTTTATGTAAAAGAAGAAAGAGACCATTGAAATCCATTAAAAATGCTTTGTATTTTTTGAAATGGTTTTTAAAGCTTAGAAAAAAAATGGACCAGCTGGACTAAGGATCTCAATACACTGCACAGTAGTTATCTGTTTTCTGGGTGACACTGCAGACATTTATAAATGCCAGAAATGTTGGCCTATGCCAGGTTTTGGGTTGTTGAGTTTTTGTTTTGGTGGGTTTTTTCAGCAATGGGACAGATTTTTTCTGCTACTTGGAAAGCTGCAAATTTCTGATATTTCCATACATAATTACTGTCTTGTAGAGCTTTTATGAATAATTTTTCTTCCAGTAAATTATTTAAGCTGTGTTTGATTAGTCAGAAGAAAAAAGGTTATAACAATAAACATGGTCATCACATTCCCCATTTTTCTGAAAGTAATTAAGACTTTACTGGCAAGAGTTCACACTGTGGTAGCCTATAAATCTTGTACAGATTCTTTACACTGGTGTCACGTATACATCAGTTAAGTCAGAATGAACAGATTAGTTGGGAAGGAGCTTTTTAGTATAATCAGTATCATGAAGAGTCTGTGCCCAGACAAATGCTCACAGTTTATAGAATTAACTTAAAATGAACTCCAGCATCAGAACAATCTGGGACACTTTCATTTGTTTAAATCATGTTTTATTTAATCATGTTTTGTTTCAGCTTCTACTTTGTATTTCTGTTGTGGTTGAAATAGTTGTAAGACAAGAATTTCTTTGACTTCATTCTGATCTTTCAGAGGTCAGTAACAAAACTTCTATGAATTTTATTCCAGTCTCTTTAGGCCAGGGAACATAACATCTGTGGCTGATCCTGCAAATGATTGTATATGGGTGAGCTTATGACCTGTCATTCTATATATATATATATATAT